>JAZGLO010005872.1:200000-477967 GCA_036873155.1 Biomphalaria sudanica
AAAAGTCCAAACACGGCACTGGTCCTGTCTTATCGTAATTAAGACAATTAACGATCTATATTTGACACGCCTCTGGACTTCCCTAGCTAGACCTATATCTCGCTCTTGTAGTCCAATTAATGGGACCTTAACAGCACGTCCTGGGTTCGACATCCACGGTGATGCAATGTGCTCATTAATGCATACCGCCTTCCCGCCGTTACTAATTATCTGTATTATAATTGGTTTCATACAATTTGAATTCTAATTGTATAATTGGTGTGTCGAACAGTAATTTGTTTTAATCATTTCATTTCTTAACTGTTTTTATATAGTTTGATTGTCCACACTCTATAAAAGTGTTTTAAACTGAATATGTACCAAGATACTAATACTAGTACTAGTAATCCAAGATTTAAGATCACAGAACTAAAGAACTATAACTCCGGCATTGCTAATTGCATCCCTTATATTGCCCCTTTTATTTTATACCGTTATAATCAAATTTTGTCTATGATTATAACTCATTATCTGAAAATTTCAGGATAATGATGAACACATTTTCATAATGTTGGTTAATATTTTTTTAAATTGATTCTTGAGTTGTCAGGTACAAGAGATCGGACGTGAGAGAAATAACATATATAAAAATTGTACCAGACAGACAGACAGACAGGGTGGGTTGATAAAAGCTTTGAAAAATGACGATCATTTACTTGGATGGGTTCAGATGAAACATTTCAGTTGTGTTGTGTGACTTCGTTCGCTCTCTGTCTGGGACTACGTAACGCGCTGTCAACATTATCATTCCGATTGGCGCGAATTCAAAAAAGGGAACACTATCTTACAGCTTATCAATGCATATAAAGTTATCTCAGATACAGGATTGTATGGGCCAGTGTCATCTGTATTAATCTCTGTTGGCACTAAGTTTCGTCTCGGAAAGCTCAATCTCTCCTTGATTTCTTCCTGACAGACAAACAAAAAGGATCTTGAATCTAGTTCCGGTATGGTATTGTAAAATTTGTAATGTCAACATTTCTAACTTAATATTGAAAAAAAGTAGTAGGCCCCTACCTTTGTGTCTGGGGGGGGGGGAGTCATTTATGGGGGATGGGTGGGAGAAATCACCCTGAGATGATTGCATTGTGACTCGTAACCAGAGGGTGTGCAAGTTGTGCTGACCTGTGATTTATGGGGGGAATTCCCTTTTATACCCAGGGCACGACCACATTAGTCGCCTGGATCAATTTTGTCAATAAACTTAGGTAGAAACTTGAGTTCCTGGTCATCAGATACTAATTTCCGTAGTGTCGTGCCTGATGATTGCATGTTTCGTCATTATGGCATTCTTTTCATGTCGAAAATATTTGGTATTTTGTTAGGTAATCAACATTATGAATAAGAATTCAAAGTCCTTCTCCTAGCCCGAGTTGCAGCTATGTTATACATTTCTAAACCAAAAGAAATGGGAAAAGAAAGTCAGGAGATTAAAACAAAAAGTTAATTTCCCCTTTCATTTAAGTTTCTAATTATTTCACTCTGTCGACTTGAGGTGTCAAAGTCTCCACTGGGGCAAGAAGTAAACGAACGTAGATTTGTTTCCATCTAGGTCAGACCGACATTTTAGTAACGTTCGCTGGTTGATCTATGTGGGAGAACTTGTTGAGCTGACAGGTGACCCCGTGAAAATACTCCACATAAACACACACACGAAAAACCCATCTGTTTATACACTACACTGGGGAGGGGAGAAGGGTTGATATAGACACCCAATATGACCAAAATGGGGGGGGGGGAGAGAGACAAAGCTTTACATATGAGGACAAGAAAAAACGAAATAAACAGAAAAAAAAAAAAAAACTTTAAGCAAGAAAAACAAAAAGTTTGGATGTTACCGTAATTTTTTTTTAAGCATTTACACACACACACACAAAAAGGGGGGGTACGACCTGGATTCGAACTTGTGGCTCACACCTCCCTTCTAACTCGCTAACCTCTCTGGAAGTAAGGTACTTTTATCTAGTTTTATATTGTTTGTTTTAATTCGGAGCGGCGACCTATAAAGGGGACAAATAAGTCTTATACCGCCACTTCAGAGAAGCGTTGAAGTTTGATCCCTTAAGCCAGCTTGGGATTTTTGGGAGGGAGGAACTTTTTTTTTTGCTGAAAAATGTACAGACCTCGCTGAATTCCGATTTAAAAAGTTTTTTTTATGAATTGACTGAAATCTACCAACGTCACGGTCCACGAGGAATGCTGTAAAAAAACAAATAAATCCATCATCGTTCTGTCATGCAAATACTGGCTTTCTTGCGACATCTACGAGACAGTAGTGATATATATACGAGGCGCGGTGGCTGAGAGGTAAAGCACTTGGCTTCCGGGGGTCCCGGGTTCGAACCCTGGTGAAGACTTAAATTATTCATTTCGGGATCGTTGGGGCACCTCTAAGTCCACTCAGCTCTAATGGGTACCTGACATAAGTTGTGGAAAAGTAAAGCCGGCTGGTCGTTGTGCTGGCCACATGAGACCTTCGTTACCCGTAGGCAACAGAATCAGATGACCTTAGCATCATTTGCCCTATAGACCACAAGGTCTGAAAGTGTAACTAGTGATATATACATGGCTTTTTTTCTAACAGTACGCACCGGTACGGCGTACCGACACCTTTTTGAAAAAAAACTAATACTTTTCTTGTATGTTTACATATATTATTTTTTTTTTAAGTTAAAAGTTAGGCAATCAACTACTGAGTACCGGCACATAATTACTTAGTACCGGCACCTAATCACTGAGTACCTGCACCTATTTTTTTTTACAAAAAAAAAAAAAAAAAAGCACTGGATATATATTTATAGGGTGTGTGTGTGTGTGTGTGCGTTTAAACCGGAAGACATGAAAGGCTGAATTTGATTGTTGGAGAATGTAACTTTGAAACAAACTACTGACTGAAAGATGGACCATTTTCACACTTTAACCCATTGCCTGCCAGACGGACGAGACACCAAAGGTTGTACGACTCTCGCCAAAGGTGAACTCGCGAATAAAACGTAAAACGTGTTTATGTAGTACAAGTCATGTAGTACAAGTCATGTAGTACAAGTCATGTAGTACAAGTCATGTAGTACAAGTCATGTAGTACAAGTCATGTAGTACAAGTCATGTAGTACAAGTCATGTAGTACAAGTCATGTAGTACAAGTCATGTAGTACAAGTCATGTAGTACAAGTCATGTAGTACAAGTCATGTAGTACAAGTCATGTAGTACAAGTCATGTAGTACAAGTCATGTAGTACAAGTCAGTCATGTAGTACCTTCTTCTTCCAAACTCTTCGCCTTTGCAACTTGGTCCAAAGATTTGTTGACGGCCGTTGATTTGTACAACCAAACTGCTGGTAGATAACTAAACCGCTGTAGACGTAATATATTTTAATTTATAAAACTTGGAATACTTGAATTACTTCTTCATGAACGAAAACTAAATAAAACTTTTTTTTACAATATAGACAAATTCAACTTGATGTGAAATGAGCTGTTAGTTTAACTCTTTCTCTCCTAACTGACGATACAAGCGTTGATTCCACCAGAATGTTGTAAATAATTACGGAGAGAAAGAGTTAAACAAATCTAACTCACAGCAGAAACACGTCCTTACTATCTGGCATCTTGGAGTCGTCTGGCCAACTTAACACAGCTTACGACAGTGCCGCTTATATTGCATCATTCTACAAGACTAACATTAAATTAATGCTCTTTCTCACTACAATAAACAATGAATACTCCCTTTCTATATTACCTAGGAAACACACTAACACACTCCATAACACCAGTGCCCCGTATTTGTCTAGTGCTGGGTCAGTTGGAGTATGGACGTACTTCTCATTCGCAACATTGTCCAGCATAGCAGATTTACAAAATATATTTCACATGGTGAAAAAGACGCTCATTTTAAACTGTTAATTATTTGCAAGATGCAGAAAAATAATTGTTTTATAATTTAAATAGATGAAATGATATAAAAAAAAATTTCTCTTTACAGATGCCGTGTCCAGTAGTTGTCAAGTTGACCTATTTTGACCGCTCCACTTAAAGACTCCAGGCCTAGCATCTCAATGGAAGTCGACAATCCCGGTGCTGACCAAGACGTATGCTCCACCGAACCCACAGCTCAGAATAATTTCAGATATACGCCCCTGACATCCACCGGGGTGTACGAGCATAGGGAGAATGACCAAGAGGAAGGCCGAGTGGAGTACGAGGTCCACGACTCTTACATCCGCACGGGGCTGGTCAGCCATAAGAGGGAACCCTGCCCCAAGTTTCAAATTATTATCTGCGGTCTGCTGATCTTCAGTGCGGTCCTGGTGGGCTTCACCTTCATCTTCGTATTCGTCATCCTTCCATCGCTCAAATTTAAAAAACATTGATGAAGGTAAAAATGTAGTATGTTGACATGTTGGGTCATTTTGAAAGGAAAATTATAGTTATTTGTTTTCACCTAATGCCCATTGGATTAAGTTACTTGCAAAAAATTGTATTGGGGATACAATAAAAGTAGAACTCCAGCCCCCTTCCTTCAAATGAACAGTTGTTTTTACTTCATGGAGGGCGGAACATGGACGCTGATCTCAAAAACGGCTGTAACTATTTTTCTAGAAATTGAACAGTTGATGTATATCGCTGAGGAAAGAACTACTTGCTCGTTGGTCACACTGTAAAATCTCTATTTTGACCGTTATCATTTTTTAAATAAAAATGAAAGAAAATTAAAATTTGGCTAGAGATCTAGACATAGATCTAGATCCAACATCGGTTTTGAAAGGACTACTGCGTTCTTGAAATGACTAACGCTTTCGGGAATTTGATTTCGATCTCTATATTCGCTTAACCAGAATTCGTTTTTTATGTACGAATATCGTTTATATTTTCAAAGGATAGTGGAATAATTAGAGTTTATATAAAATATTTAAGTAATTTTTTTTTTAATTTAACAAATTTAAAAAAAAAGGTAAACTTGAAACACTGATTTGGCCGCCCCCTAAAGTCGGCCGCCTGCGTGCAATGCACACATTGCACAATAGGCAGCGGCAGCCCTGCCAGCTAGTATCTACCGAGTGCAAAAAAGGATGAGAGGATTGTGGTGGTTAAAGAAAGGCTAGGGCAATACACAAACATATTATCTATTTCTATATGTATGTATCTACATCAAGTCATAAATAGCCCACACGTCGCCCTTCCTATTTCTTTGTATTACCCCGCCCCTCCCATGTGGTAATGAGTTGTCAATGCCAAATCTTGGTTGTCTTCAGTAGAGTTGATTCATTCATTTGTTCAATGTAGATCCTGTTCATGAAAGTTCATTGTGTTGCCTCTTACTTTTCTTTTTTTTTAAATCTCTATCGTTAAAATACTTTTCCTCTGAAAAAAAAAAGGAAGCAATTATTCTTTAACCACCAGTTATTTTTGAATCAAAGAAAACCAAGCCTAATCCTATCAAAGATATAGTTTCATTAGTTATCGTTGTATCCTGTACACCAATCCGGCGTTAGATTGTTCAGCCTATAGTCAGCAGACGATGGCGTGCTCCTACTTTGAGGAGTAGGGAGTTATAGTTTTGAATTTTGAAAGTTTGTATTTTACCTTGTAACCACTTGCAAGCCCATCGAATCTATGCAATGAGCAAAAATGGTAGACTTGGTTTATTTTAATCACAGTTGGAAACAAACGATGTTCTAAGAGGATTAATTTTTATTTTAATTTTTCTCTCGGGCCTGACAAGGCATTTGTGATATTTCTTAGAGTTATCTCTCCTGATCAATGTACACATATCATAGACTATATATATATAGTCTCTATGACACAAATGCATAGTGGACGAGAACACGAAGAGAAATATAGGAAGTTGAACTTACAATAGATGCGCTATAAAAATCATCAACACATGTGTGTGTGTTTCATAATGATCTTTAATATATAAGAAGTAACTTCTTTTGCCTATGTCAAATGGCAGTTTGATTCGTACATCACTAAGCCTGACTTGATATATTATCAATAAACTGCGCGTGGCAGTATTTCATTAATCACAAAGCCTAAATGACATATTGTGATTAATACAAAGAGACAAATCCCTGGCTTTAGAGATCTATGTTTTGAAATGCTTTCACCTGTTCGGTTTAACTGTGTTGTGGTCTCTAGTTATATGCCCTTGTTTTTAATGATCATCTAATGACCCCTATTTCTCCTGATCTACAGAGAGGTGCCCTAGGTCTTGGTGAAAATCTACATATAAGTGCCTTAGTTCTTGATGAAAATCTACAGAGAGGTGCCCTAGTTCTTGATGATCAGCTACATATAGGGAGGCGCGGTGGCAAAGCGTTAAAGCTCTTGGCTTCTGAGCCGGTGGTCTCTGGTTTGAATCCTTGTGAAGACTGGGGTTTTTCATTTCGGGATCTTTGAACGCCCCTGAGTCCACCCAGCTCTAATGAGTACCTGACATTAGTTAGGGAAAAAGTAAAGGCGGTTGGTCGTTGTGCTGGCCACATGACGCCCTCGTTAACCGTAGGCCACAGAAACCGATAACCTTTACATCATCTGCTCTATAGGTCACAAGCTCTGAATGGGGAACTTATCTACATATAGGTGCCTTAGTTATTTGTAATCATATAAGTTTTTCCAGTTTTTCTTCATTTACATAGAGTAATCCTAATTCTAATCAAAGTGCCGCAGCATTTTAGCAACCTTATTTACCAAAAGATTGCTTGTCGTTTAATGCGTGTTTTATGACAACTTCCTGTGTATAACGCTGTTTTCTACTAGTAGCTTGTCCGTGGATTATAACAATCGAACAATGTGATAAAAACTGCTTTAAATAAGTTACGATCAAATTGAGCATAAAATACAAAAAGGAATTACCATGTTGAGTCAGCAAGATCTTTAAAAAAATTTTTTTTTAAAACCAATGTGGAACAGGGAGAGAATGTTGTTTTCACTTGCGGATTAGTTCGTGGATTTCCAGAAGAGGGCGCTGTTGTGTTTCGTAAGATTCCTTATGCCCCTCCTGCCGACAGCAGACGATGGAGTGCTCCTGCTGCAACCCCCCCCCCGTTCGATGACGTCATCAAAATAGTTTGCATCTGGACGCCATCTCTGGCACCTAAAGAGCTACTGCTGGTGACGGTCCGGATTCATTCGGGAGACTTCGTGTACGGCTCCGGCAACATGCCTGGCATGTCCCTTAGCTCAGCCACGCCAGTCTCTAGCAACGCCGTGTAGGTCAGCTTTAACTACCACCTCGACGCCTCTCTTGCGCTACACGAGCTGACGGAAGGCGTCGACAAGTCACCAGGAAACTTCATGGTCTAGCAGTTGGTGTTGCGTAGGGTCCAAGACAACATTGGCAGTTTTGGAGGAAACAAAAACTTGGTACGTACATATACATTTTTGACATTTCACCGCTATTTTTTTTAAGATTGTTATTACATGTATTATTAAGATTTCCATGGGCGTAGACAGGACTTTTTTTCGGGGGGGGGGGTGGATTTTTCTCCCCCCACCCTCCCACCTGCTCTGAGGTCCTCCATGAAAGTGTGACGCCAAGTTATACTAGGAATTCCTGGTTTGCGCTTCCCTCTATGTCAGCGCAACTCTTATTATGCGTAATTCATTTTGTCAGAGAACATGTCCCGCAAACCTCATGCAACGCTCTTTTACAACCTTACTAAGGGGTCGACTCCCAGTTCGGCAAAGGATTTACTTGATTGAGACCCGATCTCTATAACTGACTCCTAAAATCCGTCTTAGCCATCTTTGTAGATCCACATTTAGTCTTTTTTCAATTTCGGCCGATGACTTTTCACTGCACTTTATTAATGGAGCTCAGCCACTGGTAGAAATTTGTAACCTCTCTTGGCTACGCTCTTGGAATTAGGGGACTGTAGTTGTTGTTTTTTTTCTTTCGTTGTTTTATTGAAAAGGAATGTTCTATCGTCAAAATCATCTGTATTGGGATTTAAACTAAAAAATCTGTGGAGTTTTTTTTTTAACAAAGTCAAAACCCACTTAGCTACGCTCATAGAATTTGGTGAATTTAGTTTGCTTTAGAATAATATATTTTCAACCTCAAAACTCTCTTTAGGGGGATTTTAAACTCAAACCATCTGGAGTGGTTTAAATTTTTTTTAAAAGCCCTCCGGAGGAAAGGGGTTTAAACTCAACCCCCCCCCTTTGGCTACGCTCATATAATTTTGAGAGTGTAATTTGCTTTTTTTTTTATATTGAAGAAGTATTTTTAGCTTTATACCCCGTTACACCCACGAAGACTCCTACTATTTGTTTACAAACTTTTCATGGCTTGAAACTAGGTGAACCTAGATATTTGAAATTTTATTTATACCTTTGGGGTAAAAATAACTACCTAACCGGCCAAACTGAGAAACTCTAGCTTGACCGTGATAATGTTTCAAAATATAATCATCCTGAAATTAAATTTGGCAAACGTCTTCAAAACGGCTGTGCGGGAATTCCCGCAATCGACTCAAATATTTCTTTGTATTCAGTAAAGAGTTGTTTATATAGCGTAGAATAGCTTTTTGATCTCAATGGGTTTATCATGGAAAATGGTCCCTTTGACATTAATGTATAACAAAAATTTGAAATGAATTTGAAATGAAATACAAAAATGATATGAATTCAGATTAAAGGTAATTACATTGTAGACTACATTGAAAAAAATTATAT
The DNA here is from genome assembly GCA_036873155.1 of Biomphalaria sudanica. Classification (NCBI taxonomy): domain Eukaryota; kingdom Metazoa; phylum Mollusca; class Gastropoda; family Planorbidae; genus Biomphalaria; species Biomphalaria sudanica. The sequence goes on from JAZGLO010005872.1 coordinate 208,719, forward strand.
TTTTGGCTTTCGTGTTATTGGTATATCTCTTGTTAGTAATAGTCCTCCACCCTGTCTCATCTTGTATAGCGCCATAATTTTTTTTAATAAGAATTTTCCTCTCTCTTTACATTTACATATAATGCCAATCGAATAAATTGAACAGGCAATAAAAATAGTTACTTTTAAAAACATTATTTGGCCTGAGGAGGGATGCCAAAGTTTTAGAACCATTCATTCAGAATATTTATTGCTATTTCTAGGTGACAATATTTGGACATGGATCAGGACCGTCGTCTGTGGAGGCGCTGTTGTTATCCTCTGAAAGTATTGGTTTGTTCCATAGAGCCAGGTTGACCAGTCCAGTGGCTTTACTCAACTAGACGTTAGGTAAGCTCATGATACACAAAAAAAGAATTATTTTTTTTTAGATAAATTTTATGATTGAAAATTGTTAGGCGCTTCCTAGATAAGTCAAAAACGAAGGTAACACTAAAATAATGAAATCCAATAACACGGGCAAAAGGCCAACAATATATGTTATTCGACGCTGATAGCGAGTGTTGAATAAGTTTAATAATAGCAAAGAGAACAGTCGAATGTCGTCCAGCTAAATCTCTACGTTCATAAAAGTTGCCCTTCTTTAAAAGTCGTCTGTTTACGATTAGCTATTCTTCTCAAAATCCTATTCTAGTTTTTACTAGTCGCGTCATTGTCTCTAAGTTAAAAATATTCCCTTATTCGTGATACAAATAACTAATTCCTAATCGCGCCATAACAAAATCATTATTTTACTTTAATTAAATACAATTTTAAAAAACAAACTTAAAAGAAATAAATTGAAATGTTTTGGATTGGATTGGATCTAAGAGAACTGAAAATACAAAGCATGAAATTACACGAAAAGTTCATTGTCCGCATTGATACGAAGTTTGTGTGAACTAAGCAGCTGTTGTGTACTAGAAGGGAACGCTTACAAGAAGGCAATTTTTTGTTCATGACTTACAACCTCATAGCACAGTGGAACTGCTGCAGCATGCATTCCCTTATTACAAAGCTAATATCCAACTCATTCTGTCTGTCTGGTGCAAAACTTGCGCATTTATTTCTCCCACTTCCCATTCTCAGATCAAGTTGAAACTTTGCAGAATTATTCATTGTCCATGACAACACACGAATCAATCGACAAAAAAATACAAACTAGCTTATTCATCTCATCATCTCTGCAAGTTGTCATGTCTTGGGCCTAAGCCAGCAACCAGCTTTAAATTAGTCAGTATATATAAAGGGGAGATAATTATTCAATTATTGACCGAAGTTATTAAGCGGCGCTTTCCATTATTCAAGCTCAAGTTATTTTCTTGTATTTTGCTTGGTATACAACTAAAGTTTAGGTTAGAGCAAAACCCAATACATGTAGTTATTTGTTGTCTGGACAGTTTGTTATGTTCTTTTTGTCTTTCTGTCTTGTGTTTCTGTGTGTCTCTTTCTGAGTGTGTGTCTTTCTCTTTGTGTGTGTCTCTCTTTCTGAGTGTGTGTCTCTCTTTCTGAGTGTGTGTTTTTCTCTTTGTGTGTGTCTCTCTTTCTGAGTGTGTCTCTCTTACTGAATGTCTCTCTCTTTCTGAGTGTGTGTCTCTCTTTCTGAGTATGTGTTTTTCTCTTTGTGTGTGTCTCTCTTTCTGAGTGTGTCTCTCTTTCTGAATGTCTCTCTCTTTCTGAGTGTGTGTCTCTCTTTCTGAGTATGTGTTTTTCTCTTTGTGTGTGTCTCTCTTTCTGAGTGTGCGTCTCTCTTTCTGAGTGTGTGTTTTCTCTTTCTGAGTGTGTCTCTCTTACTGAGTGTGTCTCTCTTTCTGAGTGTGTGTTTTTCTCTTTGTGTGTGTCTTTCTTACTGAGTGTGTGTTTTTCTCTTTGTGTGTGTCTCTCTTACTGAGTGTGTCTCTCTTTTTGAGTGTGCGTCTCTCCTTCTGAGTGTGTGTTTTTCTCTTTCTGAGTGTGTGTTTTTCTCTTTCTGAGTATTTTTTTCTCTTTGTGTGTGTCTCTCTTTCTGAGTGTGTGTTTTTTCTCTTTGTGTGTGTCTCTCTTTCTGAGTGTGTCTCTCTTTCTGAGTGTGTGTTTTTCTCTTTCTGAGTGTTTCTCTCTTTCTGAGTGTGTCTCTCTTTCTGAGTGTGTGTTTTTCTCTTTGTGCGTGTCTCTCTTTCTGAGTGTGTGTTTTCTCTATCTGAGTGTGTCTCTCTTTCTGAGTGTGTCTCTCTTTCTGAGTGTGTGTCTCTCTTTCTGAGTATGTGTTTTTCTCTTTGTGTGTGTCTCTCTTTCTGAGTGTGTTTTTTTCTCTTTGTGTGTGTCTCTCTTTCTGAGTGTGTTTTTTCTCTTTGTGTGTGTCTCTCTTTCTGAATGTGTTTTTTTCTCTTTGTGTGTGTCTCTCTTTCTGAGTGTGTCTCTCTTTTTGAGTGTGTGTCTCTCTTTCTGAGTGTGTGTTTTTCTCTTTCTGAGTGTGTCTCTCTTTCTGAGTGTGTGTTTTTCTCTATCTGAGTGTGTCTCTCTTTCTGAGTGTGTGTCTCTCTTTCTGAGTGTGTCTCTCTTTCTGAGTATGTGTTTTTCTCTTTGTGTGTGTCTCTCTTTCTGAATGTGTGTCTCTCTTTCTGAGTGTGTGTCGCTCTTTCTGAGTGTGTGTCTCTATTTCTGAGTGTGTGTTTTTCTCTTTCTGAGTGTGTCTCTCTTTCTGAGTGTGTCTCTCTTTCTGAGTGTGTGTTTTTCTCTTTGTGTGTGTCTCTTTATGAGTGTGTGTTTTTCTCTTTGTGTGTGTCTCTTTCTGAGTGTGTGTCCCTCTGAGTGTGTGTCTTTCTCTTTGTCTGTCTCTCAGTATTAATGTATTCTTTAAACTGTAATGTATAAATGTAACTTCAAAAAAAACACACAAAAAAACATGTCACTCATCTTTCAGTATGGATAAATAATTATTATTCAGGATTGATTATGAAATATTTTTTAAAGTTCTGTTTAATGTCAGTAATATAAATGGGCTGCCTATGGATGACGCAGTCAGTATTCTTATAACACTTTTATAATCTCAACAGTCGAGGCGTGCCACCACAAGCACCCCGTCCTTGAGGAGTCTGAATGCAGTGATACCAGCTGTCTTCGTAAACTCAGCCCCGCCCAGTTCTCCCTGTGGACTGTCGATGACATTTTGCATATTTCACGAGATGGGCTGTGGAGAAATTATTTGACCATATTTGATGGTAGGTCGAAGCCCACTGGGCACTTAACTTGTAACATATTATTTGCTGGCCTTGTTGTAAAAGGACCACTCAAGTGCACATAAAGTTGATAATTAAGTAATACACGAGACGCTCAGGGGACATTACCTATTGTTTATGTATATAAATGTATGTTATGACTGGTAACAGTTATTTCACATGAAACTGGAGTTTTGAAGTTTTGAGTCCTAGGGTTACCGGGCGTCTGGCAAAAAGGAGGACATGCCCTCTATTATGAGGTGGTGTCCTTCGGCAGGAAGGCATTGACCTAAATGTGAAAATGTCCGGCAATTACCCTGTTATTTACTGAAATCCAAACCTTTAGCTCACATAAACTCATATGTAAGTAGCAGGATGATGAAAAGTATTTAGTGGTGTTCCTTTGATGAACAGGAGTTTGTTTATAAAAGGCTTTTCAAAAGAAACCTGTTACTCATTCAAGCTTTGTAATTATTTCCTATTTGAACTCCGGGCAAAATACTTTATTTAAAGAACTGTTTTTAGTTTGTCAGCGCACTGTGGACATGGACAAAATGAGAGAAATAGACTGTCCGTTGACAAGTACAATTAGATCTACATCGAAAAGTCGCTTCATTTAGAGACAAATGATAATAATTATAGTTAGTAGTTTTACAGACTTTAATTCACTGACAATATTTCATCAAACAAATGCTGGACACGACTTGACGTTTAAAGCTTTAGACCTGAAATAAATGAGCCATTGTCGTTGGTAGGCGGTGCTGCCAAGTCGGAGGTCTGTGGTTCAAATCCTCGTTGTTTTATGATATCTTATTCATCTTCTTTTCTTACTGACAATGATTATACTTTGGTGCTGCTAGTATGTGTGTCATGTTTATTCACTATTTCTTTTTAAGGTTTACTTTGTCTTGTTTGGTTTTTGTCTTCCATTGCAAGAATTTGTCCCCTCTTATGTCCTCTATTGTACTGCTTTGTTTTCTTGTTATACAACTAAAGTTTAGATTAGAGCAAAAACCCAATGCATGTAGTTATTTGTTGTCTGGACAGTTTTTTTATGTTCTCTTTGTCTTTCTGTCTGCTTCTGTGTCTCTCTGAGTGTGTGTCTTTCTCTTTGTGTGTGTCTCTCTTTCTGAGTAAGACTTGGTTTTCTTGAATTTGTATTTTTGTAAGATTTTTTCTCTTATATGTCCTCCTTTGTAAGACATTGTCCTCTTGTATGTCCTTCTTCGTACGACATTGTCCTCTTGTATGTCCTCTTTTGTACGACATTGTCCTCTTGTATGTCCTCCTATGTACGATATTGTCCACTTATATGTCCTCCTTTGTACGACATTGTCCTCTTGTATGTCCTCCTTTGTACAACATTGTCCTCTTGTATGTCCTCCTTTATACAACATTGTCCTCTTGTATGTCCTTTTTTTGTACGACATTGTCCTCTTGTATGTCCTTTTTTGTACGACATTGTCCTCTTGTATATCCTCCTTTGTACAACATTGTCCTCTTGTATGTCCTCCTTTGTACAACATTGTCCTCTTGTATGTCCTCCTTTGTACGACATTGTCCTCTTGTATGTCCTTTTTTGTAATGCTTTGTCTCTGCAAAAGAGCTCACAGCTCAGCAGCAAAAAGCTAGCAAGAAGAAGAAATCTTTGTCCTCTTGTATGTCCTCCTTTGTAAGACTTTGTCCTCTTTAATATCATCCTTCGAAAGTGCAGGTGTCTGGTAGCTCTTGTTTTTGACTTCTATGTTGTGTTTAACTAGAAGGCGTTATGTATTGCTTCGTTTAGATTTTTATAACTAACAAAACATATGGGTCAAAGATAGGTCCAAAGTTTTTGTTTCGCTCTATTCTTATTAAAGAGTGAGCTGATTCAGTTAACTTTTACCAGTAAGTAAGAAAATGTAGATAAATATACTGTGTAGATATTTTGGACAAACCTGAAAAAAAAAAAAAAAAAAAAAAAAACGGCAGCCGCGCCAATATGTGTTACATAAGAGTCCATTGAACAAATAGGGGATGAAATGAATTCTTGAGGCATATCACGCTCAAAAGTTAATCAGAGTGACTAGCTCTTGGTTATCCCTTTTATGCTTAAGATCCCGTCTATATTCTATATGGAAAAGAATAGAAAAGGGTATGAAGAAATAGAGTGGTAATATAATTGAATGTATGAAAATAAAAGACAATTACAGAAGAAGACATGTTTACAAAATAAGCAATGTCAAGGACGCCGTATTTCTCACTAACACTGTTGCCAACTAAATAACGAAAATTCCTTAAAGCTGCACGTAACTATTTAAAACAAATGATTCTACGGTGTTGAAAGGCACAAAATTATTAAAACACTTCGCTTATCAGCACTTCCGTATTCTGTACACCGGATACACCAAAAACTTTGCTGTTTATAGATTTGCTTCCATGTATGAAAATATGCAACATTTCTCTTCCAGGTCACGTGATGTCCACCAAAATTCATTAAACAAAGGTCCATAAAGACTCGTGGTTCCCGTAAAATTTGGTAAGTTTACTAATAAAAAACTTTTGAAGTAATTCGTATTTTAGATTTACTTATAACAAACCGATAAAATATGTTGTCGATAATTGTTCTTAATTTGTTATTCTCGTTTATAAAGTGCATCAAAATCTAAGATTTAAATTTATTTCTACCGCACACTAAATAGTAATTTTTATTCAAACGAAGTCACTAAACAATTTCATACACTGCAGGTGCAACCTACTTTGACCTAAGCAGCCTCCTGTAAGAGGAAACGATGAACTTGACCTGGGAGGAATATGACACAACTCTTGACTTGTAGGCTACTCTGTCTTACAGGATGAACAGCTTCCAGAAATGAAGGCGCTTTATCCACACAACATTTCTGTGTCCTATTACGGTCCTGAGCACTTGCCTCCTCTGCCGAGCGCTCAGCTCGCCAACCTGCTCAGCGATGTCAAATCTGTCTGCCCCGTGAAACATCTGATTGACGCCTTCACAAATATGGCCGGCAACTCTGCTTCGATATATCTATACATCGCTGAGATATTCCCTACCCACACTATGGTGCTCTCGCGGGACGAGATAAACACACTCGTCGGCTGAAACGTCTCTGCCTTCTTCGGAAATTTCCGCGACCTTGACTTTCTCGAGGGTCAAGGTCACGTCAACTTTGGGAAACAAAATATCATGAGCTTCGTCAGGACGGGGGGCGGCCCAGTGCGCTGCGATGGAAGACGGCAAATCTTACGACAGGAATCACCAACATTTCAGTCGCACCAGCACTTGACAATAACTTCATCAAATGCGAACTGTGGAGAAGATTGGGATACTTAGAATACTCTTGGTCGAAATGAAGAGTTTAACCCAGAGATAAAGAAGGCAGATTCACAAATATTGCTAATGTAATGTCTTCATTTGTTCATTCTAGACATTACCAAGCCACTATGGTCCCCAAAATCAAAACACATGATCGTACGAATTGCGAGTGTAATTTTGTAGATGGTTACAGGGAAACAGCTCAGCTAATAATATTTTTAATACTGATTTTTAAAAAAACAATTTTCCCCTGCTTTGAACAAGTCAAGAAAAGTCTGTGTGTGTGTGTGTGTGAAAATACCGATGTTTGAGGGGCAGATGGCATTTAACATATTGAAATAAATTCCAGAGGTATATGACAGAAAATTAGAATAGGCCTACTTACTTTCATTATATTCTCAGTGAAATGAATTAACTTACATTTTGCCTTCATTGTGACTGTGCAGATTCTTACTAACAGAAGAGTCATGAGGCTTTCCAACCTCCGTAATCTACAGTGAAAAAATGCTTTCTTTCTAATGCCTTTGAAAAGCTGAGACGGCTAAAAGTGTTTCATGTTTACATATTTACAGTACATTATAATACCTAAGCTCAAAGGATCACTATATTTAATATACATATTTAGTGGTAGTGAAAGGCCACCTATAGCATTGTCATTGGATAAAAATGTGATGACCGCAAGTTTATGAGGACTTAAATTTGTGTTCTTTTTTCGGTATTTATCCATCACTAAATTTGTCTGTTTATAAATATGAATGCTATCTAATTATGAGAATTGTTAGTGTCGGGTATTACATGTTATACTGTAACTAAATGTGTTAATATATATTGATGAAAACTCTGATACATTTCAAAAAAGGTGAATGTAATGCACTATGGATTTTTAAAAAAAACAACTGCCCTACATAGTTTTGAGGTGTATTATTTTGTTGTAGTGGTGGGAAATCAGTTTTATTTCATTATCAAATATTTTATAATGATTTTTCAATTGGACAAACATTACAGTATTCGTAAATTATGCATAGCCAGCCTAAAATATACATGGTGTAAATAATGTTTTCAATGTGATAAATGACAATTAAAGTGTAATTTTCTTTGAAACATGCATATATGTAAAATACTTGAACCTTTGGATTTATATTAAATCCGAGGAAAATAATTAACTGAAAAACAACATTAGTCAATATTTAAAAAATCTAACAGTGTTCGATATCTATCATTATCCAGTATTCTATCATTAATCAGTATTCCATCAACGTTCCATGTTCAGCCATTGTCAGATATTCTTTTATTGTTGAGTATTCTGTCATTGCCCACTATACATTGTCATACAGTTTATAAGTAAAGTTTTAATCAAGAGATCGTGTGACTTTGCCATTGGCTTAATCAGTGTCTGCATGTACACTGAGTTTCCTAGTTTTTTCTTTGCTGGTGAGTTCCTGTCTAGTTTTTTTTTTACCATGGTAGCTATATGTCTTGATCATCACTCTCTTTAACTTATAATTATCAAATAAATCAAAAATAAATTATTACAATAATTATAATTTCATTAGCCTTTATCAAATTTTTTGAAGTGTGAAACTTGTAATCATACTTTTTTTTTTATTAGGCAAGATGGCAGATATAAGCTTAGCTGTTATTCTTTTAATTTCTTTAAATGTTTATTTCCTAAAAGTATCAGAGCAAAAAAATCTGGCACCAATGACCTAACAAAAGGAGTGCCTACTATTGGGGGCGTTATCTTTATTACCACCGCTCGTAATGATTCAATTAAAGGCAATTAAAGCCTTATTTTCCATTCACCCAGTAGCATCGGTATCTTTTAAATTAAGGTTTTATAGTTATCGATCGTTATCGTATAGAGGGGACTATTTCAACTTATACATCCATCTGTCAAGTACAATGTCTTTTCCTTGTTTTCGAAACCAAACAAAATAATTAATTACCAATAGCCAATTAACTAGTGGATTTTTAGCGGCCCCCGAAAGGGGGAAAAGACGCTATTAGTTTTGTGTGAAATGTCTGTCCGTCTGTCCCGTTTAGATCTCGTAAACTAGAAAATATATTCAAAATCCGACATCACAATGTTTTAGACCATTCAAAGTTCTGATGCAACGGCTACTTTTTGTTTCTGAAAGCGAAAACTCTAATTTTTTAAATTAGTTATGCAAGCAGTTTTTTAAAGAGAAAAGGCTAATTAGTATGCATTACAAGTTATACCTAATTTTAAACGAATATTAATCTTGTAAACGTCATTTTCCTACATAATTTGCGGAATAGTTTGCCCACAACTAGAGGATTCGATTAAGAGATTGAGCCATTTAAAATCAATTAGATCAATTATAAGACATCAGTTAGGAGGCGCGGTGGCTGAGCGGTAAAGCGCATGGCTTCCGAACCGGGGGTTGCGGGTTCGAATCCTGGTGAAGACTGGAATTTTCAACTTTAAAATCTTTGGGTGCCTCTGAGTCCACTCAGCTCTAATGGGTACCTGACATTAGTTGGGGAAAAGTAAAGGCGGTTGGTCGTTGTGCTGGCTACATGACACCCTCGTTAACCGTAGGCCACAAAAAACAGATGAACTTTACATCGTCTGCCCTATAGACCACAAGGTATATAAGGGGAACTAGTTAGGCCAGGTTCACATCTAACTTTACATTCACTTTCACCTATCCTTTGATCTGCTGGACCATTGGGGCACTATACAAGATCTGTTAACCTTCTTTCTCCATTCTTATATCTCATTTGTCTGATATAATTTCATTCGGATGCTCTTTCTGAAAATATTAAAGCCTGCCTGGGTGGACCACTTCGGGGGCCGATTTTGAGTTTGTGTTTCCACACAAACTGTCTTTTGTAACCTTGTTTAGATTGATTCTTGTTTTGCCAGGTACAAGAAATAATTATACCAAATTTCAACTTGATTCAAGAATGGGTGAGGGAAAAATAACAGACATACAAAAAAAAAGGCTGATTCGTTTTCTTGTGATTTTATAGAACAAAAAATATGTTTTTCATATTCATTAAATTATTTATATCCGACACACTTCTTTTGGAAAAAGTTCTTAGAGGTCAAACTTTGAAAAGAGACAGCCGGAGGTCACTCACAAAGGCCGCGGGATACACATTTGAGACCAAAAGAAAATCCGCTGCCGAGGACAAACGCAGACGGCGAAAAGAAAATCTAAATCGACCACCTGCGGACAATGGTTATGCTTGCCCTGGATGTGGCAAAATATGTAGGTCACAGCTGGGGCTGCATTGTCACGGGAAATACTGCACTCCTCACTAATCTTCGGACTCGAAGACAAGCCTTATTATTATTATTATTATTTGATATTTGATCTATGAACAATGGGGTTGGTGAATGGCTTCTGGAGGAGTTCCTTCCGTCTGGCCCGTCTTCTCAAGAAAACAGAAACTGGAACAGACACAAAATAGAGCAGTGAGATTAATAACAAATGGATATTCACATTTGATTAGAGTAACACCTTTAGTAAAATCAATAAATTTAGAAAGCCTACAGGAAAGAAGACTACTGTCTCTATCTCTTCCTCGACTCTTACATTCACTTCAGGACTCCGCCAGGACCGACTTCATGGCAGACTAACAGTCCAGGTCTACTTTCTGTCCTGTCTTGAACTCCACTGCCTTACACACACTGTGTCTCTGGTTCACGTAGGCTTATGATCAGATGACCATAACCCGGGTCCTATTCAGGTGCAAAGTTCATGCCAATACTGTCCCTTGCCTTTCGATATAGCACGCTAAACTGTATTACTAGCCTGTGTCCTATATGTCAGCTGATCACACACAGTTAACCCTATTGTGTCGCGAATAGGGTTACAACAATAATAATAAAATAAAATACTTAAAAAGACACAAAGATAAAGGCACATTCCTTGTTCCATATGCTAGGAAAAATCTGTACAATTGCTACTTCATTCCTAGTGCTATTTAGAGCATGGAGTGGGTTGCCTGAGTCAGCCAGGAAAGCCAATGACCTGGCAGAATTTAAGTCTTTGATTAACATGCATGACTAGATTGACCTAGGATTGTCGTAGGACGTAATCATCTTCTCTTTTAAAGTAACGTCTGTATTTGATAAGATGTCAGCAATACCCTCGAAGCTGCTATCAAGGATATCAAGAGAGAGGCCGGTCCATACTTTTACGTTGTCCAGCCAGATTTTCTTTGGACGACCCTTTCTTGGTGTTTTCTTCATTGTAGCTTGAGATTAAGTCATGTCTTACAATATGAGAAGTTCCTAATGGTTCCCTAACCTAACCTTTCATGACGCTAATAATAAATAACAGTGTACATTTGATATTCAATTTTGTTTTTAAAATGCAGACAATGGACCTCATTCACCAATCGTAAATAAACACATTTAGCCGTCATAATATTGATACAACAATGAAAAATACGTATCACGTGACAGCCTTTATGGATTACATAATTTGTATAGAAGATATATAAAATCATGTGACTAAATGTTGTCTGTTTTCGATTGGTGAATGAGGTCCATTATGTACATATAAAATGCAACCTTTCTTTTATAAAAAAAAAATAATTAAAGTATTCGGTAAATTACTAGTAGCTTTTACAACAGCAAATACACAAAGTTGTAGGTCTACTCTGTTGTAGGAGGATACCTGATACCTGATATAAATTGGAAAACACTAACCATAGATGACATTGGTGTCGGAAAAGTAAATGAAAACGGACAAAGGCTCCTCGAGGTTTGCTCACTACACTCCCTCTGCGTCACTAATACCTATTTCAAGACTAAACCGCAGCACAGAGTATCTTGGCGGCACCCTCGCTCCAAACACTGGCACCAACTAGAGCTAATCATGGTAAGACAAAAGTGCTTAAAATTTGTCAAGCTTACCAGGTCCTACCACAGTGCAGACTGCGACACAGATCACTCCTTGGTATGTTGTAAGATCAATCTCCTCCCCAAAAAAATCAACCATACCAAGCAGATTGGAAGACCCCAATCGGATGTAAGCAAGATGTGTCAACCTGATCTCCAGATACAGTTTGCGGAATCTTTTGAACGCGACTATAAAAATATCTCTGAGAATACAGCAACTGAAAAATGGGAACACCTCAAGTCCACCATACAAAAGACTTCCCTGGAAATCTTTGGAAGAAAAATTACAAAACAAAATGATTGGTTCGACTCTAAAGCAGTTATTTTAGCACCTGTCATCAGAGCAAAGAGAGATGCACTCGTTACTTACATGGCAAAACCTACCCAACACAACCTGCTAAACCTGAAAGAAGCTAGAGCCAATGCACAGAGGACAGCAAGGATCTGTGCCAATGAATACTGGGTAGAGCTCAGTGAGAGTATTCAGCTCGCAGCCCAAGTGAGCAACATAAGAGGGATGTACGAAGGAATCAACAAGGCTCTCGGACCCTCCCAAAACAAGACAGCACCTCTGAAATCAACCACTGGGGAAATTATCACAGACAAGTGCCAACAAATGCACAGATGGGTTGAACATTACTCCGAGCTCTACGCCACAACAAGCTCAGTCTCTGACTCAGCCCTTAAAGCCATCATACAACTACCCACAATGAACGAGCTAGATGAAACACCCACCCTTTCAGAGCTCAACAAAGCCATAGACAACATTGCTGCCCGCAAAGCACCCGGATGCGATGGTATCCCCCCAGATCTTCTAAAACAATGCAAAACTACTCTAATCCAACCTCTACACGAACTGCTTTGTAAATGTTGGCATAAAAGGTGCTGTGCCACAAGACCTGCGGGATGCTAAAATCATTACACTGTATAAGAACAAAAGTTAACGGAAGCGACTGCAACAATTACAGGGGAATCTCCCTCTTAAGTATTGTAGGCAAAGTATTTGCTCGAGTGATACTTCCCAGGCTACAAAAACTCGCTGATCGGGTCTACCCAGAATCACAATGCGGCTTCCGCTCAGGGAGATCCACGATTGACATGATTTTCTCCATCCGCCAACTCCAGGAAAAGTGCAGAGAACAAAGGATGCCTTTATACATTGCGTTTATTGACCTGACAAAGGCCTTCGATCTAGTTAGCAGAGATGGCCTCTTTAAAATTTTACAGTTAATAGGCTGCCCACCCAAGCTACTAAATGTAATCATATCTTTCCACCAAAATATGATGGGCACAGTGCAATTCAACGGTGCCAGCTCTGAAAGTTTCAGTATAAACAGCGGAGTTAAACAAGGATGTGTCCTGGCCCCAACCCTCTTTGGAATACTATTTTCACTGCTAATCCACAACGCGTTTGACAAATCCACTGAAGGCATCTATCTCCATTCCAGATTTGATGGCAAACTCCTAAATATTGCCAGACTGAGGGCCAAAACTAAAATCAGAGCCACCCTCGTAAGAGATATGCTATTCGCGGATGACGCAGCGGTAGTGGCACACACACAAGAGGAACTTCAGTCACTAATGTCCCGCTTCTCTCAGGCCTGTAAAGAATATGGCTTGACTATTAGCACAAAGAAAACAAATGTTATGGGACCACCTACTACAGCACCACCCTCCATCCTCATTGACGATAACAAGCTGGACGCCGTAAACGAATTCTGCTATCTGGGATCCACAATTACAGATGACCTGTCCCTAGAAGAGGAGATGAAAAAACGCATAGTGAAGGCTGCCTCGACATTCGCTAGACTCAGACTAAGAGTTTGGGAAAACCATAAGCTAACCAAGGTGACCAAAATGGAAGTCTACAAGGCATGCGTTATGAGTACACTGCTATATGGCAGTGAATCATGGACCACCTACGCAAAGCAAGAGAGAAAACTAAACTCATTCCATTTGAGATGTCTCCGTAGGATCTTGAATGTCACATGGAAAGAAAAAGTGTGCAATACTGAGATCCTTGCGCGATCAGGTATTCCCAGCATTTTTACAGCCCTCAGACAACGCCGTTTGCGCTGGCTTGGACATGTTCGCCGGATGGAGGACAAGCGCATCCCGAAAGTCATCCTCTATGGTCAACTCGCGACTGGCACATAAAAAACTGGTCGCCCCCATCTCCGTTACATAGATGTAATAAAACGCGACCTCAAATCAGTGAACATCAATGCTGACAATTGGGAAGACATAGCTCTAGACCGCAACAGGTGGAGAGAGACAGTGACAAAGAAAGCTATGGACAGTGAAAGTACATGGGTCTCAGCCCAGGAAGAAAAACGCACAAACCGAAAAACGGCCAGCTCCTCTTCCACCGAAGCAAAAGCCAAGGGGACCCTAATTTGCGCTATCTGTGGACGGGAGTGTCTCTCCAAAATAAAGCTCCACAGCCACATGAGGAAGTGTGCTCTGAGATGAACCATAGTCGTCCTACGACTGAAGGAGGCCAATGAGATAAACACCAAAACCTTAAGGACATAAATGAGCTTTTCATAGAAACTTTACACAACCTAAGTTTAGATCAAATCATTAAAAAGCCAACTAGATTAAACAACACATTAGATCTCTTCTTAACCAACAGACCTGGATTAGTAGTTGATTATGATATTATCCCTGGTCTATCAGACCATGAGATCATAAAAATACACAGTCAGATAAAAGCAGTAGCCAATACAAAACCCAAAAGAAAAATCTTACTCTGGAATAAATGTAACCTAACACAACTACACCAAGCTGCATTAAACTTTCAACAAACATTCTTATTAGAAAAAGACATTAACCAACCAGTCGATGACCTCTGGAATTTCATTAAAAACCATCTTAAAAGCATTATAGAAAATCATAAACCAACTAAATTGACATCAAACAAAATAAATAAATGCTGGTTTAATAATAGACTAAAGAAGCTTTGTAAACAGAAGGAAAACCTATATAGAAAATTTAAAGAAACCAAGGCAGAAAGAGTTTACAAAAAGTATATAAAAATTAAACACCTAACCCAAAAAGTAAGCAGACAGCTGCAGAGTGAATACATAAACAATGTAATATCTAAAGATAACAACAAAAACCTATGGTCATACATTAAGTCTAAGAAAATGGAAACAACAGGCATAGCGCCATTAAAAGATGAACATAACATAATACATAATGATAATGAAACTAAAGCAAACATCCTAAACAAATACTTTGCATCAGCATTCTCAGCCCCAGGAGACAAAGACATAATTCTGAATTTGAACCAAGTAGACAACATAGAAGATTTAGTAGTACAAGAAAATGGAATTCAAAAACTATTAGCCAACACCAAACCAAATAAAGCGTCTGGGCCTGATGGTATTCCAGCTAGATTACTCAAAGAACTAAGCAATGAGCTAGCCCCAGTGTTCAAAATACTCTTTCAGGCATCGCTTAACCAGGGCAGAGTACCAAAGGACTTGAAAGAAGCTAATGTCACCCCCCCCCCTATTTAAAAAAGGAGAAAAATCTGATCCAGGAAACTACAGACCAGTATCACTTACCAGCATCACATGTAAAATCCTAGAACACATAATATGTAGCAACATCATAAACCACTTAGACAAACATAATGTCATCACCCCATACCAACATGGCTTTAGGAAATATAGATCATGTGAAACACAACTAATAGGACTAATTGATGATTTTTCAAAAGGTTTAGATAATAGTGAACAAATAGATGCTATCTTACTAGATTTTTCTAAGGCTTTTGACAAAGCTCACCACCATAGTTTGCTTAAAAAATTAAAATATTTCGGCATTAATGGTCCACTGCATCAGTGGATTAAAGATTTTCTGATAGGGAGAGAACAAACTGTAATAATAAATGGCTCTAAATCAACACCAATAACAGTAAACTCAGGTGTACCTCAAGGAACAGTCTTGGGTCCACTACTATTTTTAATTTACATAAATGATTTACCAAATTGCATTAGTTCAGGAACAAAAGTCAGATTATTTGCAGACGATTGCATAATATATAGAACAATAAAAACAATACAAGACACAGATATTTTACAAAGAGAATTAGATGAATTACAGAAACGGGAATCAAATTGGAGCATGTCTTTCCAACCAGAAAAATGTCATTTGTTAAGAGTAATAAAAAAACTAAAACAAATTAATTCCACTTATCTTATTCATGACAAACCAGTAACACAGACTAAAAACGCAAAATACCTAGGTGTTATAATTGTTAATATGCTCTTAGATACAAGTAGAAATAGATAAACGACAAGGCCGATAAACAAAATACAACACAGGCTTTATTCCACCATATTAGATAACGATCAACAACACACACTTCCTAATCCGCTAAGGGAACTAACTCACGCAACAATACATCATATATCAACATCCTTTTTTCTCTACAAAAATAACATAATACACCTGATCACGTATCCTATAAATAATACAACAAATCTTCCCCTTGTTCAAACAATACTATGACACATCTAAGTCATCATTCAATGACGAAAACAAAATAAACGTCACAAAATGTCCTAGTATCTGTGTCAATATCCTCAGCAGAGCCATCCATCTGAATGGTTATAGAACAGTTCACAATGTTTCAGCAATTCTCCTTCATCATCAAAGCTTCCCTCAGACTCCTCCAGGCTTTCTGTAATGTCTCCTTTCCATTCAAAGTCTTGTTGAGGCGGTACTGTCTTAAGATCTGTTTCTGAAACATCTTCATCTCTACCAGAGATCTGTCGCAATCGTTTCAAATTCTTCACAGCAACGCGTTCACTCTGTTTATGGTACGGTCTAGTACACTGGTACGAAAAATGATTCAGTCTATGACACGTATAGCATTCTTTACCCCGGGCTGGACAAACAGTGTTTCTATGGGCGTGATAATTGCCACAGCTTCTACATTCTGGAAGTTTACTGTTTGAACGACGATCTACAACTACTTGTAATAGAGTTGATACAAGTGTCTTGATTAGACGTAGACGACTTCTTCTTAGAGTTGATCTTCTGTGACTTGCATTTCACTGCAAAGTGGTTAATCATTTGACAGTTGAAACAAGTTTTGCCCCAAGCCGGGCACGACTGTCTGTTATATTCATGTCTGCCTCCACAAAATCTGCAGTCCTTGATAAATTTTCTTTGTGGAGCTTTGTTTTTATCTGCTTTCTCAAGCTTCAGAACATAGTCCGTTTGCTTAGACTCTTTATTCATTTCCTTGAGACTATTGGAAGTTTGTTCATAGACTTGGCATATTTCTATAGCCTTTTCTAGTGTCAAATCTGAACACATTAGTAGCTTCTCTTGTAGTTGTTGATTAGCAGAAAAAACTAGTTTATCTCTTATCATTCGGTCTTTGTCTTTAAAATTGCACTTCTCAGCCTGTGTCCTCAAACTAGTAATAAACAAGTCATATGAAGAGATACGAGTCATATTCCAGAACCTATAAGCCTCAAGTACTTCGTTCTTCCTTGGATGACAGTATTCTTGTAGCTTTTGTAACAATATGTCTGGATCATTGCTATCTTCATGGTCTTCATAAATAAAATGTTCACATACTTCCTGAACTTGTGCTCCTGCACAATGAAGGATTATAGCCTTTCTTTGACATTTCCGTTTCTTGTCGGCGCCTGACGCTAGGAGGTAAATCTGCATCTGTCTTCGCCATTGCCGGAAATTTTCACTAACATTTCCTTCTAATATGTTTAATTCTGTTGGTGGTTTAAGTTGAACTTCTGTCATTTTCAATGCAAATTTTATAATAGTATATTTACTATCTAGACTGGACTTAACTAGATCTAGAAAATCGTTACTTAATAAACCCGAGCCTCTTTAGACGCTAGATCAGTAGATCTACACTTTAGATCTATTTGTTTTTAACTTAATTTAACTAGATTTATATCACTGATATAAACCTAACTATAACTCTTGTTACCGCTGCCACCATGTTAATATGCTCTTAGATACAAGTAGAAATAGATAAACGACAAGGCCGATAAACAAAAAACAACACAGGCTTTATTCCACCATATTAGATAACGAACAACAACACACACTTCCTAATCCGCTAAGGGAACTAACTCACGCAACAATACATCATATATCAACAATAATCTTATCTTATCTTATAAAATACAGACGTTACTTCAAAAAAGAAGATGATTACGTCCTACGCGTCATGCATTTAGTCATGCATATTAACCAATGACTTAAATTCTGCCAAGTCACTGGTTTTTCTGGCTAGCTCAGGCAACCCATTCCTGTAATAAATGAAAAACTGTCATGGAATCCACATATTGATGAAACTATAACAAAATCAAACAAAGCATCAAGATTTATTACAAGAAATTTCTATAAATCAAATAAGAACATAAAATAAAAATGTTATTTAACCTTGGTTAGGCCAATAATAGAATATGCATCCTCCGTTTGGGACCCCTCAACTCAAGAAAACATTAAGAAACTGGAACAGACATAAAATAGAGCAGCGAGATTCATAACAAATGAATATTCACATTTTACTAGAGTAACACCATTAGTAAAATCATTAAATTTAGAAAGCCTTCAGGACAGAAGACTCAAAAGTAAAGTAGCAATTATACATAAAACACTGAACCATAATTTTCAAATACAAAAACAAAATTTAATAAATACTCTGAAAGACACAAAGATAACGGCACATTCCTCGTCCCATATGCTAGGACAAATTTGTACAAATACTCCTTCTTCCCTAGTGCTATTAGAGCATGGAATGGGTTGCCTGGGATTGCCAGGAAAATCAGTGACTTGGCAGAATTTAAGTCATTGGTTAATATGCATGACTAAATGCATGACGCGTATGACGTAAACATCTTCTTTTTTGAAGTAACGTCTGTATTATATAAGATAAGAAGATATGGCACGCGACTTGTGGGCCGGTTTGAATGGTAATTCCGGGGCCGATTTTGACATCCAGTCTGCCCTTGCCTATAGCCTTATATTTAAATATTCGTACTCACGTCACACATTTAGAGAGAGGGAGAGAGAGAGAGAGAAATATGTTCTCGAGGTGGATGTTGAAGATCATTCTGTCCTAGCTACACTAGCGGGGTTCAAATTAGGGGTCATCCACCTTAGTTATATTTTTATTACACAACCATTATGTCTAATAATACTAATATAGACTAATGTTATCTCGACTATCTTATATTATACAATACAGACGTTATTTCAAAAACGAAGATGATTTCGTCCTACGTGTCATGCATCTAGATCTAATTAGGCATGTTAACCAATGACTTAAATTATGCCAAGTCACTGGTTTTCTTGGCTGGCTCAGGCAACCCACTCAATGCTCTAATAGCACTAGGGAAGAAGGAGCATTTGTACAAATTTATCCTAGTATATGGAACGAGGGATCTGCTTTTATCGTTTTGTCTCTTTCTGAGTATTTTATTAGATTCTGTTTTTGTATTTGAAGATTATGGTTCAGACTAGATCTAGTTTTAGTTTGAAATAAACTTCTTTTTCTCTATGCATGACGCGTAGGACGTAATCATCTTCTTTTTTGAAGTAACGTCTGTATTATATAAGATAAGATAAGATAAGATAGTCACTCTAGATTTTCTAGACTTTTAATAATTAATTATCAGACCTACATTATGCTTTAAAAATATTGATGCTTAGCAACGTCGTAACTACGTTCTTAAACGAAACAAATTAATCATTTAATTTTCTTTTTGCATTAGATCTAGTTTATGATAATCATGATGATTAGTTAGATCTTATCCTTTTTGTATCTTCTTTGTAATAAAAAAAATAATTAAAAAAATATTTGAGCATGAAAATATATTTGTTTTTAAACTTTCTCTTGTATATACATGTAATCGAGCTTTTCCCGTAGAACTTTTGTGTAAACAAATACCGTAAAGGCCGGGCCAGCCGTTAGTCTGCTTATAATAGTAACAATTCAATACAAGACTTAGACTAGTAACTAGATCTAACTATTTTAAGCGTTTTTAAGATTTTATAGTTTTAAACTGTTAAACTAAATTTAATCAAGAAATGCATTTCATAGCAATTATACTGATTGTTATGTATTCACTTTGTACAAATGCTCAACGCAAGAAAGACTTGACTGAAGATGAGTTAAGTAAATTAAAAGAGCAAACTGGAATCGATCCAAACGAAGTTTCAGACGATGCTATCATTTTAAGTCCACCAAAGCTGACAGAGGAAGACGAAGGTTCTAAGTTTATGCCTGAAGCCTATCGATGTGATGCCTGTCGTTCTATGGCTCATCACGTAAGCAAATATTTAATCCAGTAACTTAAATTTTAGATTAATTAATACTGATAATCCAATAAATAGAATCATCTACTATTTATCTAGTTTAAGAATCTAGTAGATCTATCAAATCATGACAAAAGTCGGAAAAGTAAAGTCATCTAGTAACTAGATCTAGTAAAATCTAGATCTAGACTCTATTCTATAACTTCTACTAGAGATCCACTTCTAGTCTATTCTAGATCTACTAGAGTTAGTGGAAGAATTAATTTTTAATACATTGAATTGAATTCTTGTTGAATTATTTATTTTTAGAATATAGATTTAGATCTGTATATGTTATAATAATAAGTCTAAAAGAGTCCAATTCTTAAGTAGTCAGATCTAGAATCTAGATAGATATCTATATTTGTTTGTATGTTAATATAAAGTGTTTTAATTGTTTTGGATGTTCCTTCAGAGTTGAAGATATTCCATATAATGTCTATGTCTTATATGTGACCATCATCCCAACAGTCCAAAGTGCATGGCAGGCAGCCATACAGATGAAGAGGCATAAAAAAAATCTAATTAATAAATTACAAGATTCTCAGAAGTACTGATCACTGCCTGGCCATGGGGTATGCGCTTCAGACTGTCATCATGTTGGTCTCAATATTGAACCCTGCCTCAGTCATTCCCATCCAATTGGTGTAATAATAATCTTCATTTATCCCAATCCAATAGGTGTAATAATACTCTTCATTTATCCCAATCCAATAGGTATAATAATCTTCATGTATTCAATGAATGTGCATATCATATAAAACAAAAACACTTTGCAAGTCAGGATTCTTGTGGTTGAGTTTTAAATAAAAACGTAATCATCTTCTTTTTTAAAGTAACGTCTGTATTATATAAGATAATTAGATTTTCATTTCAAATCAATGTTTCCTATTTTATTTCAGTTTGTTCAGAAATTTTCTAAAGCAGAAAGTAAGAAGAAAGGATCCAAGCTGACATATGTAGAGATACTAGAAAATGTTGAGGAACTTTGTCAAGATGAGTTTAAGGAGTAAGTAATTATGTCTGTCTTGTTAAACTTCAGTGAAGACCTATGCTATTCTCAAAGGTCATAAATAAACTGAGTATAATCAAATATTTTGTGGTTGTTTGAATCCACAGATGTGGTGTTAAGAATGTTTTAGGCAAAAATAGATTCTCAGGACCAGGACTTCCTGCTGCAAAAATGTCAGGCATGGTTGATGCTGGTGGTTTGTGGACGAAACGGTAAAATGGCAGAATAATTATTTGTTATGTAATTTTGTGTGCTTTTTTAAATATATTTTTGTCATTTGTTTAATGTTGATAATATTTCATGTTTTAATCAAACACCATTTCTAATCAAATTTTAAACAAGTAGCATTAAAAAGGTTTTTTTTAAACGACAATTTCTCCTTTAGGAATCTGATAACTTTTTATAAAAGTGATTATTTTATTGATTGATTGTTTTTTTAAAAATTGAAATTTTTACCCTGCCCCTTTTTTCCCCCTACCCAGCCACAGAAAAAATCCTGGTTAAGTGAAAGTTTAAATCCTTTTTGAGTTTATAAAATTCTTATGATATGCCCATAGACCCAGACTTAACAAGACGGTGAGTAAAATGTTCCTAAATGTCTTTTAATTTATTAAAATCTTGAATAAATATGGTCTATATGTGGGGATACCAGTAGCATTTTTTTTGTTCAAGATAATGATTGTCTAGACCAAATTTCAATTTTAGAAGATAATCTTTAAAAAAAATTATAATAGTCAAGCTCGAGTTTTCTCAATGTGACCAATTAGCTAAGAATTCTTTTCCCAAAAATATACATCAACTGTCAAATTAGGAAAATCATAAGAGCATTTTTTCATGAAATGTGTTCACCCAAGTTTCAGTTTCCATGAGATGAGTAATTGTAAAATAAAAAAAAAAAATTAAGCATCATTAACTTCATTGCTTTCTAATTCTGATCATCCAACTGGCATAGCTGTGAAACTTGAAGCTTACTGTATCTATACTAAAGAATCCTTTCTCTTGTCACTCACTGATCATCACTAATTCTCCCATTTGCTGTGGACGATAAAATAAGAAAATTTAACCTGTTATTACTTTTCAGGTACATAGAACAACCAAGTCCTTTTCACAATCAAAACAGATTGAGTTCAATTTACAAAAAAAAAAAAGGATTTTTATTCACAATTTTAACCCATCATGTGTTTTAAAATTGACATTTAAATGTTTAAAGTAGAAAATTATATGTCCTTCCGCTTTAAGCACTTACTGCTATTATTTTATTATTGTGCATTCCATTCTTTCATTCCAGTTTTTTCATTTATGTTTATTTCTACACATATCTAGATCTAAATTTCCTCTAGATAATTCTCAGGGTGAATGTGATGGATTATCTTTAGATCAGTGTGATTAGCAAATGTTGTTTTTACAAAGAACACAAAACAACTGCATGAAAGTTTGAAAATTTGAAATGTAAAAGCTGTAGTTAGTAAGTTATTGAAGTCATTTCAGAGGTTTAGTTGTCTACCAGCAGTTTGGTGCTACAAGTCAATACCAATCTGTAAAGACAAATTAAATTCCATTTAATGGAAGGAAATCCTAATTATGATTTCTGTGGGATCAGATGCTTTATGTTACAGGATGCCCTAATTCACTTAAAAGTTAATTAGAGAACATTTCATCATTTATTTGCAACAGTCTTTTGAGTCCTTTCATATGAGCTTAACTTGTTTGTATAACCTTTATAGAGATGTCATGGAATATATTAACATAATTTAATATTGTCATATGTACAGGATGCAAAAGCTTTGTGAGGAACTTGTCGGAGAGTTTGAAGAGGATGGCATCTATGCTCTATGGGATGATCCTGATGTATCGTTTGAAGCAGATTTATGCAGCAGCTATTGTAGAACTAGGAGACACACTGAACTCTGATTTAACCTAGACTTTTTTTTTTAAGGTTGTTGTTTTTTTTTTTACCAGTAAAATCTTTTATTTAATTTTGTATTTGAATGTTTATATTGTACTTATATTGTTTTCATTTTGAATTTTAACTTCAATGTTATGAAAATATTTATCCTGCAAGATATTAGTAACAAAACATGTTGGTTCATATTTGTTTTGCCTCTAAAGTATATCACTTCACTTCACTGATTAACATGTTTCATTAAATTTAATTCCATTTTTTAGCTTTAAATTTTACTCATGCTTTATTAAATATTTTTCTTATTGGTTTTTAATTGTGCCAAATGAAGTGTTCATTTTATTCACATTCCAAGACCTTTTCTTTTAGAAATATGTGATATTTATGGATATTACATCCTCTAGTCCTTTAACAATAAATTACATTTATTGATATTCTACTATCTAGTCTCTGATCAATAGTTTATTAACATTGCAATATCTAGTCTTGTCTACTTTCTCAATGTTCTGTGAGCATTTTATGAAAACATTTTCAATTTTTTGGTTCACTAACTTGTGTAGAAACATTTGAAGAATCTTTAGATTTCTATACATATTGTGATAAAATTAGAATATTTTAGTCATAGGGGATTCCAAATCGAGCAATTCTTGTTATTCCCATTCATAACTCATGTACTGAAGAATCATTTCAAATGTTAACTGATGAATATGTTTTGACCCTCAGGGGTGTGCGCCAGAATACTTTTGTTCCTTTTAGCATGTGATGTTACTTTTATAATTAAATTAGATGTTGGCTTTAGGTTTAATTTTGGGATATTTATTACCCTGTGTTTTGCAGATCAATGTGTTTTGTGCATATCAATATGTACATTGATGCTGATTACATGTTTCAAATTTCTATGCACTGTTCATTGTCTATAGATCAAAGTCTTTTTTTTTACTTCTAATATTTTATCAGATTTCTAAGTGCAATTGTCAAAATATTATTAATGTATTAATATTCCTATGATAATTATGTGAGGTTTATTTTTAACACCAATGCCAAAAATGTATTTTAAACATATCTTTTTATTTACATTTTGTTTTGTTTTTCTTCTGAATACAATTTGTTTCAATATAACACAAGTGGTGACTGTGTTGTTATTGTCTCATTATTTAGATCCTGGAGGACAATTGTTTTTATTTTTTTAGTCAAAATATGCAGGATGCAACATAGTTTGTGTGGCCTCAGGAAAGATTACACTCATCCTTAATCTTGAGAATAGAAGATGTCTTTGTTATCATTTAGATAGATGCTGATACGATATAGATTTGTGTTTCACATTTTTATTTTGTATGAATCAAAGTTTATTCAAAACAAACATTCATTATTTTAAGAAAATAAAATAAAACTGTCAACTTTAACAAGATGTTCATGTTGAAGCCTACAGTTGATATACAAGATATTGATATACTACTTGTACAACTTATCTTATAAAATACAGACGTTACTTCAAAAAAAGAAGGTGACACACAACATACTAATATAAAGAGTTAAATGCAGTCAACATTTAGTCAATCACACTGTCAGTGAGTAGTTTATTGGAATCTGCGAGTGTACATTGAGGTCAGTCTTGCAACCTGGTCAGAGATGCCTTCAGTTTTCTCAGCCTGGAGACACTCCTGTGGGGGGATAAACAACTGAGGATCAACGATGCCCTGGACCAAGTCAAAGTACTGAGTGGTCAAGGTTTCATTGTTGCGTCCGTTGAGGAAGAATGAACGAAGAGGGTAGCAGTTGAATCTACTGAAGACTCCAACCCAGGCTTCTCCTGAAATTTAAAAAAAAAAATTGCAAAGTATTCTTTAATTTAAAAAAAAAAATACACTTTTTAAATCTACTTTGTAAAAATGTGATTGAAACCATTAGGTCCATACTAATTGAAGAATGATTTGATTGCTTTCACCTATAGGTCCTTAGTAATTGAAGAATGATATGCTTGCTTACATATATAGAAATCTATAATATCTTTAAAAAGGTTCCTCTTTCAGACCTTTGAATCTATGGGGGCAGAAGATGTATAGCTCATCCGTAACAATGAATGAGAGTTAACTGGGTACAATGCAGCCAGCACAACGACAGACTGCCAAGGTATGTCAATTGACCATTAGAGTTGGATCTTCACCAGTAATCAAACTAGAGACTTCAGTCAGAAATTAAGTGCTCGGCTACCTCATTATGTAGTATCCATAATTATCATTATAAAAAAAAAATAATTTCATATTTTAAGAAACAAAAAAAAGTCAGCTATACTACATGTGAATCATTATGTTTACAAAGTGACAACAAAATCGAATGTAAATAAAGAAGCGTCTGAACACCAAAATGACCTACTTGCAGTTGCACTGCGGTCAGACCATTCAACAGCCTCTACCTCCTCCCCTGGTCCACCCACGTAGAACTCGGCCTCGAAGGTAGCATTCTCAGGAACAGCGAATGGGAAGAATGGTCCGGCTTGTCCTTTCTTGCAGGTCTTGGTCTGACGGTTGTACTCGTAGGCAATGTTCTCTCTGTGCAGGACGATGATACGGTAATATCTGCAGAGGTAAAGCACGGGAGATGAGCTCTTAGTAGCACTTATAACACTTGAGATTAGCTCTCTAGTACTTATAACACGGGAGATTAGCTCTCTAGTACTTATAACACGGGAGATTAGCTCTCTAGTACTTATAACACGAGATATTAGCTCTGTAGTACTTATAACACGGGAGATTAGCTCTTAGCTGCACTTATAACACGGGAGATTAGCTCTTAGCAGCACTTATAACACGGAAGATTAGCTCTCTAATACATATAACACGGGAGATTAGCTCTCTAATACATATAACACGGGAGATTAGCTCTTAGTAGCACTTATAACACGTGAGATTAGCTCTTAGTAGCACTTATAATACGAAAGGAGTTAAACAAGCAGTGTACAATGTGTGTGGCAGTGGGAGAAGGAGGGATAGCCTATAGGCCTATATATGAAATAAATTGTTTTTATTCTAAATAGTTTGTGTCCTTTTTTGTTTGTTTGTAAAAGGTTATAACTGTTTCGGATATTCCTTCACAGTTAATGACAATTTTCTTCCTAGTCCAAACCTCCCGCAGGATGAGGGTAGCGGGCAGGGTTTGAACCGGGACCATCGATTAGTCTGAACGACACTCCAGCGCGCAAACCGCAGGCACCCAATCTTTTTTTAGAAGAATGAAGATACCTTTTTTTAAAAACTTCTAGGCTGCATAGCTGATACCTAAATAAAGTTGTAGATTTCGTAGATAAGCAGACGTAAAAATAAGCGTATATATTCTGATTGCATTACCTATTCTGGAAAATATAAAGATTCTAATGCCTAAATTTTCCATGCATCCTTTAATGTCAAGTAAAGTTCCCCTTTCACACCTTGTGGTCTATAGGGCAGATGGTGTAAAGGTCATCTGTTTCTGTAGCCTACGGTTAACGAGGATGTCATGTGGCCAGCACAACGACCAACCGCCTTTACTTTTCCCCATCTAATGTCAGGTACCCATTAGAGCTGGTTGGACTCAGAGGCGCCCGAAGGTCTCGAAATTAAAAATCCCAGGATTCGAACCCCGGACTCTATAAGATACACACTTATTTCTTTTGTCCCTTGTACTATTTGTAAATAGATGATGACGTCTTACGCGTCATGTATTCAGTCATGCATGTCAACGAATGACGCAAACCCGGCATTCTTTTTCCCGTGTGTGTGTTGGGTGGGCAATGTAAGGAATCTCAGTTTATAAGACAGGGGGATGCAATGTACAAGAGTCACTTACTGTCTTCCTGGGGCAGGTCCAGATTGTTCTACTTCATCGAAGGCAATTTTCTCTCCCATGGCGTCGTACTCAGCATCAAACTGTCTGAACGTTGTGAATTCATGGTTGTATTGAGTGGCACGGAACTAGAAGAAACAAACACCACTGTTCATGTCTAGTAGGCAACAGAGTTACTTTTATTTACAACAGTCATGCCCTAATTTCGGTCCAGGGGCCACATCCTGTCCATCGTAACATCGGCGCAGCGTGTCGAAAAATTGGAATGTTGTTTTTTTTTAAATGTATCTTTTCTTACACTGAGAATCTCAATCAAAATCTTTCTTGGAAGCCTTTCATTTATTATGCTGAGTAATAATAATTTTAATGTTCTTGTCATAAGGACAGTAAACGTCTATATTTACAGGGGGCCTTATCGTTGACAAATTGATGGTTCTTGGAAATTTCCGCTTGACTAAAATATTTACCAAAGCAAGGCAAGAAAATGAGTCAGTTGTAACAGGAGCATGGCAAGGTAATCATGGGCCCCGGCATCAAGAAGATGATTTCGGGCCCCTCTCACGAGGTTGAGTGTGATAATGATGAAACCCAAATCAAAGATATCATTTAATTATGATAAATAGACGATAAATTCTCATCATTTAATCATGACAAATAGATAAATTCTTATTATTTAATTATGATAAATAGACGATAAATTCTTACCATTTAATTATGATAAATAATTATTATTTAATTATGACAAATAGACGATAAATCCTTATAATTTAATTATGATAAATAGACAATAAATTTTTACATTTTTATTATGATAAATAGACGATAAATTCTTAGTAGAATTAAGTAAGAACACGGTACATTTAAATGTTTAAATTAATAAAAAATTTTGCTTCTTTTTTTTCCCCAATAGCATCTCTGCGCTCCTATTGGTCATCGGCCTGGGTGCTACGCCACTCGGAGGTAGTTGCTCAAATTTTAAGAAATATGAAGTCATTTGTCGACGGCTAACGAAAAAAAAAAAGTTCTTGCTATCATTGATAGAGAAAATGTGAAGAATGCAGTGGCAGCCGTCTGTCTTTCGCACAATAGTCTACAACACTAATGGAAGATAGGGGAAATCATTTACTTTAAAAATTAAGAGAAAAACATCACGATACGGTGCTTTCTATTTGGTCCGCAACACGAGTGTCGGACACTTATTTGGCCCGCTGGGAGTAGATAGCCCCCCTCCCATGACTACTCTGCCATCTTTTAACGACGTCAAACTTTTGTGAACAGTCAATGAATTTTTCATTCAAACTGACAGATATGCATATGAATGTTTCTTTTCTTTTACATGTTTCAAATTGTCACGAGCCTACAAACAAGGGTGCACTACTCTAAATAAAGTGTCAGTCAGTTCAGCAACATTATCATCATCTCCACTTTCATTATTAACCTAGATCAGCGGTTCTCAACCTTTTATGCTCGACGACCCCTTTTTACAAACCCCCACTCTGCCGCGACCCCTCCCCCCCCACACACACATACAGTAATAGAAGAATAGACAATAACAGACCATATTTGCAATCGTCTTAGGCGACCCCTGGCAAATCGTCAATCGACCCCCCAAGGGGGTCGCGATCCACACGTTGAGAACCCCTGACCTAGATAGTTTGGCCAATTAACAGCGTGTAATTTATACATACAAAAGTGTGGTGAGAGACACCGCTTTATGAACATTGATTTTCGTTGCTAGGTGAAGAGACCTATTAGGCCTTACTCTCAGTGTAAGGCGACAAAAAGCGATGTTGGCATTTGCAAGACAGTTGTCAATTTTGTTGGACAGTGGCGCATTGTTGGACACTGTGCTTCCCAGCTAGGTAAAGTGGTCAACAACATTAAAGATATGACCATTCACATTGATTTGTGGGTGTGTGTCCTGTATCGAAGGCATTTAAGGCTTCTCGATCGCTTCCATCAAAGGTGCTTTTGCTCCATAATGGGCATACTCTGGCAGGACAACATTACCAATGACTATCACGCATTGGAGACGACCGCTTGCCTATCTATCTATCTATCTATCTATCTATCTATCTATCTATCTATCTATCTATCTTGAGAAAAGAAGATAATTTCGTCCTAAGCATTTAATGTGTGCTATGGAGTGTGTGTGTGTGTTTTTCTTGGTGACGGTGGAAAGAGTTATTAGCGATTGGTTGTGGATGATGCAAGATAAGCAACATTGTCGTCAGCGGTCTTAGGTAGAAGAGACGACTCCAGATTGCCAGTGAAAAAAGACGTGTTTTTATTGTGAGTTAGATTTTGTTCATAATACCATTTCATACTATAACTAAAGTCTACTACGCTTATTTCGTCTCAAGTTTAGGGCACAACATGGCCTAAATTGTGCCGATGTGCCAAAAAAAATCCAATAATATCAAGTATACCGGTATCTCATGTTTAATTTGTTTATAATGTAATAAAAATTATATTTATTTTGTTTGTTTTTCACAAAAGAAGTTACTCAAGCTATTTCAAGTTTTACGTGTTATATAAAACGCCTACAGCGGTTAAGTTGTCTATCAACAGTTTGTTACAACAAGTCAACGATAATCAACAACGATGTGTCAGTTTGGAATCTTGAGTAATCTATGAACTCTCTTTGTTTTTTCTGTCCTATTTATGTGAATGTTTCTGTTGTGTTGTTTCTATATGAGAAAAGAGTCCTTGCAATCACACATTTCCATAAGGATCAATAAAGCAGTCTTATAGTTCGTCCATCGTGGTTCGATGATGACCACTTTGTAATCCAGGAGGCTGAGGGCTTTGCACTGGGGTTTAATGCCTCCTCGTGTGACTGATGAGACCTATGTGCGCCCGGAATGTTCGGCTGCACACTGGGCAGGTTATTCCAGCTGGAGCTAGTCTTAGTCTAGTTATAGCGCACTTATCCTAGATTTGGCTGTGAGAGTAGGACAGATCTGGATATTACAAAGAGAAGGCAACTGATATATTAATGTACTAAAGGGAATCTCCAGTGTATATTTTATTGAGAATTCACATTAGTTGGGGTTCTATGTTGCATTAATAAGCATAGATCGTGCATCATCATGCTACAAACATGACATGAGTTAAAATGTGTTCACAAATAATAATATTTTAAATTTAGAAACAGAGCCAAACCAAATCTTTGTTATTTTTAACGTAATGTTATCATAAAGCGTAGGGACTATTTGCAGACGCGTAGGGACTATTTGCAGACGCGTAGGAATTTATTTATTTGCAACTCCTTGTTTTGAAGCAGTAAACATATAGAAAAAAATTCCTTTTTTTATACCAAAATTAACTAAATAATTTGTCCTATTTGATTATTTTATTTGTTACCGAGTACGCATACTTTTAGAATTAAAATAAAGCCTTCAGTGCGAGAGTACTGTGCGGCAGAAACTGAATCGCAAGACAGCCGAACGCGAACACGAACAGAAAGTCAAAAGTGTCTTAGGAAACTCAGAAAAGGCAAAGATTCATTGATTTGGGTAAGTAGCTTTTAATTTGATGCAAAAGTGCTTTCATTCATTTTCTTAGATAATAATAAAATATAATATAGGATGCAGATAATTTATAATATTGGATCAGTAATCACATTTAAAAAAACCAACAAACTGGTTGTGATAATCATAATATTTTAATAGTAGTAGTAGTAGTAGTAATAGGAGCTTGTTGATGTGCAGGCTGTTAGGCCTTTTAGGTGTTTGGATGCATTAAATTTTCCTATTTCATTATCATTCGTCATAGCAGTATACATTTTGGATTGCTGTCTATGAGATTTTTGAAAATGTTTATAATTGAGGGTGCTCGTTTTTCATTGGTAGGCAAACTGTTCCAGTTTGTAGAAACTCGGTTACTGAACGTAGTTGAACATAGTTAATAACTTAGTTAAATAAGGTAAAGATTTTATTAAGAACTTTGTATTGGATCAGTATTCAACAAATTAAACATTGATTTTTCTCTTTCTTTTAGATTGTGCAGCCACTTTTTATTCAGCCATGGACAATCATAATGTAAGCCATGAAAACCAAGATGCTGCTAGTTTTCAACCCTAACGCCTTGGTTTTTTGCACTAGATCAACAAAATTATGGAAGATGGCTCTCCGTGCACATTCATGACATGAAGAAACTGCAGGGTGGTAGTTCAATGTGCTACGAAGACTTGATGCAAGGTCGATTCGTTCTGCAAAAGACATCTCGCCCCTTCTCAAAAATGGCACTAGACCAAGCACATGAGCAAAACAATGCCATGATCAAAGGTGAGGGAGGAGCAGTGGGACTCACTGAAAACCCCTCAGCATTGAGACGCTGGATGATTGGAGGGCCAGAGGTCTCCAAAGTTCTTCAAGACCTAGAGTTATCTTTTGAAATAAAACGCAGCAAAGAATCAGACCAGCATCATGAACAAGACAAAGGATTCCAAGAAAACTTCAAGGCTGCCGTGTGTAGATTAATGGATGTGATACAGGAAACTGGCAACCCATTTCTAGAAAAAAGAGCAGAGTTAGTCACTCTTCATGATAACAACATTGTTGATGCTGCTGTACACAAGACCTTGAGTAATATACACAAGACTGGTGTAGCTCAATACAACGAATTTATGCAAGAAAGACTTGTTGACATGACCAAGCCAGTTTCTGCTCCAATCAGGCGAAACAATTTCATCTTGATCGCTGGTGCAAAAAGAAAGAAGCGATCAGCGCCACAGTATAGGATTTCATCACTGAAAAGTGACTGTTACCTCTTTTCGAGGTTGTATGTAGCATGCCAAACCAGAAATGGGGGCTTGACAGACTTTTTTTCATATGAAAATCAGTCGGCTCCTCCATCACTGTCCTGTGATGGACGAATGAGACTGTCAAACAAGTCGGGGTTGCTGGAGTGTTTGGAACCTCTCCAAACTTCATCAGCAGTGCCAACAGTCACTGACATGACCATCCTTGATGGAGCGGCTGTTGTCAATATGTTGAGGCCAGGATCTGCAAAAACATTTGCTGACTACGCAAACCAGGTGTTTATCCCCTATATGATGCAGACCCTGCAAAATGTCTCCCATCGTCTAGATGTAGTTTGGGACTGTTATCGAAGTGACAGCTTAAAAGCTTTCACAAGAGAGCGACGAGGACTAGAGAAGAGAAAGCGTATGACGCCAGAAACCGTATTACCATCGCAGTGTTTCTTGCAGGTGGATGCGAACAAGACCCAGTTGTTTGCATTCCTAGCACAATATCTTCTTACAGTACAATCAGAGAAACTTATTTTTACCACTCAAGGTCCAGATGTAATCTCCAATAAACCCATTGACCACACGAATCTTTCACCATGTAATCACGAGGAAGCAGACACACGGATGATGCTTCACCTGGCCCATGCAGCTGAACATTGCCGCAGGATTCTGATTCACACTGTCGACACAGATGTTGTGGTTCTTTCTGTTGCTGCCATGACTCGCCACCCTCACCTGCAATTATGGATTGCCATGGGTGCAGGAAAAGACTTCCGATACATTGCAGCTCATGACATAAGCAAAGTTTTAGGTGTTGCCAAAGCCCAATGTCTGCCTTTGTTTCACAGTTTTACAGGTTGTGACACCGTCAGCTGTTTTAATGGTATCGGCAAGAAGACAGCTTGGGAGGTCTGGAGCAAATGCGACCATGTTACAGACACATTTCAAAAACTGTGTTGTGCTCCATTTGAACTAACAGCTAATGACATGTCAGTTCTGGAGCGTTTTGTGACGCTTTTGTATGACAGAGGTAGCAACTGCCATGATGTCAATAGTGCCAGGAAATACATGTTTACAAAGACTGGCCGCCAAATTGAAAACATTCCTCCAACGAGTGAGGCCTTGTTTCAGCACTGCAAACGGGCAATTTACCAAGGAGGCCATATTTGGAGCCAGGCACATGAACGACAACCAGTGCTTCCAGATCCAAGTAACTGGGGTTGGCAGTTTATGGACAGACAATGGCAGCCTTTTTGGACTGTTTTGCCACAAGCATCTTTGACTTGTCGTGAACTGTTGAAATGTGCTTGTAAAAAAGAATGCAGATCCAAGCGTTGTAAGTGCAACAAGGCCGGATTAAAATGCACTGCTTTATGCAGCTGTGTCTGTGGAGCCGACTTTCCAGTACAACATCCAGTTCAAGCATTTAACACTAATTGAACTAATTGAACCAGATTCAAAAATGTAGGGTCAATTTATCATCATACTCAAAATTTACCTTTGTGGCCATTTTTATGTTACTAAAAATAAAAAATTTAACAAACTTGTGCATTTTCTGTATCACATTTTGTTTTGCATTATAAATTGAACATGTGTGCCAGGTGTGGTGTTTGCAGCTTAAAAATTATCAGTTTGTCACTTTACTTGAATTTCTTTAAGCGGCCATTTTTAATGTTACTATAAATGTTACTATAAGTAGAAACTGATTAAAATTTTGCTGTGGCCCTGTATCACATTTTATTCAGCATAAAAAACTGAACATCTGTGCCAGGTTTGGTGTTTGTAGCACAAAAATGCATGATTTGTCAACATAGAACCCCAGCTACATGTCAATGTCCAAGAATTGTTCAGAAGTATTCGTAGTCTATTTATGCCTTATGCTAAATAAAACTTCGTTCGCTCATTTCCATTCACCACCCTCCTCTTTCATGAAGCGAGTGTAAGCTAGCAGAAGACATTGTAAAGGCACATTCCTCGTCCCATATGCTAGGACAAATTTGTACAAATGCTCCTTCTTCCCTAGTGCTATTAGAGCATGGAATGGGTTGCCTGAGCTAGCCAGAAAAACCAGTGACTTGGCAGAACTTAAGTCATTGGTTAATATGCATGACTAAATGCATGACGCGTAGGACGTAATCATCTTCTTTTTTGAAGTAACGTCTGTATTATATAAGATAAGATAAGAAGAAGATAAGATAAGACTAACTCCATAATAGGCTACAATTAGGAAATCCCAAAAAATAAAGAAAGTTATTGGCAGAGACATTCAATCGTAGTTAAATATGAAAGTGCAATCTATGGCTGGTGATGCTCACGTGATATTCTATGAACAAAGCATACGTAGTAAACACTGATGAATAGATTTATTTTTCAGACAGTATCAACTGTATAGTTCAACAGTTGTACGCCTATGCTTTCAAAAACTAGTTCACATTTCCTTTAACTATTCTACATGTCATGCAAATAACTTTTTAAATCTGAACATGAACTCTTATCATCTTCCTCTACAAAACTTTAAGTTTATAGATAAGTATTTGTGTATTAAATCCAGTTAAACACACTGCCTGAAGGCAATTACAATAAAAATATGGAAACAAACCAAATTATATAATGGGAAGAACTGCACATTTACAGCCGTATAACTGAATACTGGAATATTTATTTCCCCCTTTTCTAAATCAAATAAAATTAACTTAATTACCACTATTTAATTTGGTTAATGTTTTGATTGGTATATTGGAAAAATAATGTGTACAAAATTTGTACCAGACAGACAGACGGAGTGAGTTGATATAAAATTTGTAACTAGCGCAACTTACCGTCAACTGTGGGGGTGAAAAACAGTGGTGGGGGACTTGGCCGTAGACCAGAGCAGCCCCTAGAAGGGTGAGTGCTAATACACTGTACATGGTTGAATCGACAAGACCGCTCGTGAAACTTAAACCTGAGAAGTGAGTCGCAAGGCCTCAGACACCCTGATCATATATCTGTCTAATCAGCCCAATGAGTGGATCACATGTTGTCACATCAATCAGGACCTCCTTTTTTTTTCTCCTAATCGTTGATATGATTGGAAAATGACACACATAAAAGATATATAGGCCATAGCTCCGTTATTTGCACTGAATGATACCTTCATGGTCAGTGGCGGCGCTTGGATCCAATAGGAAAGGGAGTCAACCACCCCTTTTCACTAGCAAGGGCGGCCTTAGCAGTTCGCCGGTCCCTGGGCGAGCGTCATGTGCGGGGCCCTTAGCTGTAAGGGTAGACTATATATGTACTGTAAACCCATCACGCTAACGGGCTCATCCGTCTCTAACGCTGCAGCAATAACAATACAGTGCGTCCGCCTCTAAGCTGGAGGCCTTATTTTTGCTACAAAACATAGAACATTACGTAGCTATATTACGTAAGTACATTATATACTGTATTGTAATTGTTGTGCATGAACAGAAGCAAATAAAAAAGGAAAACACTCGTACACTACTAACATTATGTCTCCTCTCTCACTCTGCGAATTGAAGCCAGTTGGACGTCCTATAAGAACAAAGTGTGCTGTAAGAGCTACAGTGGTCACCACACTTTCGCAGACCCGACTTATCCGGAAGGGCACTACCATGGGGTTTTCAAAAATTAATTTGTAAAGAAAAAAAAATTCCCGCGTTGTTGTTGTTTTTTTACCATGGTGACAATGAGACGGGTTTTCCCACGGCCGCACGAGATCCATGAACAGTAGCTTATTGGGAAAAAATAATAATACGTCATCATCAAACTTTCTGGAAGCTGACTGGCCGAAAAAGCTGTACAAGCACATCCACTGGTTCAATACAGGCTAGGCTACAGTACCAAATAAGGAATCCTTCTAATACACCCTCAACACTTTTTGTTTCCATTGCAGACTAAAGTAACAGTCTATTTAATGTATACGTACCTATTTTTTTTTTATACTGTAATGCGACATAACAGTGCTGCGTGACACTTTTAAAAATTACTGAACATTTAATTAGTTTTTAAAAGGAACAGCATGTAAAAGTTAATAATGAAATGGGAAAAGGTTATATAGAGGTTAAAGTGTTTGGGAATGTCACGTGATACTGTTCATATTCGAAAATAGTGTACTGTAACGAATATCACTATCCAGGCTCTCTGCAAACTGCACCATACACCACCAACTTAAAGAACTTGTCAACTCAGGGCTCCAAAGTAACGTAACACTTTAATAGTTGAATAAATAACAGCCAATACTGTACAATTGGCAACACGTACACTGTACAAATATCTCTCCGATAACACCGTACCGACGTATCAACTCTTGCACTGGCCTCTCCGTCTCGTTCCGGGCTTGCACTGGGTTCAACAGTTCAGGACTGACTTCACACACTGGGCTCGTTGTGTCGGACTCGATCGCAGACCAAGATCAAGACGCCTTTCGTCTCAACTGTACTTGATAGTACTCCGCACTGAACCGTCGTAATGCTCCGTACAGAAACACACCGCTGAACCACACTGAACTGTGCTGTAGTCGACCGGACTGTAGTGAACCGGGCTCTGAACCCCTGTCGTGAACCTTCTCTCGTGAACCTTCTCTCGTAAACCGTGCTGTATTGAGCCCCTTTTCTCAACCGTCTTGACTGCGACACCTCCGCTCTTATATAGGGTCCCTACTGGCCTTCTCGAACCGGACAGAACGCCGCTCGACGTTTCTAGGTGGTCAGATGACTACAACTCTCGTGACGCTCCTGAGCTCTGTTCACGACGTCGATCCTTCCCGAACCGTCGTGTTGACACTCGTCTCGGCTGACCGTCGTAACTCGTCACGGTTGACCGCTCGTCTAGCGCTGGCCTGGGGCGATTTGCGTCGGCTGACTACACTTACACCACTACCCCCATCTGTGCCACCACCAGGTTTATAACAGTACGTATATGAATTTAATATGAAATGAAATACCGCGAAAATCTGACCTTCGCGTGCGGTCTTGGAACGTCAAGAAAACATGGAATGTTTGTTTATTAATTTTCATTTTTTTTAAATATTTTTTTTCAAAAGTTGCATTTATGCTACTACAAATGTTATAAATGACTCTTTCCTATAGGTCTACAATTTAATAATTCAAAGAGTAGTTCAAACTTTACCACTGCGCATTTTTCTAATTAAATCCGTTTGAACGTCGATGTTTAAATACGAAATATACGATTTGGATTGGTTGCTTCCACCCACGTGGTTTTATTGTGAACTGTTACACGATAATAGCCTCTTAGAATCGGCAGGTCGGCAGATGCTGTTTTTACCGAAACTGAACGGTATTTCGTAACCAAACATTATGTGAAGAGCTTAAATGGTAATTGGTATCCTAAAGATACTGGGAAAATATTGAGTAACAAGTCCTAGTTTATGACAACTGATTTGGTTTTCGAAGTTGGTGACAATAAAATCTCCGATCGCGGGGCCTGGTTCGGTGGCCCCACTTGCCACCCCCTAAGGCCGCTACTGTTCACTAGGATCCGTCAGTGTAAATTAAAGACCAGGGCACAAAGTATGAATTTAATCTCATTATATCCAACCAAATTTTGTGTTCATTTTTTTTTTGAAAATCGATATTTTAGTTGGCTTAGAGTTTTTAGATGATTTGTTTTTAACGTACACACTAATTCACGCTCTATTAGGCCTACCAATTAACAGAATAAAGGGGAGCAACTGACTCTAAAAACCATAAACTTTCCGGCCGAATGGGTTCGTTAGCCTTGATTGGCTACCTACCTAGAAAAAAGGAAAACTGAATCTAAACTTCCGCTGCCTTTCGGCTACACCCAAACATCGGAAAGACTTTGGGAGACAACGCTGAGGAAAAATCAGAAGCTGGCGAACCTACCTCATGCAGCATGCGGCACACCGTCTGGTATAACCTGCGACCCAAGACATCCCCAAACTGTATGGGACATTTGCCGTTCCTTTGAGCAAATCATCTGGTGTGTGTGTGGGGGGGGGACTGCTGTGAGGGCAACATAGTTCCGGCCATAACTAATGCCCAGGCTTTCATTTAGGCTAATTCATTGTTTAGTCATTCCTATGTTTTATAAGTTTTGGTCTTCAGCAATGAAGTCTATTATGTCCTAAGCCAAACCTTCTGCAGGACGACCTGGCATGGCAGAGTGCAGTGTTAGAGCTTGATACCATCGTGACGATAGTCCGAAGCGCATACCACTCGACCAGGCAGTGCCGGATTAAGCACTAAAAATATTTTTTTCTTATCTTATAAATTACAGACGTTCCTTGCAAAGATAAGGTAATTACGTCCTGTACGTATCCATTTGTTAATCATATAATCTAGTAGTGCATGTTAATCAGAAACAAAGTCATTTGGTATTCCTGGTTAAGTCAGAACATGACTGAATAAAATGTCACAAAACAAAAAGGTCAAGGTTATCAACATCTAAATTAAAATATCGAATGGGTCAGTGTTTTGTGTTTTTTTTTTGAGAGATTTAAACTTAATAGTTAGAATAATGAAAGATCAAAGACCCAGTCAGAAACAATTGCTTTATGATTTGTTTCTTTGATAAGGGGAGTGAAGTCTATAAGATACAATGTCTCCGCTTTTCTGTCATATGATTTTCACTGATAGCTAGCAACAAAGATATCAAATGACTTGAGATACAGCCACACAAGTGAAGCAAGCAACTATATCATCATATGACTATCTTATTTTATTTTTTTTTAACTTTGACTTAATCAACTTGTTTGACTCAAATCTTTTATCACATCTTTGAAAAAAAAAAGTTAATCAGTGATATCGGAAGAAGAACTAACATTCTAACTGATCAAGACGCAATGCCACGCCCCCCAAAACGTGTAGACCAACTAAATGGATAGCATATAAGCTCACACACTGAAACTATAACAGTGGGAAACAAAATTTAATAAAATACTCTGAAAGACACAAAAATAAAGGCACATTCCTCGTCCCATATGCTAGGACAAATTTGTACAAATACTCCTTCTTCCCTAGTGCTATTAGAGCATGGAATGGGTTGCCTGAGCTAGCCAGAAAAACCAGTGACTTGGCAGAATTTAAGTCATTGGTTAATATGCATGACTAAATGCATGACGCGTAGGACGTAATCATCTTCTTTTTTGAAGTAACGTCTGTATTATATAAGATAAGATAAGATATGTAGGCTAATTTCAAATAGAATAATAGGGAACTAGCGCTAACAGGGTTTAAAAACTATAACAATGGGGATGCAAGCTTTTGCTCGACAAATTTAAACTCTGTTTATCGCCAGTGTTCTTCGTTAGTTTCGTATACTCATTCTTATGTACCGACTATCAACAAAGAAATCTCTTTCCATTTCAGTAAGACTTTGGCAATTTTCTAGATTTGAGCTGAGCGGTAAAACGCTTGGCTTCCGAACCGATGTCCCTGGTTTGAATCCTGGTGTAGGCTGGAATCATTATGCGCCTCTGAGTCCACCCAGCTCTAATGGGTACCTGAAACTAGTTGGGAAAAAATTAAAGGCGGTTGGTAGTTGTGCTGGCCACATGACACCCTCGTTAACCGTAAGCCAAAGAAACAGACGATCTTTGCATCATCTGCCCTATAGACCACAAGATCTTGAAGGGGAACTACTTACTTTCGCAATTTTCTAGTTTCTTACCAGCTGGATGGCTGTCAGGTCGTGTGGTAAGCGCTCTTAACCGTCGTCTCGATCGTCCCGGGTTCGAACCCTTGCCCGCTGCCATCCCTTGGCTGACCTGCAGAAGGTTTGGGATAGGATGTAGTCTTCAGTTCAAGATGAAGAACTGAAACGTGGAGAACAAAACGAATCCTTTTCATTTTCTGTGCATTTTGTTTATAGTGTCAGATTGATAATGGATCAACCAAAAGTGCATAGGATGGTGTTTCTCTTACATGCTATAGAAAGAAATGAGATTTCCTTTTTCAAAGGGGAATATGCTGTAAAGGTCATCTAATTCTGTAGACCAAGGCTTACGAGGATGTCATGTGGCCAGCACAACGCCCGACCGTCTTTACTTTACCCCACCGAGTATAAAATATATATAAAGGCCTAATAACTCAGCCATTGTGAGATGTCAATTATTTACAACATGCCAATTTCTGTGAATGCAAGAAACGACTACAAGGGGGGGCCACACTTTGTCCTCCTCTACAATCTACCTATGTACATTGGTGAAGTGATCACATCATATGTTCCTCCGAGAGCTCTGCGCTGCTTGGACTCAATGCTTCTAGTTGTGCCACGTTTCTCCCTAAAGTTTGCAGGCTATTTCAGTGCAAAGACCAAAAGTTTGGAACTCGCTCCCAATTGATCTCAGACAAACAGTATGCTTCACTGCATTCAAGAAGAACATTAAGACCTATCTGTTAAAAACATACTTTACTTTTTATTCTTGTCTCTAAATTGTGTGATTTTTCGAATGGTGTTACTCTGATAATAATAATAATAATAATATGTCTTTAAGTCCGAAGATTAATGAGGAATGCAGTATTTCCCGTGGCTACGCAGCCCCAGCTGTGACGTACATAATTTGCCACACCCAGGGCAAGCATAATCATTGCTTGCAGGTGGTCGATTAAGATTTTCTTTACGCCGTCTGCGTCTGTCCTCGGCAGCGGATTTTCTTTTGGTCTCAAATGTGTATCCCGCGGCCTTTGTGAGTGACCTCCGGCTGTCTCGTTTCGAGGGCGCATGCAGCCGCACCTTCGGAGGTCACGATGCAGCCAGGTGCTCTCTTCTATGCCGAAGACAAACCTTATTATGATCATTATTATGGCGGGAAACCCAAAGACTTAGCAGAGTTCAAGTCATCGATTAACATGCATGACTCTATTGACACATGAAATGCGTCGGACGTAATATTTTTGTTTTAATAACAGCTAATTGCATTTTTTTTAGCATTAGATTAATTTATTAATTACTTGTGACAGTGAAAGGCGATTCATGTGCTATTAATGAATATTTATTCAAGGAATTTCATAGTAGTCTAAAGATCTATACGTCTGTCGTTTGTTTTTTAAAACAACATATATTTGTTCAAATTCAGATGCCTGTGTCTTAATGCATTATCAGCTCGTGTGATATTTTGTCTGTCTCCATATCAGCAAGTGAAGCTGATAAGCTCTGCATCGAGAGAACAGAAAACAGTTATGAGCCAAATACTGTTGCCCAAGTCGGTTGTTATCTCTTATTGCAGAGGCCCCTACAATTTTTCAAAAGCTTTAAAGATTGAATGAATGAATGAATATACTTATATTTAAATACATTCTTCATTTTAGAAGAAAGAAATGGAATTCTTGTAAATGTAATCTCATATTCCTTTAAAAAAAATTAATATTAATATTTTTTTTAAAGTTTATAATTTTGAGTTTGTGAAGGGTAAGGCCCTTGGTAGACGCACTGTCATAAATTTGTCACTGCATTTAGTTATGGAACTCAAGTAAACCCTGAAATGCAAACTTTCACATTTTACAAACCCTGAAATGGTCTGAAATCATAAACCACAAACTTTAGAAGCCATGTGAACTTAGCATAGATACTATTTTATCACCAAAATTTGACACACAAGTACACTTGAACTTCATCGGGTAAAAACAAAATGCTCGAACAAAAAAACAACATAAGTTTAAAATTGTAGATCATGAGAAAATTAAAGTTTCAATATAATACACAACTTGATTTTAAATAAAAACGTAAAGACACATATAACACTTTACATGATAAAAAAAACTCAGCATTAAGAAAACTTTTTTAACTTGGTGAGAGACACTGTGTTAGGGGCATCAGGATGCTTTCTTTCCCTTGATCCTGGACCTGCTGTG
Organism: Biomphalaria sudanica; assembly: GCA_036873155.1. Taxonomy (NCBI): domain Eukaryota; kingdom Metazoa; phylum Mollusca; class Gastropoda; family Planorbidae; genus Biomphalaria; species Biomphalaria sudanica. The sequence goes on from JAZGLO010005872.1 coordinate 249,804, forward strand.
GGTACTTTTGTCATAGATGTGACTGATGGGCCTGATGGTAGATTTGTGTGTCTCAGCTGTAGCTATGGTAAAGACAAGAGTAGTGGACATAACTGATGAAATATGAGTTGCAGATAAGGTTGATGAGGCTTATGCTATAGTACATATGAGGATGAGACATGATTTGTTATTCTTTCTTCTGCTCCATCGTTCTCATTGCTATGTTAGAGTGTTCAGATGACTAGACCAATACATGAGATGAACTGCGCAGTGGTTTCCAAATCAGGGAGCTCTCCATAGAGTTTCCTTTCTATTGGAGTGTTTTGTGGCCAGTGTCTTGTACATTATCAAGCTTCGTCTTGTATAGAAAGGCCCGGGCCGATTTTGACACCAAGTCAGCCCCTACTGACTTGCGTGTGCCGCCTCGAATGGAGAAAGCAAAATTAAAAAAACAACAAAAGACGGTACCTATATTACTTATAAGGATATGGTGTTCACTGTATGCATGTGTACATATCGAACACCCCTACCGCCCCCCTGGATCCGCCAGTGTACTGAATTCTACTACATTTATTTCATACAAAAGTTATTTTAAGTTACGTTCACAACAGAAGTTGTTCAAGTTAAGATATAATACGCCTACAGAGATTTAGTTGTCTACCAGCAGTTTGGTGCTTTAAGTCAATGCTCAAACACGAGGACAGGCAGAACATCACAAACACAATGACAAAGTCTACCTCAAGCAAAGCTTTTCATCAGTCCCTAGACTTGGCCTAAACTCCCTCGTCTAATGTCAGTGCACAGAGCGCAACTTCTGCACCAACTTCGCTTGTGATGTGCATGGCAGATTTGTAACAATACCTAACCAATCATTATGACCTGTAACAAGTGATTCTATTTGTTGGGAACAACTTTATGACAATTTGGTAGATGTGACAGTAGTGTGGACCAAATCTTCTACTAGCCAGCTATTTGATGAGAAGCTGTATGGTTTTAATGTTGTCTGTGCCAAAGTAAAGTAGTTTAAAAACATTTTTGTACAAAGTTGTCACTGGTAGGTCATTGTGATAATGGTGTACCCATGTCTTTAGTGAATTAAAATGAGTCATACAAAGAGGGTATGGTTGACAGTTACATAGGAGACTGTTATGTCTACAAAGGTGTAGGTATATTTTTTTGTTTGTTTAGTTAATTTGTAAAGTATTTAGCTTACATACACACAACTTGGTCAAATATTCAGTGAGCACACAGATAAAAAAACAAAAACAATAGATATCACATTTAAGATAATTAAATTTAATATACACAAACTCATGGTCTCTTTTTATAAAACAAAAAAAAAAAAACAGTACAGTTTATTCATCATCATTGTCTTCCTCCTCATCATCGTCGTCTTCCTCATCATCATCGTCGTCTTCCTCCTCCTCATCATCATCTCCCTCCTCCTCATCATCCTGTTAAAAAAAGGACACAACTAACATTTGATAAATTTTATGTTACATTTACTACATAAGGGGTAAACATTTTAGTCCTAATAAACTAGAAGATAATAAGCCAATTACAATAATGCCAGGTTAATGAAGGACTTCTATTGACACATTAACATAGCACCCATTAACCCTTAAAACGCGTGAGGTAGTTTAGCCTCTAAACATCAGAATTGTGTATGCACTCATAATAAAACAGATCAGCACTTTAAGGGTTAATGCACACTCCTTGCCAAGGGAAATAATTATAAATGGTGACAATGTACACAACAAACAAAATACTATCCTACCTCGTCATCATCATCATCATCATCGTCATCATCATCTTCTTCCATTTTTTCTGGTTCTTTACCCTTTGCAGGCTGTGCTTTCTTTACTTCTGTTCAAGAAAGAAAAAAAAGGTTGACAAGACTCAGTCCATTGGTTACTGGGTATGTGCCATGTAGAAGAGCAAGAGTTAATTGAAATGATTTAAATTGTGTTTGAACAAAATTCATTTTTTTCACATTCTTATCTAATTTTGTGAAATTCTGCTTGCCATATTTTCTGAAATGCTAGTATTTTGTGTTGAGCCATTTTTTTAAATATCTAAAACAGGAAAAGAAATGTAAGAATTATATTTAACAGCAAAATAGTTTCGAGTGAATTAACCAGAGAAAATTAGATATATAATAGTCTGGTAAACAAGAAGATTCTTAGTTTCTTATTTTGTATACTGTGCATTTTAAGTTACTTAAATTAATTTCAAATTTGTTAAAGACTAGTGATGAGTATATCTAAGTTCCTTTTAAATTTGATTCAGAAAAAAAAAGTAATGTGTTCATATCTTTATTTGTAATGGTCGATATCAGATTTGGATGTTTAACACAATAACTCTTTGACTCCGCAACAATGCTCCCAGAATTAATCAACACTGCCAATGTCGGTGATTAAAAAGTTTTTTTTTTCATTTTTTTCGCCTGTATGTGTTAATAGCTTAAAATGTTATAACTTCCCTTTTCCCCAAAGTGTTTTTACAACGAGAGAGATGTTTTTAAAGAGATGGGGGTTTAAAACATCTAGATCTTGGAGACTTTTTGGGAATCAGTGAGTTTTTTTTATTCAAATTATCATAAATAATTTTGTGTTTTAAAAGTATTATTCTTTGTTGTATACAAGGGCATGCATTCTACTTTAATCCAATACCAAATATTTCATATTCTAAACTGCTTCTATGTGTGACTCTTTTCATGCAGAGATCCAAGTTGTTTGTAAGATGAGGGTCTCTAGGACTATGGCACTACCACAATGGGCTTTTAACACATGTTAGAATTAGATATAGAAAAATGTAAAAATAGGACTTTATTACTCACTATTAGATCTGTAAGAGTCTTTCTACTAAATAAATAGTAATGTAGATCTAAATTTAGGTGGTAATCCATAAATTTTGTTTTGCTGTCAAGAGATTTGTGACCTTTAAATGGTATCTTTCATTGTCAATAAAATCTATATAGATCTAGAAGATCTATCAATTTATATCTACTGAAGATTATCTAGACTTGGATCTACTAATTTTGGATATAGAATCTATTTAGATCTATTCCCATTTTCTTCCGAAAACTTCTAGATGGCAGGCAGGAAATGAATCTGGGCAGAGTTCAAGATTAGGGGTCATCATAACATCAGGCAGGGCAAAGCGTGAATAGAGGCAGGGCATAATCTTACAACTCTGAAATTGCCTATTCAAAGTCTAGATCTAGATCAAAAGTAATTAAGTTAAAAATGTAAATCTAGGTCCAGATCTTATCTAGACTGATTCAAATCTAGACTTTTAGCTCTTAGTTCTAGATCTCTCTAGATCTATACTTTAACTTTGTCAATAGACCAATACTGATATCACATGTTCAAAACAAAACAAGTCTTATTTTGCATTCTTCTTTTTCATTTAAAAAAAAATCTGATATTTTTTGTCTAAGAAAAAATGGATTCGAAGAAATTTTAAGAATTCTTAAAATTTTTGGAAAATGCCCATCACTGCTAGAATATTTAGTTTCAGGATTTCTAGGAGTCCACTCTAAAGGGTACCTGATATAAGTTAAAGTAAATAAAAGTAGTAAGTTATTGTGCTGACCAAAGGAAACCCTTGCCAACCACCAGCCAACCTTACATCATCAGCCTCATGGATCCCAATGTCTGTAAATGGATCCTATTAATTTCATTTCAATAATGCTACAAGCTTTTATTTCAGTTTTAATGGGGCTCTTCACTGATTTATTGTAGAACTATTATGAAAAACATGATATGCTGTTTGTATTTTCTTTAAATGCTGGCCAAACAACTTCTAAAAACTAGTTCAACAGTGCTGATGTTTTCAATGTTCTTATGAAACTCACCTTTGGTTTTAGTCTGCTTTTTTTTAGCCTCCTTCTTGTTCTCAGATTTCTTCTCTTCCTCTGGCTTCCTAACCTTGGCATACAAAACAACTAGAGTATTGTCTTTCATGCTAATTTCCTGTGTTTTATCATGATACTCTTTTGCAAGCTGAGCAGTGGCGAATGTGGCAAATCCATAGCTACAGAAATAAAAATGTGAACATTAAAAGCATTGAATCTATTATCAAACACTTGTTTTTAAACATCTCTACTACAATTGTAGAATAGCACAGAAGATGTGACCAAATGAGCTTCCACTGGGCAGAGTTGCTCAAATTAACCAGGAAAATTAATTGAACATAGTTGAATCAAGTCAAAATTAGATAGTTCAATTATATAATTATACAAACTTACTCTCTATACATTTAATTTTATTATTTAAACAATAAAAGCAGACATTTTACTTGTATAGCAACTATAATGCTTTATTAAGTCTATCAACAAAATATGGAGTTGTTGCCTCTAAAAGGATGAAATGGAAATAGATTAAAACAGTAACTCAAGCCAGATGAAGGGACAGGAGAGACAGGAGATAAGACAAAGGTAAATGGAGAAGGAAAAAAAAAAAAGACCTGCAGAAAGTTTAGACCTATCTCTAAAGATGAACAAAGCAAGATGAGGTACATGACGTGGGACAATTTTAGGTGTAGAAACTGACACTGATCATAAAACGTCAACTGTATTCTACTTTTCCGTTTCGGTAAGCTATCAGTCTGTACATGAAGAATACTATGTACAATTCACTGAAATATTGCACTTTCGTTTGAACATCTATTATGTTGAATATCGATTCACAGTTTTGTCTCACAACAATAAGCCTAAATATTTGAATAATTAAGTTACATCTGTCTGCCTTGTATTCCTATTTTTAAAAACTTTGCTAACAGAATGTCCAATTAAAAGTCAGCGTGTCTAAGACACATGTAAGTTTTGACATATACTGACAATCATGGCATAGACTTAAAAATCAGACAGATTGTAAAATAAACTTGATTTACCATCTTGCAACACTTCTTTAGTAAGACAAAAATCATGGTAGTTGTATTATTCAAAGCAAATTATAAATAAATAGCTTTACATACCCATATGCTTTTTTATCTTTCTTCCTGATAGGTATCACAATTTCTTTAGCCTTGGGGAAAATTTTTCGCAGATCTGCTTCAGTTGCATCAGCAGGTAGACCAGCTATATACAGCTTCAGTGGATCAAACTCTTCTGAAAATACACAGATGTCCCACATTTTTGTTGACAATGGTAGACCTCAATCCTTAACTATATTTAAGCTGCTAGCAAGCATAGACCTCAATTCTTAACTCTAATTAAGCTGCTAGCAAGCATATACCTAAATCCTTAACTCTAATGAAGCTACTAGCAAGCATAGACCTCAATCCTTAACTCTAATGAAGCTACTAGCAAGCATTAACAATTTACCTGTTTGTTTTTGTTCCTTTTTATGTTTGCTTTTTTCTCCAACATAGTCAACCACTAACTGTTTGCCCCTGATGGAAGCAGCTTCCAAGACTTTGACATTTTTCTCTGCTATTTCTTCACTAGCAAACTCAACATATGCATAACTAAAATAAATTTAATATATTGTTTATCAGTATAAATGCTAACTTTAGTTCAGTTTAAATCTATTATATATTGTTCATTTTTTATTTGACTTCAGGTTAGTATTATGTGGTCATCTAAAAAATGCTTTGCTTCCTAACTAAATGATTGGCAACTAAAGTATAGATTCACCAACCTATTTAATTAAAAACACGAATAAAGGAGAAAGAGCTAGTTGAGGTGCAAATGATTAAGTAGGAATTTGATATCAGATTGCACTGAGTCCAATGAGATGTAATTGGCCGGTACTTTATTGAGGAAAGAGCTGAGCAGGCCAAATGGGCCTCATACTAAGTATTGACACCAGACACAGGGAAACACAACATAGCCAGCCAATATATATATATATTTTTCTTTAGCTACAGTCTTCTAATCAAACAAAACATTTTGGTTAAACTTACGCTGATCTATTCTTTTTCTCGTTAAATTTATTCATATTTATCCTTAATCTAACAAGCTTGATGTCACTGGAAAGTGCTTTGATTTCTTTGACAGAACAATTTCCAGGTAAATTTTTAACAAACAATGTTCTTGCATCATAATTGCCTAGAGAAAAAAAGTATTTAAAACATGTAAAAGATTGTATTGTATATATTTATCTATTTATATATACCGATATCTATATATATAACTAAATATGGAGAAACAGATGGCTTACCTTTTCGCTCAGTGTCTGTCGTAATCTTTGAAGCTTAATGAGATAAGAAAAAGAAAATTCATTTTTTTTGGGTTATAGTTCCCAGTCTTAAAACACATACAAGTAGACAAATATACAATTTTAATTTTTTAAAAAACAACATTACATCAGTCAATGAGTTAGGATCACACATGCTGATTATTACCCTGTTCCAATAGCATAACTATCATAATTATTCTAGCCATTTGTTACATCTTTTTTTATGAGAAATTGACAAAGCTCTATCATTTAGTTTTTTTCACATTTACCTTTAAATTTCAAATTTATTCACAATTTGAACAAGCAGATGTGTTAAATTGACTTGGAGTAATATTTTGCAATAATAGGGTCTTTAATTAAAGTTTTTTTTATTTTTGTTCAGACTGGTTGAAGGAGATATGGAATGCAAATTCAGGCATATAAACCTTTTTTTTTAATGTAACAGTGAGCTTACTTGAGGAGCTTTTATATTTCTGGTTTAGCTATAATGAGGATTATTTTTTTTAGCAATGATGATGTGACAGGAGCAAAGGTTAAAGATAGTGTCTTCCATAAATGAAAATAATAGGAAGCTGACGATAACCCCAGAAAAAAAATATCCCCTACCTGTATTGGAGGCAGGTTCTTTGATGGGAGATGTTTTCTGTTCTACTTTTACATTGCTAGCAGATTTATCAGCTTTGACAGGTGAAGCAAGTTTGATTTTCTTGCTAGAAGGTTGAAGAACTTCAGCATCTTCCTCAGCCTCATCCTCTGAATCTACTTCCTCTTCACTTTCTTCAGATTCTTTTTTGGCTGGTGTTTTAGATTTCACAATTTGTTTCTTCCCTGAATTTTTGGCAGATTTGGGAGTGTTCTTTAGCTGCTGCTGTTGAGGAGTTTGGGCCTTCTGCGCTGATTTCTGTGGTTGAGGTGTGTTAACTTTTTTATTTTGTGGTGTAGACAAGGGAGATTTTGGAGGGACTTTTGACTGTGCTGGTGAATCTGATAATTTCCTTTTTCTGTTTTGCTGACCTGTAACAAAACATGTTATACATTAGCAATTAATGTTTGAAAAAAAAAATCCAAATTGTGTCAAAACTCCATCCTCTTTTTTTTTTTTTTTAATACTCCTTATTTTACCACACCAATGGGCAAACTTTTTTCTATTCAATTAGGTTAGTTATGTATAAACGAGATTGTCACGAGTCAACTGTGACATAATTCGACCAGTTTCTAGAAGCCCAGGTAAAGTCAGAGATGACCAGAGTAAACAGGTTAATTATAGTCATCCAATCAGAGAAAGAGGATAAGGGAGAAAAAAAAGCACACATATGCTTCTAGAAGGTCACAGTTAATAAAATAATTAGGGGAGAAGTTTCTATGATTCTGGAAAGTATGATTGAGAAAAGTATAAATATGGGGAAAGTTTTATAACGCATTGTAACAATTTTTGATAATAACGATCTTGTGTTTAAACGTTTGTGGGTCCAGTAGTTGAAGTTATTTTAATTGAATTTGTATCATAAAGTTATTTCAGTTATTAGTTATATCAGTTAAAGTTTCATTCTATGAAGATATATAAGTAAAGTTATTGAATTGAGAAGTTACTTATATATGTAATTTGAAGAAGTTTATTAAAGAAGTTGAAAGATGACACAAATTCTTCTTTGTGTATTATCAAATTATTCATATATTCTCCAGCGTGATGATTCTGTTTGAACCATAACTAATATTAGAAGAAATACCCATTAATAAATAAACAGAAATCTTCACAGATGTACCTATTTTCAAATCTAGCTATTTTATAACATTTTACTTTAATTTTTTGTTTACTTTTTATCTTTTTTTTTTTTTTTTAGTATAGAACAAGAGCTAAATTTAGATCATCAAACACAGACAAATCATTTCACAACTTTAATTAAAACATGCCACTGCTCCAGAAGAAAGTTGTTTGATAAAAAAATGTCATAATAGACAATAATCCTAATAATAAAACATACATTATTAATATAAACTTATATTTCTAACTGTACCAATGTTATCCTTGTGCTACAAGTAGAAGTGTAAATATTATTTTTTAATGGAAAAAAAATGGACGAACAGGGACGACAAATATTAGCCAAGAGCAATTACTGACATTATATCAAACTATTTTGACAACACTTTTGTTGTACAATCCTCGCTGACTGAGTGATTCTTGATGTTGTAGTCACATACTGTCATATAACACACAACAAAGAGATTAACATTAGTGCTTCATTTTAAAGTATAAACTACATCGTAAAAAGGTTGTCTTTTTTTTTATACACATTTCATACCTGGGATATTTAGGATCTAAAAATAGTTTAGTAAACAAATCAATAAAAGGTCACTCATTTCAGTGAATTTACTGCAAGCTCAATGCGTAACGCATAAAGCATCTAAAGAAGTTTAACATTCTCTGGCAACAATCCAATAAAATATAATAGGAAAAATAGTTCAATGCTGGGACAAGTCCCAAAAAGCATGCGTAGCACATGAGACGCCCTGATCACATCTGACCTCCCTATAGAGTATAGTGGTGGGAGCCCAGGACTGAGCAGTGAGCAAGCTCGTTTAACACAGTATAGGAAAGGCCACAGTCCATTTGGCACATATATCACACCACCAGGGGCGAACTGGGTGTCAAAATCGGCCCTGGCATTTCTATACCATTCGGACCATAATTTGTATATCATCCAATTCTACCTCTCCTCAAAATCCAGTTCAGACCTTGCGATCTATGGGGCAGAAATTGTACAGATCATCTGTTTCTGTAGATGTTATTTGTTTTTGTGGCTCACGGTTTGCAAGGGTGTCTTGTAGCAAGCACAACAACCAACCACCTCACTTTTCCCTAACTAATGTCAGGGTACCCATTATAGCTGGTTGGATTTTCTCCAGGGACCCCTCGATTCGTAAGCCAAGCTTTTCCACTCAGCCACCACGCCTCTTAATTACGGATATAGGCTATTACATTAATTCGGATAATGTGTTAGATTAAATAAGTATTACACTGTACAGTCTGTAAAAGATTTTATTTTAAACATGGCGCTCAGATGGTCACTGATATAAGAGAATACTATAAAACATTTAACAATTCAATACATGTCATAATGACATCCATGTGGCAATTTAGTTGGCCTTCCCGGTCCATTTGGGTACCGGCCCACCGGGCATTTGCCCGAATGCCCATATAGCCAGTCCGCCCCTGCACACCACACAGGCCACACCTTGACTCAATGTCTCCCCACTGCAGGGAGGAAGGGAAAAACGCGCCCCATAATCTTTTTGACTGATTCAGAGTTAAATCTCTGTCTCAACAGGTTTGAGAAACCATAAGTTCAATTATTGTAGAGAACCGCATTGTTGTATCTTTAAGAAAAATTTAACAGATTGGCTTCAAATACAAATAACAATGATCTCTGATATCTTGTTTACAAAAAGTAATCACAATTAGTCCTGAAATCAAATACAATGTACTAAAACTTTGATGGAAATGACCACCCCTAAAAAAGGGTAAAATGTACTGACACACTTTTCAGCCATTTTTTGGGAGATAAAAAAAAATGGATTTAGGTCAGCTTATCAAATTAAATAAGTACTGGTACGGTAATATGTCTCTTTATGTGATGCGTTACTGGGCTTAGCATCTTACATTTATGACTTATGTGTATTGTCAACTTCTAAGCAGAGATGGGCGATATGGAGCGGCACCTTCTATATGGAGGATGTGAAAATGACTAAAATCTGTCTGTCTTGACATGGCCACGACCCATGGCGTAAAAAGAAAATGATATAGATTCTAAATAACAAAATTTAAAGATTATAACACTTTTGAAACACCATACTGCTTCGGGTTCGAGAGTTTCTTATGTTTGATTCTTGAAGGTAGCGCTAGGAAAATGTTCGAAACTTTATACTTTAAGCTCTTGAAAGCATCGACCTGACCCACTTTAACATCACATCTAATTTTAACGATGAGTAGTAATACAATGAAACATATCTTTTAAGACTTAAGCTTATTAACCCTTTGGACCCTCGCAGTGCCCTGCCCTTACTTTCCTATTCCCCTAGGCTCCTGGGGAAAATTACGCTGTACACAAGCATGATTAAAAAAAAATAATGGTATTAAAACTTTTAAATGAACTATTTTATTTTGAGAGAAATTTATTACAATCTTTATTTCGTATATATTTTCTTGGTATGCCAGTCTTATCAGCATGTAGACCCCCATTCCTTCGATGAGAATCTGTCGCTGGTATAGATGTAGATCTAGTGTTTTTATTTACTGTAACTACCGATTTTATCTAGATCTAGATGATCGTTGAGTCAATCTCCATTTCCCTATCATTATTACCTTTGTAATCATTTTCTAGATCTAATTCATTTCTTAGAATCATTGAGGATATCGATATAGTTTCCTGCTTCATGCAAAATGTATTTATTTGGATTAGACTTTAGAACAGAGTACCTAAATCAATTAAGTGTTTTTTCATTTTGTAATTCAATTTACCATTTAAAAACACAAAACTCATGGGTTCGAGATTATTGTCATTTACCATAAGTCGAATAGTCCTTGTGGTGTGTCTTTTTAATTACGGACATTAGATTTAAGGTAAGGTGCGCAAGACCGATGTGTTGGGCTGGCGGGGTGTGGAGTTTTTACACGCAGACCGATAAATGGGATGGCGGGTTCAAAAGGTTAAGACAAATGGATGAGGAGTTCATAGATACAGTTTTTTCCTAGGTCTAGATCTAGATCTAATTCTTACTGAACGGAGATGCACAAATTCAAACATAAAAAATTTTGCCATTGTTTAGGGATGTGAAATATAAAATTTATCTTTGAAAAATCAATTTTTCGTTAGTACATCATAAAAATAAAATACTTTCAATACTTTGAAAGTCAGAAAGAAGTAGTTTATGCTATTCTGACACCTATAGGCCCAAATTTGAAAGTTTGACTTTGACAGCGCATTATTTTACAATGGTTCGACATAGAAAAGAAAATGAATTATCAAAATCTTCTTTAGTTTAAGGAGAATAAGGATGACTACTTATATTTGTACCCCTAACCTATATTTGTTATTATATTTAAGGTCAAAGAGGTCGTGTTTTCATTTAATTCGGACCAATTCGACCCACATTATTTGATTCAGGACACCATTATTTATTTCGGACAGTCTCTATATTTAGGCCTCAATAAACTCAGATTTTAATTCTTTACTATTATTAACTAAATTTTAAGATCCCCAGGCATAACCCAACACATTAAATCATTAAGATGTTTTGGAATTATGCATAAATATGAACACAAAATGTAAAAATATTAACACACTTATTCTACCAAAATTAGGTCACTGGGATACTGACTTCTATACAGACTTATTTTATGTTTGCATGATTAGATGTGTGTTGAATGTTTGTGTTTTTTGTTTATTAATTTAATAAATTTCTAATACAGATGTTTAATGATCTTTTGTAGTATAGTACATGTTAGGATAGCCATTCTTGCCTAACTGAATCATCTATATTCTCTCTATATTAATCTAGATTCTAGATCTATCTAGTAGGTCTAGATCTAAGCATTTAACTTCATTCAATGTACCAAGCTCACTCCAAACATTTACCCATTTATTCGCTATTAGAAAAACAACAACAAACGAACAAATATAATATAAGATCATTTTTATTGATGTCCAAAACTGGCTGTCCGAAATAAATTTTGGTAAGAAAATTATAATTTAATTCGGACACCCTATTATTTTTTTGTATGGAATCAAACAACTTGGCTTATAAATCAAATAAATCAGCTCCAAAAACAGAATAAATGTTGCCGGGCTCATTAGTATAGACTTAGCAAATCCAAAAATAGTCTTAACCCTAGGAAGAGGTAAAGTCATCCGAAACCATAGGAAAAAACAACCACCTGACTAACAAATTTGAAATTTGTTTTTCTTACATAAAAAGACAGCTAAATGCAAGGAAATTGGGCCAGAATCATTGGAAAATGGACAAGCACATTATACAGCGCGCTAGTTTTATAATAAATATTAAAATAATTATTTAATGACAACAAAAACAGCGAATGTCCGAATTCATGTAATGTCCGAAATAAATAAACTACTATAAATTATGACTAAGTTTGAACAGTTAGAAAGTTATGATTTTTTTCTGGCATTTTGACCTAGCATTGGTTGACATGGAGTCTTTCCTATCAGTATCTTACTATCTACTCCTTATAGACTTAATAGACTCATGATGACAATATTGATCATAATTGATCTGATGTCATAACGACATAATTCAAATCAATAAAATGTGACAAATCAAATCCAAATGTCTCAAAAGTGTGAGTTCCAGAGATTTGAATTTGAGAGATTAATTTAATTATTTATTCAACTTTATAAAATGTAAATTCTAAAGAGATCTACTGGTCTATAGAATTTACCTTTGACAGTCATTTTCCTCTGTTTGGTCTACTTTGCTATTCAGGGATGCTTTATACTTATGTCTAACTAGAGTCTACAACCACGTTGTGGATTATTCCTAAGAAGCACGTTGCTAAAGATAGAAAACCCTCACTCAGTAAATAAAATTTCGATTACAATGTTCTGGCTGATGAATGGCTATTTAAGTTAGCATTTTTATTTTGTTATGTATAAAAGAAACTAGATCTATTTGATATCGCGATTTTATGCTCATTAAAAATTTTCTTTGATTTTTTGTATATTAATGTACATCTCAACTAAATATATATATATATATATAATTAAAACAACTGTTGTATATGTAGTGTATGATATTTTTATCCAATGATAAAGGCGTTAGACAAAAGTGCGGACTTAAAAAATAAGGTTATCGATTACTTATTTCTTGCTGCTCGAGGCTTTTTGTTTGTTTGTTCTGTTTACTGTGACCCTTGCTTTTTGTAATACCCCTTCCACCTCTTCCGTCTCTCTCTTTCTCTGTAGTTACCCTTTTTTTTTTTGCCCTGTGACCCCTTAAATTTATACTTTCAAAACTTGCCCTCGGACCTCGAAGTGAAAAAGCTACATAGATACATAGTATGTAAGTTACAAATGTGTATAAAAAACAACAAAATACAGATTGCTGAAGGAGTATTTATTTAGATTATAATTTTGTTTAAAATAAAATTTAATAAAAATAATGATGTTTATGAATTTTTTTATTTTATGTCTGACTTTATGTTTGTAAGTAGCAACAGCAAATTCCGCAACATACATTTCTAGTCGTTTTTTTTTTCTTTGATGATGTTCATTACCAGTGGAGTAGCATCCATGGCGCGAAGGGGTTCAATAAACCCGGACCCACGACCATTAAGGGGCCCACACCCGATGGTGTAACTGCCATGGAGCCAGGGCTGGCTTTATCTCTATGCAACATTAGCTCTAGCTTAGGGCCTCCAAGAAATAGTTAGTAGTTACATACAATATCTGGAAAATATCTCAAATAGCTTAAGGCATTTTCAACTCTGAATAAGGCACTGCATGGCGTGTAGGGGTTTCATATCGCCTGGTCCCCCCATGACTAATGACCAATTGTGACTTAGAGAAACGTTAAAGATGTTGAATTTTTAGCTAATTATAGTGACTGAATTTGAGAAGAGGTTTCTAACAAAAAAAAATTAGAGTGATAATTACATTCATCGTGGAATAGTGTCTTTCATTTGAATGGCTGCTTTGACGTCTGGTATGTGCACTGGAAGGTTGTTCAGATGGTCTTGATGGCCTCGGGTTTATACCCTGAGACAGCACCAATGTTGTTTGTTTTCCAACCGAATCGTCAAAAAAAAAAACACACGAACACACAAGTCGAGATATTTAAATATCCAATAAATATTTTCAAATGAAATTTGCACAGTGTCTTCAGCATGTTATTACAATAAAAATGAGCTACAATTATTACAATCAGAGAGAAAACTTTTTAAATGAATTTTTTTAGTTTGGGAACCATAAAAATGTCGAAACTGGGTGTGGTAGAGGTAAGTATTGAGGCCAAAACTTTAAAACTACTTCATAAATTGTAATTCTGGTAGCATGTTTTGTTTCAATATATAACAAAACTTCAAAATTTCATAGCTCTAGCTTGCGACTCTCTAAACTTAGTGATTTTTCTAATGATGTTACCCTAATTAAATTTGAATAGTAGACCTCTATATCTCACAGCTTTATTTTCACAGTCTTTATCTCCGTAATTATTTTCCATGATCCGACGGACTTATTAATTTTGTTCATTTGTAGTTCAATTCTCTTTCATGAAAATGTTTTATTTGGTATAGAATTGAAGGGAAATGCAAGCTCTTTTTATATTACACAAATTAATGTTTATAAAAAAAAATTGGATGAGCAAATCAACGATGGTATCGTGAAATAGGTTAAGAAATAAAATACAGTCATGGTAAAAAAAGAATGAAGAAAGGATTTGATGCAATGTGGCTGCGATGCAATGAAAGCTTAAGAAAAATATTAGGGAAAAAAGGTAACTTTTCCCTTTCAGACCTTGCGATCTATAAGGCAGGTGATGTTTAGGTCATCTGCTTCTTTGACCAATGGTTAACGAGCAGGGTGTCATATGTTGCCTGAACAACTAAATTCAAAATCCCAGTATTCACCGAGATTTCAACTCAGGATCACAGCTACGGAAGCCAAGAGCTTAACCACTCAGAAGAAGATTTTTTAAAATGAGGATTGATACTTGAGAGAGAGAGTTTGAATTAAATAGCCTGCATAAATAAAGCCAAGGAAGCTAAACTGAAAGATTACTCTAGCCAATTAATTAGAACAAAAATTTGCATCAGTCGCATGAGCTTGGAAATTTGATTCTACAGTGCTGAAAAGTGCTAAACAATTATTATATCTGTGCCATTTAGTGTCTCAATTGTATATCTTTAAATTTGCAACTTCTCATGTGACTAAAGAGGCCAATCCTTGATACACATTCACGATCTCAGCCAGGTTTGCCATTTGTAATTGCAATACGTTGAAGCGTTTTCAACCATTTCCCCACGTCTACACCATCTGCTATCAATGACATGAGCCGGATTTAAGGCTACAGCGCCTGGACCTCCACAAGAAAGGGGCATCCACAAAAGAGATATAAATATATACGAATTTTCTACAGGTCAGAAACTTTTGATTTTTTTCCTAACATTTTGTCGCTTTTTTTTTTACGGCTGGCAAAAATATGATTAAGAAGTGTACGCTTGTAGCATGCTCGGAATAAGTAATTGCAGCTTCCGATTTACGACACTGCGTCTACCAAGGGCCTTACCCTCCACAAACTAAAAAATATACACTTTTTAAAACTAAAATATTCTTATAAATATTTTTTTAAAAGGAAAGTGAGATTAAATTTAAAAGAACTGTTTATTTCTTCTAAAATATAGAATGCTTTTAGATATAAATATTTTCATTCATAAGTGGATCTTTATTAAAGCTTTCAAAAATTTGGAGGGGCCTCCACATGCTTTTATCAGGCCCTACTTGCGCTCCATGTGGATCTATGCTGCGCTTCTTTCTTCTTCTTATATAATACAGACGTTACTTCAAAAAAGAAGATGATTACGTCCTACGCGTCATGCATATTAACCAATGACTTAAATTCTGCCAAGTCACTGGTTTTTCTGGCTAGCTCAGGCAACCCATTCCATGCTCTAATAGCACTAGGGAAGAAAGAGAATTTGTACAAATTTGTCCTAGCATATGGGACGAGGAATGTGCCTTTATTTTTGTGTCTTTCAGAGTATTTTATTAAATTTTGTTTTTGTATTTGAAGAGTATGGTTCAGTGTTTTATGTATAATTGCTACTTTACCTTTGAGTCTTCTGTCCTGAAGGCTTTCTAAATTTAGTGATTCAACTAATGGTGTTACTCTAGTCAAATGTGAATATTCATTTGTTATGAATCTCACTGCTCTATTTTGTGTTTGCTCCAGTTTCTTAATGTTTTCTTGAGTTGAGGGGTCCCAAACGGTGGATGCATATTCTATTATTGGCCTAACCAAGGTTAAATAACATTTTAGTTTTATGTTCTTATTTGATTTATAGAAATTTCTTTTAATAAACCCTAATGCTTTGTTGGATTTTTTAATAGTTTCATCAATATGTGGATTCCATGACAGTTTTTCATTTATTATAACACCTAGGTATTTTGCGTTTTTAGTCTGTGTTACTGGTTTGCCATGTTCTCCCAACTGTTGGTGTCGATTCTATATTACACGTAGATCTATAATATATATAGTTTATAAAAATACTTCGCTTATCCATACTTCCGTCTTCTCTATATCGGACACACCGAAAACCTTGCGATTTGCCTCCATAGATGAAAACTGTCTACATTTTCCCGCTAATCAATTCATAAATATTGTATAGGTCAGTGTGTTTAAATTATTTACTCCGTAGCAGAACCATAGACAGGATAATGTACTTCAATTTAAAAATATGCCAGAAAGCCATGTATTATATTTTAAATACTATTTGAAAAATATCAGGAAATAATTTTTTAAATTGATATTTAAATTCATAAATTGAATGTAGTTATAAATTAAAATGAACATTTTTAAAAATAATTACAATAAATAGTCTAAGCTTATTCAAATATTTTTCTTAAATTTTGTATTTCAAAATTTTGTCTAAGGCATTTGTTAAAAAATTAAATCTGAAAATAACCTTAAATTGTAAAGAGAGCAATATTTCTATAAATATAGATTTTTAATATATATTTTTTAAAATTTTAATCTCTTTCTATATATATTCTTTAAAGTTTATTGTTAGACCGTTGTAGTTTTTTTTCGAATTTTTAAAATATATAAATTTTTTTTAAAAAGTTACTTGATCACAAGAAAAAATCTGGCAACATAATCTCGTCCATTTCCTAGCTAGTCAAGTCTGTTTAGGCACAATTTGATAAAAGTGTCTAATAGAATCTAGCAGAATAAAACTAACACAATCATGGGAAAGAAGGGCGCAAACAAACAAAAGGTAAATATTCGTTTATGTGTTTGTTATAAAGCTAAAGTATACTGCTTAGATACATGGTAGATCTAATATGGAATTGAATAAACGTTGACAAGACGCGCAAGCACGTGTTGTAAAATAGTTTTAGTAGATTGTTAGTATTTATACAGACACCCACGTGGCTGTGTGACAGTGTGTCGCGTGTTGAGAGATTTTTTAAAAATAGTTGATCTAGAACTACTCAAAATATAGCCTAGAACTACAGCATATTTAGGTGAATAGATTTATAGATTGAATTTTTGAATTTGGGCTTTGTTTAAATTTAAAATTAGATCTATTCTATTTAAAAAGTCTAGTCAGAAGACCAAGTCTAAGTTAAGTCAACTTAAGTTAGTAAGTACTAAAACTTAAGACATCTAACTTCTAAGAGTAAGGACTAGACTGCAGAACTAGTCTGAGACTCTCACTCTGTCTAGTCGTCTAGTTACTTATTAGTTAAACTGTTTATTCCAAGACAAGATCTAGACTAGAGTAGTCTATTTAATCTGGACATGACATGAATTCAAACACTGTTTTCACTGTCCATTTTCCATTAAATTTTTATTTTGATATTAATATGAAACTAGTGTGCTGTATAACTATAATGTACTTGTCTTGTCCATTTTCCAATGATTCTGGCCCAATTTCCTTCCATTTAGCTATCTTTTTATGTAAGAAAAAGGTAGCTTCAAATGTGTAAGTCTGTTATTCAGGTTGTTTTTCCCTGTGTTACCTGGATGACTCTACCTCTTCCTAGCAGACCTAGGGTTAAGACTATATTTTTTGGTTGGCTAAGTCCACGCTAATGAGTCCGGCAATGTTTCATTTGATTCATAAGTCAACTTGTTTGATAATTTTCATACTAAAAAAATTAATAGGGTGTTTGAATTAAATTATGATTTTCTTACCAAAATTTTTTTTTTTATAAAGAATAAATAGGCTAATGTTGGGAGTGAGCTTGGTACATTGAATGAAGTTAAATGCCTAGATCTACTAGATAGATCTAGATTTATATATAGAGAAAATAAACTTAGCTTTTTAGGCAAGAATAGCTATCCTAACCTGTACAATACTACAAAAGATAATCTGTATTAGAAATTTATTAAATTAATAAACTAAAAGCACAAACATTCAACATGCACACATAAAATAAGTAGAATATGTGTGTTTATATTTTTATTTTTTGTGTTCCTATTTATGCATTATTTGAAAACATGTTTGATTTCATGTGAGGGGCTATGTCTGGTGATCTTAAAATTTAGATAACGTTAATATAGAATTAAAAAACTGAGTTTTTTGATGCCTAAATATAGAGACTGCCTGAAATAAATTATGGTGTCCGGTATCAAATTATGTGGGTCAACTTTGTCTGAATTAAATGAAAAAAAAAGGCCTCTTTGACCTTAAGTATAACAAATATAGGTTAGGGGTACAAATATAAGTAGTCATCCTTATTCTCCTTAAAGAGATTTTGATACTTCATTATTTTTTCTATGTCGAATCATTGTCAAATAATATGCTGTCAAAGTCATTGAAATTTTGGCCTATTGGTGTCCAAATAGCATAAACTACTCTAGAATCCAGTGTCTAGGAGAGCACAGCGAGTACTGTATAGTCCTGTGAAATACTGCATTCCTCTTGACAAATTTTTTAGATTTAGAAATTTTTATAGCTCTAGAATCTATCTAGTCTTGATCTAGATGATCACAATCAAACATAACTAACATAATTAAAAGCTGAAGAAAACAAATTTTTCCTTGTTGGCACAGATTGCATAAGAGCTTAGATAAGATCTAGCTCAGTAACAAAAAAAGCTAAGAATATATCTACACTATCAAATCTAGTGTCATCTTGATTGTCTATATCTATCTACATTGACTACATCAGTATTTAATTATGTTGTATAATAAATGTACAGTAGAAAATCATGTTTGTTGTGCATCTTTGAGAATGTTTAAGTGACTTTGTCTTGTATAATAGATCTAGTTAAAGGGACAGCATATTTTATAAAATACATTTTATCTATTTAGAAGTATTGTATAAATCATTTAGCTAAATGAAATTAGGTTTTTGTTACACACATTTACAATGAAGTATTATCATTTACTTTTTTTGTTATTAAAACAATGCATCAGTTGTACTTTCTTATAATTGTACTTAATACTGTTACCACATTGGATTGAACTAAAGAAAATAACTCAATATTCTCAGATTGCTGATATCTCTCTGATTGCAGAAGCACAATCCAACAATCAATCAATATCCCTGATAAAAATAATGTCACAATCTCCAAATCAAATTTACATATCCCGATTCACTAACATATTAGAAAACAACCCTCAGTCAAGAAATCCAAAATAACTCAAGTTTAACACATTTAAACACTAGTTAAGGTCATTAACGCCCAACAGCATAAACATAAATCACCCTACTTTGCACGTGGACAAAATGATTAGTCAGGGATTCTTTAGTGCAATAGTCTAGTAGTAGTTAGCGAGTGACCATTCCTTGTCAGTCCTGTCCCCAACAGAATTGTTAATAACTTCTAAATTGCTTCTCAGGCGGCAGCAGAGGCTCCTAAAGCTAAAAAGGCAGTACCAGTTAAGGCTGTTGAATCAGATGAAGAGGATTCTTCAGAAGAGGAGGAAGTAAGTTTGTTTTTCCCTTTTTGTTGAATTTATAAGCTTAAAAAAAATGTGGGATAATAAGTTTTTCTTTTGCACTTTATTGCTTATGCACAATATATCTTTTGCTTGTTTTGTTTTGTAGTGATACAAAATTAAAAATTTTTGTAGCATTTTTTACTTTATTTAAAAACAACATACAAAGCATTATTTATAATTATAGGAAGTTGTAAAGCCACAAAAGAAAGCAGTTGCTGTTAAACCTGCTAAACAAGAAGAGAGCAGTGAAGACAGTGATGACAGTGAAGAAGAAATGGAAGGTTTGTCTCTCTTTTTTTTTGTTTTTTTTTTGTTTTCAATCTATTTGTTAATTTTTACTTTAAAATTCAGATCAGACAGATACCATTTTTTTCAGCTCCTAAGAAGCAGACTGTGGCAAAGTCAATTAAAAAAACAGTAGTAAAAGATGGTTTTGATAGTAGTGATGCAGAGGAAGAAATGCCACCAACCAAGAAAGCGCACATCGTTAAAGTGGCCAAAACAAAAAATGGTACTATGTGTATTGGATGTGTAATTTGAATGACACATTTGTGTAGTCATCTTTGTATACATTACACACATGAAAATACCTGTATCATCTTATTTCTTATTTTATTTTTGCCTAAAAATATTTTAGCATACATGTATTTCTTAGTGAACTGACAGCACCACCTTCTAAATTCTGCTGCCTATCCATCTAATATGTAGCCTCACTAGTCTAAATTGCACTACCTGGGGTATTTATTGAATAGCCATTAACCTCAATTCTGAGTGCAAATTTTCAATGTTATTTTTTCTGCTTTCTCTTATTGATGTACAGCCTGTGCTTTAGACACTTCATATCATATTCTTGTAAGGAAGCATAAGGGGTTGTTGAGGATTACAATGAAATAAAAAATTTTTTTAGCTATCCTATTGTTCCATAATTTTTCAGCTATGATTATTTCGATATTGTAAAGATAAGATTAGATATAGTTGACATTTCTTTCAGCCCCAAAGAAGCAGACTAAGGCACAACCTGCAAAAAAAGTAGAAAAAATGGATGTTGATGATGATGATGAAGATAGTAGTGACGAATCTTCGGAAGAAGAGAAGCCACCTGCTAAGAAGACGAATGTTGTTAAAAAGGCAGAAAATAATGGTACTAAAAGTATTGGATGTGTAAATGAGTGATACATTTCTGTAGTCATCTCTAGTTTGCATTACACACATGAAAATACATGTATCATCTTTGAACTTGAAAAAACAAACAAAAATTATTTTTTTTTAAGTTGTATTTTTGCTTTCCATTTCAGTTCAACAGACTAAAGTATCTCCCAAAAAAGCCAATGCTGGTAAGTTACAAATTTAAACAAATTATTTCTTTTAACATAATTTTGCAAACATCTTTATTGGGTAACTAGGTGGATACGACCCGCATCCTGTGGGCCTTAGTTTGGGTATTAACCCATTAGCTCCTTTTGCAGTTGGAAACATTTTCCTGTTTTTTTTGTCCTAAATCGTTGTAGAGCGTTTCTAAAACCCCCTATTTAATATACATGTTTAAACTTTTTAAAAAGATTTCTTCTAGTCTCGTAAGCGTGATTACAAATCATTTTGGTGATTACGGATTCTATTTTTAATAAAATCGGAAAGATTTTTATTGTTAAAATAATTTTCAAAAGTACAGGCCCATATCCCCAGTGTATAACCCCCATGTGGGAAAATGGGTATTTTGAAGCTTTTTTGAATTCTAATGGTATTAAATGTATATATATATTTTAAAACTAGACATGTTCACATTGCTCATTTTTCATCTGCCCCATTTTCTCTATTCCTGACATTATTTGTTAAAATAATATTTATTTTTTTTAATAGGAAAACCTGCCAATGGAGCTAAGGGCAAAGCAGCACCTGGTATGTTTTTAATTGTGAAGAGTATTATTTTCTAATTCCATACCTTGTTTTATATGATTGCATCTTACTATGTAAATCAAAGTATTGTTTGGTTTATGTGGATTCGTTTACTTTTTTGAAACTTGAAATAAAATATTTAGTTATTGTTTTTAAAATCAGTATTTCAACTATTGATTTAACTATTTAGTTGGTATCCTATGTAAGTTCACTAAATATAAACATTTTAAAGCAAATAGAACTTTCATTTGTTACATTGTCAGCTGACTTGCTTGAAAAGAAAATGGCTGTTGTACATAAAGGTTTCTACGATATAAATCATTCTGATAATCTGTTAGAGAATTTTCTTAATTTGATACTTGTAAATATTCTTAAAAACTCAACATGCAAAATTTTTTTTCTTCTTAGCAAAAGTTGTTGAAAAAGACAGTGATGATGATGAGGATGATGATGATGAAGAGGAGGTGACAAAGCCAGCACCCAAAGCTAAGGTTACACAAGGTTAGAGATTTTCATTAGCTTTTCAGACATGCCTAATGTTTTGCCCAACATCCCACAAAATGACCAAAAATGTAGATATGTTCTGCATTGTTCCTATGACTTCTATATTTTAGATCTAAAGATCTACTCTATAGCCAAATTTAAATCTATTCTACAATGCTAGATCTAGCATTGAATACCTCAAGATTAGTCAATAGATCTATATTAGATTCTATAATTTTTAGAATATTCAGATGTAGAATCATTTATGTTCTATTAAGTAAATCTAGATATTTTGCTGAAATTTAAATCTAAGGTCTAGATCTGAAATGTCTTATTAGACTCAATATTTATGTATTATTTAACCATTAGATCTAGTTAAGGCAGTTAAACACGTTATTTTATATATATATTTTGAACTATCGATTTCAAACATGACATAATTATGATACTTAAAACAGGTATTCGTAGATTTTTATACTAATTACATCTAGTAATAAAGTTTTATATATTTATCTCTTATTTAGAGGAGGAAGAAGATGATGACGATGATGATTCAGATGATGAGGAGGAGGAGGAGGAGGAAGTAAAAGCTAAGCCACAAGGTTTGTAACACATAATTTTGTAGTGTGCATTGGAATCTCTTAGGCTCATGTTTAATCTAAGTATACATTTGTCTACTTGAGAAAATGTTTTATCAAGAAGAAAAAAAACTAGTAACAATGAAGAGTTATAAACATGCTGACCAGGGTTGTGATGCATTGTGGCTTTTTAATTACAAGGATGTTATTTAATCTTGAGTTTCTAGCATGAGCGACTATGTGCCTTTTTCTTTTTTTTTTTTTCCTGTTAATTGCAAATAGGATTATGGTTATAGCATTTTTTTTTTAACCATTCTTGATAATTACTTTTGTTTTAGGTAAATCTGCAAATGGTAAACAAGTGAAAGCTGATTCTGATGGTAAGTTAATGCATTAAGATTAAAGACACTTTACATTTAATTGTAAAAGTTATAAGAAAAAGGAAGTTAATAACTTTCATAATTAATTTTAGATGATGATGATGAAGATGATGACGATGAGGGGGAGGGGGAGGAAGATGAAGAAGAGACAGTGAAGAAAGCAGATTCTAACAAGAGAAAAAAAGAGAAATCAGAAAAGAAAGACAAAAAAGCCAAAAAACAAAAATTAGAAGGTAACTATTTTTCAATTCAGATAGCTCTAGTTAATTGAATTCAATACTGGAAATAAGAATGAAGTGTGCCTAACAAACAATGTTGTTTTTATTTCAGAATCTGTAAGTGGCGAAAGTGTAACATTATATGTTGGAAACTTAGATAAAAATACCACAGAAGACGAAATCTCAAATTTTTTCAGTGAAAAAGACATCACAGTTAGTGAAGTTCGCAAAATACCCAACAGGAGGTATGTTTTAAATTGACACATGTATATTTATATTTTTACTATATCATACCAACTGCATCTCAGTGAAAGGAAATGTAGTTATAGTTATTAACCTAAGATTGCAACCTTTTATTTATGCAGAAATTCTTTGAAAAATTTTTTTTTTACCTATTTGTTTTTTTTTTTTTGAAAAGTGTTGCTCAATTAATTCGACACTTTTTTTTCCAGTAATGGTTTTGTGGATGTTTCAAGTTCAGATGCTGAAAAGGCTTTGGCCTTAAGTGGAAGCTCATTTGGCAAATTTAAAATTACTGTTGAGAAAGCAAAGGCTAAAGGTCAAAAGGAGGCCAACAAATCCTTCAATTCTCCAGGCGGTGGAGGAGATGCTAGTGACAGTAAGTTGCCTTTTTTGTATATCTTATTGTATTATGTTTGTCTATTATACAAGATTAATATAATAAACTTTTTTGTTGTTTCTTAAACAGAAGACAGTAGAACTTTGTTTGTGAAAAATTTACCAGAAGATGCGACCACAGAAAGTCTTGAAGAAATCTTTGACACAGCCTCACAAGTTAGAATTCCACAGAAAGATGGTGCCCACAAAGGGTGAGGATTAAATAGCTTTTCTTTCCTTGCCTATTAAAAGTGTGTAAAATGGCCACTTATTTGCTATATTATTAGTAGAGACCTTGATACAGCATATCCGAATATATAGTAACATGCTTTATATTTTTATTTTGTTTAAGCTAAACAACATATTATTGTCTTTTGCTAAAGATTTACATTTATTACAGCTTTGCTTTCATTGAATTTCCTGATGTTGACTCATTGGAAGCTGCCATGTCTGACAAGCAAGGAGTTGAACTCAATGGCAACTCATTGTATCTAGACTATACTGGGTCCAAAAGTAACTTTAACAAACAGAGAGGTGGAGGTCAACAAAGAGGAGGCAGGGGAAATGATAGGAGAGGAGGTGGATTTGGAGGAGGGGACAGAAAGAGTAATTCAGGTTTGTTTACTTCTTTAAATTAGTTAACAGTGGATATATTCAGTGAAAAAGTCTGATGAAATATCATGTTCATTTTTTTTTTCTTGTTGTAGGTTTAAGGGGTGAATCAAAAGTATTGTTTGTCAAGAACCTCAGCTACAACACAGATGAATCATCCTTGACATCTGCTTTTGATGGTGCTGTGTCTGCTAGAATACCAACTTTCCCAGACTCTGGCAAACCTAAAGGGTGAGTGTGATATGGGCATGCTCTTAAACTTTTTACTGTTAAAAAATGTATATGTATGTTGATATATTGTTGGACACATGACCATTGGGCTTTCTCTTGTTTATTATGTTCTTTAGGTTACACTTCTTTTACTAAGTCATAGCTCTTCTGAATAGTAAATAGCACATGTTTAACATAAATATATAGCTTCTTGAAACTAACAATTTTGGACTTCAGGATGTTCATCTTTGTATTTACTGTTCCCTCCACAGTTTTGCTTTTGTAGATTTTGAATCTGCTGATGCTGCTGCTGAAGCGTTTGACTCAATGAATGGCCAGAGTATTGATGGAAGACAAGTTACTCTAGACTTTGCTGCTGACAAAGGCAGTGGGGGTGGTGGTGGTGGTTTTAGCCCTCGTGGTCGTGGTGGCCGAGGTAAGTGATGGAACACTTAAATATAGATTGTTTTCCAGCTTGTGTGCACCAGCATCTTATTTTTGAAAAAAATGTTTGTTTCAGGTGGAAACTTTGGTGGAGGTCGTGGTCGTGGAGGTGACCGAGGTGGCAGGGGAGGAAGAGGTGGTTTTCGAGGAGGAAGAGGTGGAGGAGGGGGATTTAACAAAGGTAAATATATGAATGATGTCAGGGCTCTATTGAACAAATGCATTTATTTTTATTTTTTTTTACACTTATGTCAGACTTACATTTGAACAAATACATTTTTTTACCTTACACTTATCCTCAAATATGAATGACGTACAGAATTAAGAAGAATTTATCAGCACATAAATATTAATTCAACAGACTTGATTGTGGCAAATATGTTGGTCGCAGCCCTAGTACATACTACATTCCTCATTGATCTTCATATTCCACAAGCATTATTATTAATTGATGACACCAGAACGCATATGCTATTAAAACAAAATTCAGTATTCTGACTAGTGGAGCTTAGATTTCCTATAAGCTTTCTAATGAAGTGGCTCATCACTTTGCATAACATGATTTTATTGATTTGCCCAAGCCATGCTGTATTATTAGCAGCCCCTGAAAGAGGGAAAAGATGCTATTAGTTTTGGTGTGGCCGTCTGTCCGTCCATTCTTTTAGTAAGGCCAGTGACACCATCAAAATAGTTTTGACCATTCAAAGGTCTGATGCAACAGCTTTTTTCTTTTCTGAAAGCAAAAAAATCTAATTTTTTAAATCAATTATGCAAGCTTTTTTTTCCCATAAAAATACACCACTTTTATTATTAGTAAAGAACACTTGAGGATCTTTATTATGGGAGGCGATTATTTACCATATTTTCAACACACATTTATGCAAACAGTTGTAGATTTTTTGTCAAAAATTATTTGTTCATTTTTATTAAGTTCTGTTATACTAAGTACTATTACTATATTTACACACAAAAGATGTTTATTTTTTAAAGAGAAAAAAATCTATTTAGTATGCAGATATAATTTAAATACGTTTTTCCACATTATCACTTTCACCTATTTTTGGTCTGCTGGACCGCTGGGGCACCACACAAGATTTAACATTTTTTTCTTCATTATTTACTGTCATTTGTCTGATAGAATTTCTTTCTGATAATATTAAAACCTACTTTGGGGGGGTGGGGGCTGATTTTCGTGTTTCCACATAAACTGTCTAACCTTGTTTTTTTACTAGTTGTTGCAAGAATAGAATATTTTCACTTTTATTTCCAATATTTCACTGCATGACTCAACAAATGTTTCTTGTGTTTTGTTCCACAGCCAGGGGAGGTATTGTGAAAAGTGAAGGCAAAAAGATGACCTTCGATGATTCTGATTAATTGAGGGAAATGTTGGGAAAGGGGCGGGATTGGGTATGGAGAGGGAGGGTCCTATGGGCTAAGGGTGGGGGGGGGGGGAGGGGTTGTTGAAAGTATGAATTTTATCATATTTTAAACTTTTTTTTTCATGGCATACAACATTTTGTGTTCATTTGTAAAGTCTATTCATTGAACAGTTCTTTTTAGACTATTGCCATAACTATCATTAAAAAACATTTTATTTCTCAAAGGCTTGTTTGTCAGTTTTTTCAAGTCATTGATTACTTCTTTTTTTGGTCTTTATTGGTGCACTAGACTAACCTGCTATCATTTTAAAAAAAAAATAAGTTGTATAGACTAAAAAAAAAAGGTGTGCACATGAAACACAACTTCAAACATAATTTTACTAGAGAGGATACCTTTATATTCTTATGAACCTCATTTTCTAATCGTAAAGAAACCAATTTTGTCATGTGATAATAATAAAACAACGAAAATAAAATCATACGATAGCCATTGTGTATTAAAATTTAGATCGTAATTTGTATAGAAGAGAGAATCACGTGGCTAAATGTTTGTATACGCTTGGTGGATGAGGTCCATTATTAAAGTATCAAGTTCGTAGTGAATAAAATAAATGAGAAATGGACAAGCTCTCAGCCAAATGACAATAAAGATGATGCCTATTATAAGCTATCCCGACAAGATCAACATCTAATCTTTTGACTCCGGACCGGAGACAACACATGTACCGGAAGCTCAAAATTGGAACCAGTGAAATCAGCCCATGTTGAGTGTCACCAGAGAATGCTGACCATGTCCTTCAAAACTCTCTTTACCATGAGGCCCGAACAAGACACTGGCCCCAAAACACCAAAATAGAAAGAAAACTATATGGAGAGCTCCCTGATTTGGAAACCACTGCACAGTCCATCTCATATATTGGTCTAGTGATCTGAACGCTCCAACATACAAGTCAGAATGGGTATTAAGAAAGTCAGTATATTATAGGGTTTAAATATTTGTACAAAGTTCATATCAACCTACTCTTGTCTGGTAATCAGTTTATATTTCTTCGACACCCACTCAATCTCGGATTAATTTGAAATTTTGCCCAAATTTCTTTTACCTGACCACAAGAATCGATACAAATTAACCAATAGCTTATTTTGCTAGGTACCGGTATCTCGTACAAATGGAAGAGGTGATATACGCTGTATTATTCCTCTTTATATGTCTCAGCTCTAAATTGAAACAGTATACAACTATACAATCTTCGGTAGTAATAAGTACCCCACAAACAAGTCGACCCTAGGATGCGTGAGACACGAGTTCGATTTTTTTTTTTTGGCAAATGCTTCAATTGTAGCAAAATCCACACCCAGATAACCCTTTCTTCTCCTCCTCTCCTCCCCCCCCCCCATTTTCCCAAAAGGTCCAAATCAGTGTTAGGATCATAGCGTTCTCGGTTTTGAAAAAGGTAAAAGCATGAAATAGCGAAAAAAAAAAAAATTAAATTGCATAGATATATAGTTGTTAGTGTAGATCTATTGACACGACTGATTCAAACTAATTGATACCGGTACACTTCCTATATGCTTTTTTTTTAAAAAAGTCTTTGTTAATCTTGTTTCGAAAATGGGACGACTTTGCCTTCAAACATTTTGAAGAGAATCTTTCTTATAAGATTGACATTTTCAAATAAAGTGGCAATAAATAGCATCAGAAACTTGTGACTGTTTAATGCTCGATTTCTTTTAAAGTAATCAGTTAAATTCAAAAACATTTATCATATCAGGGTATAATAAAGGCTCTTAAAATGTCAAAAAATGAAGCAATAACTCAAATTTTCCACTATATTGACTCCATATCGCAAGTAGCCCATTCCATTAGTTGGCCACATTAAATGTTTACACCCCTCTTAGAAAAAAAAAACGATACACTATTGAGAGAATTAATTCTGGAATATATATTAAGAGAAACTTTCCAGGCAGGCGAAGAAATTAAATATTCTAGGAAAAAGAAGAGGCAAGCAGATAAAGTGATGGGAAGACAATATAAAAAGAATGGACGGGCCTGCCAATGAAAAAGATACTATCCAAGGCAAAAGACACTAGAAATGGAGAAAGATGGTCGACAAATCTTATGTGGTGCCCCAGCGGTCCAACAGACACAAAGATAGGCGAAGGTACTGTGGAAACTATGGAGGAGTACATCTTCGAGGTAAAATTAAAATGTTATTCTTCAGGGGCGGAGCCATA
Source organism: Biomphalaria sudanica (assembly GCA_036873155.1). Taxonomy (NCBI): domain Eukaryota; kingdom Metazoa; phylum Mollusca; class Gastropoda; family Planorbidae; genus Biomphalaria; species Biomphalaria sudanica. The sequence continues at coordinate 278,704 of JAZGLO010005872.1, forward strand.
CATCAACCCTAATTTGGGGGGTTGACCTCTTTGGGGGCCCTTGCATTTTGCGTAATATTATTTTTAATGTAAAAATCATTCAGTTGGGGGACCGGGGAGATTTTCAAATTCTCCCCCATCACCCCCCCACCCTAGCTACGCCACTGGTATTCTTCGTTAGTAGTTTCCGTATTTCAATAAGTTGCGAAGATGCAATTTTTTTTTAATTCTGAAAAATATCCAAAACTTGTAAAACAAACGAAAAAAAAAACAAATAAAATATATAGGAATAGAAAGTCAGGGTAATGTTTTAACTTGCGATCCATAGTGCAGATGATGTTGTGGTCAACTGTTTCTTTTGCCAGCGGTTAACGAACAGGGTGTCAAGAGGCAGCACAACGACCAACCGCGTTTACTTTCACCCAACTAAAATCAGGTACCCATTACAGTTGGGTGGACTCATCGGCGCCCTAATAATCCCAAAATTCAAAATCCACGTCTTCACCGAGATTCAAACCCAAGACCCCAGGTTCAGAAGCCAAGCGCTTAACCTCTCAGCCAATGCGCCCCCTTACAGCTTTAACTAGAGGGGAGGAAAGGTTAGGGTGAAGGACATTTTCGTTTTAAAGCATTTTTACTGGATCTCTACTAAGTACTTTATTAGAAGTGAAACAAACCTAAAACTTGACTTGATCTCCACTTGCTACTCAAAGTGTGCATGTTTAGTCTACTTCATTATTAAGTAGAAATACAGTAGCCCTAATACTAGATCATTATTTAGTCAAGACACGAACCAGACAGCAACCCAAGAAATGACTGTGTTTAGAAATAGCTCATCGATAGGAAAAGACAGATGCCAAAAGGGGATGAATACAGCCGTTGATTTTTTTTTATGGCATAATGGAACTTACGAAATGTTTTTTTTTAAATTGTTTCCTCTTTAATGAGTTGAAGTGATGTCTTTGCTTTCTTCTAGGTTACAATATTGCACAGTGATTATAAACCTTTTCCAGAATCTGTAACCAGGTTTTTATTTCTATAGCACAGCTTTATAAAATAGGCTACTTGGAAAAACTCAGCGATGTCGTACAAGTGTTCCTTCTTTCATAGTACCATTAGAAAATGGAATGGTTTGCCTGAATCAGCCAATGAAACCAACGACTTAGCAAAGTTAAAGTCACTGATTAACATGAATGAATAGATTGACACATGACATGTGTAGGGCGTAATTATCTTCTCATTTGACGTAACATCTGTAATCTATAAGATATAAAGCTGCGACTCTAAAGAATAAACAATAATGAAAGAGACAAAGAATACTGTTAGGCCTAGAGAGTCCACCCAGCTCTAATAGGTACGTGACATTAGTTGGGGAAAAGTAAAGGCGGTAGGTGGTTGTGCTGGCCACATGGCACCCTGGTTAACCGTGGGACACAGAAACTGGTGATCTTTACATCATCTGCTATATAGATCGCATGGTCTGATAGGAGAACTTTTATTTGTTTGTTTATAAAGTGTATTGAGGGTGAAGTTAAAACTGTGGTTGAAGTTAGTGGCCTCCTCATGAATAATATTTATATAAAATTCTCAATAATGGGACATTTTTCATTTTATAATGTATTCCAGCATCTTTTACCTATATTTTGTATTAAATTTGTATCTTGCCGTATACAATACCGACGTTACTTAAAAAAAAAAGAAGACGATTACGTACTACGCGTGTCCTTTGGTCAATCTAATCAGGATGTTAACCAATGACTTAAACTCTGCCAAGTCGTTCGTTTTCCTGACTGTCTCAGACAACATATTCCATGCTCTAATAGCACTAGGGAAGAAGGAGCACTTGTACAAATTTGTCCTATTATATGGAACAAGAAATGTGCCTTTATCTTTGTGTCTTTCTGAATGTTGAAAGAGAGACAGACAAAATAAAGAAGAAGAAGAAGACATTAAAGAAATGGACAGGTCTCCCATTGAAAGCTGGCAATAAACAATGAGAACTGGAAAGAGATGGTAAACAGATCACGTGTGGAGCACCGACCGTCCAAAAGACGGGACAGGAGAAAGTATTGAAGGTGAAGTTGTCAGAAACGGGGAAATAAACTGAATCTTTGGATACATTGAGGTTTTAACTTTGGATACATTGAGGTTTTAACTTTGGATACATTGAGGTTTTAACTTTGGATACATTGAGGTTTTAACTTGGATACATTGAGGTTTTAACTTGGATACATTGTGGTTTTAACTTTGATACATTGAGGTTTTAACTTTGGATACATTGAGGTTTTAACTTTGGATACATTGAGGTTTTAACTTGGATACATTGAGGTTTTAACTTTGGATACATTGAGGTTTTAACTTTGATACATTGAGGTTTTAACTTGGATACATTGAGGTTTTAACTTTGGATACATTGAGGTTTCAACTTTTATACATTGAGGTTTTAACTTTGGATACATTGAGGTTTTAACTTTGGATACATTGAGGTTTTAACTTTGATACATTGAGGTTTTAACTTTGGATACATTGAGGTTTTAACTTGGATACATTGAGGTTTTAACTTTGATACATTGAGGTTTTAACTTTTATACAAAACGTAATTACCTTTTTTTTTGAAGGAACGTATGTAATTCATAAGATAAGATTAGTGTTTTCTAATTTAGATTTTCTTTAATGGAAATATTAGAAAGATCATTATTCGCGAACGAAACCTGACAAACGTATTGAAGCATAGACATATATAGATTCGTGTCATGTAGTTCAATCTTAACACTGGAAAGTTCCATTCGTAGCTTCAGGCTTGGCGTGATTGGTTTAAAGACCTCAGTCTATTTTGTGTAAATAAATAAACAAAACAAACAATGGCATGCACATGTCATTGGAATGTTGAACGAAATTGGACTACCGACTCCATGACTTTAGCAGGTAAAAAAAAATCCTGGTCATCTGAATCCAAAATTAAAAAAACAACAAAAAAAAACAAAAAAAAACAAGGTTACAAAGACAAACTGATAATCGGCCCCCGAAGTGGTCCACCCAGGCAGGTAAAAAGGCAGGTTTCAATATTATCAGAATGAAATTCTATCAAAGACAAATGACAGAAAATAATGGAGAAAAATGGTTAACAGATCTTGTGTGGTGCCTCAGCGGTCCAGCAGACCAAAGGATAGGTGAAAGTGAATGTGAAATTAGATGTGAACCTGGCCTAACTGATGTCACAATACAATGGCACAAAACATTCTCAAAAAGACAAAGATAAAAGCTAATTTTTTTTTAAATTCCATATACTAGAAAACATTACTATACTGGAAAGGGCCACATGCTTCCGTCCCGAGTTTGTTAATTAAAAAAGTAAAGCATCTGTTGAATGAGAATATAGTTGCTTTGTCTGCGTTAAAGTAATGGTGTCACCTGTCAGACCTTGCAATCAATGGGGCAGATGATGTAAACGTCATCTGTTTCTTTGGCCATAGTGTAACGAGCAGGGTGTCATGTAGCCAGCACAACGACCAACCGCTTTTTCCTTTCCCTAACTAGTGTCAAGCTGGGTGATCTAAGGAGTATTCTAAAAATCTCGAAATTCAAATCTTAGCCTACACCCAGATTTGAACCCGAGGACACTCATTTCGGAAGCCGAGAGCGTTACTACTCAGTCTCCACGCCCCTTATGTCGGGGTCAAAATATACAAGATTTACATTTCATAGGTATTGTGAACCGGTCGATATCTTACTAAGTAACTTCCAAGTGAGATTTATAACAAACGAATGTTCACATTTGACTAGAGTAAAATCACTAAATTTAGAAAGCCTTCAGGATAGAAGACTCAAAAGTAAAGTAGCAATTATACATAAAACACTGAACCATAATCTTCAAATACAAAAACAAAATTTAATAAAATACTCAGAAAGACACAAAGATAAAGACACATTCCTAGTTCCATATGCTAGGACAAATTTGTACAAATGCTCCTTCTTCCCTAGTGCTATTAGAGCATGGATTGGGTTGCCAGAGCTAGCCAGGAAAACCAGTGACTTGGCAGAATTTAAGTCATTGGTTAACTTACGTAACTAGATGCATGATGAGTAGGCCGTAACCATCTTCTTTTTTGAAGTAACGTCTGTATTAAATAAGATAAGAAGATAAGGATTTATCCCCGTATTTATTAAAGTTTCCATTTCAGAGCTCGCGATCTATGATCAGATGATGTTAAGGTCATCTGTTTCTGTGACCAACGGTTAACGAGCAGGGTTTCACGTGGCCAGCACAGCGACCAACCGCCTTTACTTTTCCGAATTAATGTCATGTACCCATTAGAGTTGGATGGACTCAGCGGCGCCCTACAAATCCCAAAATTAAAAATCCCAGTCTTCACCAGGATTCGAATCCGGGATCCTCCTGTTCGGAGACCAAGCTCTTTGCCACTCAGCCAAGCGCCTCCAAACAAACAACGAAAACAACAGTAAACAAACAGCTCCTACTAAAACAACAGTAAACAAACAGCTCCTACTAAAACAACAGTAAACAAACAGCTCCATCTAAAACAACAGTAAACAAACAGCTCCTTCTAAAAACAATAGAGTCATGTTTTGTGTTTGACAAGATTCCAAGTCTGGGTCGCTCACACTGATCTTTCCAGCAAACTCGAATCTAACGCCCCTCCCCTGCGCTCATCTTTGTCGCCTCTCAGAGCACGCCTACACACGTCACGCGGGTAGATCGATAGTGTCCATGAGTCATGTTGTCTCAACTAGGTCGGAATTGGCAAAGGCATCAGTAGTTTTTTTTTTGTTTTTGTTTAAAGATGCTCCAAGAAATAAAAGGGAAAGGGTGAGGTGGGGGAGGGAGACTTCAGCCTGGCAGGTTTGGGGGGGGGGGAGGCGGGGATGGTTGGATTCTGATATCCTTGAAAGTCTGTTGAACCTGAATTTATTGGAGACAAGTCTCCCAACCACCCGTTTTTTTTTCTGTCGGTTCGCTGTCATGCGTGGTGACGCTGCAGCTTGCCGGCGTGTGTTTGTGGGAAGCGAGTCTTTGCTACACAGCACCACAAGTACTGACATTGGCCGAGACTGACTCCTAATGTGTGTGTATGTGTGTGTGTGTGTGTTTGAAAGACAGAGAGACAGACAGAAAGGGAAAGAAAGAATAGTGAAAGGTGTATTAGAGCTAAAGAGCCATAAGGGATTAATGTACTTTTCAAAGCGTGTAAATTAGGAAACAAGACATTCAATTCCTATTATTTCAAGGTGTATTGTTAATGTATCAAGTTGAAAAGTGCATCATTCGTTAAATTTGTTCCATTTACTCTGTCACATTAATATCTCTCTTGTTTATCGCATGAAAGAACATCATTTACAAGTATTTACAATCAACACAACAACAGCTTGATAGATGATAATGTATCAATAGAAGCTAAAAGATTTAAAAGATTCATTTCGACTGTAACAAGAGATGATACAAGGCGCACGAAGCTACAGCAGCATGTAGAAATGATGTAGTTTTTTTTTTTTGTGTTTTACACCCAATGCAGGGGCGTAGCTAGGAATTTTTCATCGTTCGGGAGGCTTGACCTCTTTGAGGGTCCCTGCATTTAATAATAATATTCAATTTTTAATGTAAAAAAACAACAACACTCATTTGGTGGCCTCCCTCAGCTGGGCCCCGGGGGATTTTCAAATTCTCCTCTCCTTCCCCCCCCCCCCCTAGCTACGCCACTGACAATTGTTGACTTGGTGAAGTAAAGGCAGATCTTCGGGTATGGAGACGAAAAGCCCTGGGTAGATCTGAATGAAAAGATATGTTGAAATAGTCTTGGCCCTCCGTGGGCTGCTCTGCCACTGGAATGAATGGTTTACCTAATGCTCATTAGCCCACCTGCGGGCGTAATAATTTCTGACACATTTGTCGCGGGCCACATCAATGTTAAAAAAAAAAGAAAGCGTTGAGTCGAGACCAATCATTACAGAAGGCCTGAGCACTAAAGTGTCGACGTCAATGAAGACTGACGAAATTTTAGGCTCAAGACAACTAGTGTGTACTGTGTTGTCGACAAGAGTGAAACCGCTTTCTGCACACGATGTGTAAATGTTTCTCTTAATAGGATTAGTACCTTGTATACTCTAGTGTTTTATCTCACTCAGGATGTTTGATAACACGCAGCCAGTCACAATACAAATGCCACACGTGTCCGAGTGCAAACATTACATTGACAGTACTGAATGTCACAGCTCTGAATGTCACTTCGCTAGTGTCGTTATGACCACATGCCAGAATATTTTGCTTTCTTGGCACAACCTTAGTAGCAGTTCAGGCTATACACTGTTTTTAATGTAGGGAACGTATATATAGTGTATAGGGAAGGAAATGTCATTGGGATAAAATAGAAAGGGATTTGAATTATGGGGGAATTAAGTGTAATGGTCTAATCATCTTTTGGTTTAAGTGTGTGGGGCAGTGATTCCCAAACTGTTTTGACTCGTCAACCCATTGGAAGTCTTCTTAGACTTTGGGGGGTCTACATAGACCACTTATAGACAAATATATATATAAATAAAACAGCCAATATGACATAATTGGCAACACAATCAACTACTACAAGGTTAGACTGTATATCACGTACTAAACTGTACTGTCTCTTCCTGGATTCGTACGTTTCACTGGAGGACTGCACCAGGACCGACTTCATGGCCGAATAACAGTCACGGTCTCAACGCTCTCCGGTCTTGAACTGCCGCTTTCCTACACACTGTGTCTCTGGTCTGCGCAGGCTAATGATCAGATGACCATAACACGGGCGCTGTTCACGTGCAAAGTTCATGCCAGTACTGTCCCTTGCCTTTCAATATAGCACGCTAAACTGTATTACTGGCCTGTGTCACCTATGTCAGCTAATCACACACAGTTAACCCTTTTGCGTCGCGAATAGGGTTATAACAGTATTATTGAATGGTGCGGCAAGTGCCGATACAGTTTGGGGTCAGCGGCGTCGCAGGCTCTGCCAGGGTGCAACACTTATGCAGCCTGCCTGCTCGCCGTCGACTTTTCCTCAGAATTGACTTCAAAGCCTTACCAATGATTGGGTTTAGCTGCAAGACAACAGAGGTTTGAATTCAGAGTTTTCCTTCTCCTGGGTTGGTTGTCAGCCATGGCAAATGAGCCACTCCCGCCCGACGATTACTATTAGGCGCCAGTTACTCGCCTTCGCCCCTTCACCTGTTAATGACTCAATATCTGAGCCACACGTGAAGGCCAGGAGTTGGACTGGTTGTCAGAGGCTATTTGAGACGCATTCCATTCGGAAGCATTTTATAGGTACGTAGTTGAGTGCTTATTTCCATTACTACTTTTGGCCATGACAACCTAGCGGATCAAGGTAAATTATCAGTATGTAATGTGTTACCAGACTCGTCCAAGAAAAAGAATGACCTTTTGTGTAGTAAGAGGAATTTGGAATCGAAATCGGCTCTGGCGTTAGTTTACTATGCCGTCCATAAATCACGTACAATATTAGGTGCCTGTTCTCACAAATACGTGAAGGTCTAACTGCCTAAAACATGAGATATAAATGCGTTGGTTTACGTAAGGTAGAGCATTTTGTAGCCTAGATGTCTTTGAGTTTATTGTAGAGCAAGGTCAAGGTCCAATGGACCTCATTCCCCAATCGTTAACAATCAACATTTAGCCACGTGATAATATTGATGAAACAACGGGGAAAAAAAACACACGTGATAGCCATTGTGTATTACGTGATTTGTATAGAAGAGATAGAGAATCACGTGGCTAAATGTTGTTTGTTTACGATTGGTGAATGAGGTCCATCGACGGCATATGGTGCCAGCCCATCGCGCATTTGCCCGAATGCCCATATAGCCAGTCCGCCACCCATCTTAAGAAATCACGAACAATCAGGTTAAAGGTTAAAAATTATTTTTGGGGGGGGGGTGAGGGGGGGCGTTGTAATTTTAAGGTCCTTTTAAAATTTTTTTTAGCATTAATCTAAGTCACTCAATTCATTTTGTTTTTACTTTTGATTTATGGAAGACATTTCTCTTCTTGGCAAACAGTAGGGATATTTTATCAGATATTAGGGCTGGATCTATAAACCTGAGATATATTTAGATTTAGGTCTATCTGGCATCGAATTACCATCACCTGGCCAGAACACCTTCAGAATAAGGGCTAATTGGCAACTCAAGCACAGTCGGGTGTGCTTCTTGTTTTTCCTACTCCCCGTGGCTTAAAACCGAAGGGATCCAGTTTCTAGCCACAGAGCTGATCACATTGTTGGTTAATATTTCAGGACGTCCCAGCGCCGCCCTGTTTCCTACTCTCGACCTGGTGGCAGTGACGTAGAGGGGGAGCCCGTGGGACCGAGTTCAGGAATACGACATTCGGTCCCTCCTCGTGTAAGTTGAGTGTGACTGAACCCAAACGGAACCATTGCCCATGTGTTAGGACGGTCGTTGACTTACAGCACCAAACTGCTGGTAGACAACTTAACCGCTGTAGGCGTATTATATCTTAACTATAGACACAATTAAGTTGATATGAGATAAAATAAATTTACTAGACTTTAGTAGTAATATTTTATAACAAAATCTATCTCACTACAATAACACAACCTTTCAGTCTCACTTCTGGAGTCTCTCTTAACTAAGACCAAGTGACGACATTGCCACCTATGTTGCATCATTCCCAACCAATCGCTAACCTCTGCCCACCGTCACCATAGAAACAAATTAACACGAAAGAGTTCCCCAACATCAAAATGTCGTCTAGGATGTTTGAGTGAGGCATGCAGTAATGAATCACTTCTAATATGTCGGTCAATATTTCTTGTGATCAGCGGTGGATGGTACGCATATATTTTCCATTTGGTCGATAGAACACCAACGTCATTGCAAATTGTGTTAGCTGTTTACCTTACTTTTACCTATCCCTTAGTCTGGTGGACCGTTGGGGCAACATGCAAGATTCGTCGACCGTCTTTCTCCATTCCTCTGCTAGTTAGAGCCTCTTTCAATGGCAGGTCCGTCCATTATTTTATGTTGTCCTCCCATCGCTTTCTCTGCCTCTTCTTCTTTTTCCTGGTACTGTTCCCTGAGGGGAGTGTCCCTTCGGACGCCGACTATCTTGTAATATGTTTACTTATAACAATAGGATATGAATCTCTACTGAGCGGCAAAAGTGGTAATATTAAATAAATTACAATTTAACAAAAAATAAAGACAAATTGTTACAGTCGGGCACCTAATGGTTGCGGATGGCTATCTGGTCGTGTGGATTGAGCGCTGGACTGTCGTCTCGATGGTCCCGTGTTCATACCCTGCTCTCTGCCATCTCCCCGTCGTCCTGTGAGAGGTTTGGACTAGGAAGTAAATTATCATCTGCTTTGAGGAACACCCGAAACATGTCAAACATTTGATAAAACATTGAACCCCTTTGCGACATGGCTGCTACGCTACTGCATTGTGGGAATGTTCACGTGTTTTGCATTGTTTTTTGTTGTTTTTTTTTGGTCGGTTTTCCAAAAATAACTCGATAGACTTAATTGTTGGTGGACGTGAATCGATAAGTAGGCTTATAATGAACGACCTTGGAGATAGACAGAGAGGGGGGGGAGAGAAAGAGAGGACGCGAGAAGGCGAGGGAGAGAGATAGAGAGAAAGTAATAGAGAGTAGGAGACTACTAGGAGACAAGGGTAGAGAGAGGGAGAGAGATAGAGAGAAAGTAATAGAGAGTAGGAGACTACTAGGAGGCAAGGGTAGAGAGAGGGAGAGAGATAGAGAGAAAGTAATAGAGAGTAGGAGACTACTAGGAGACAATGGTAGAGAGAGGGAGAGAGAGAGAGAGAAAGTAATAGAGAGTAGGAGACTACTAGGAGACAAGGGTAGAGAGAGGGAGAGAGATAGAGAGATAGTAATAGAGAGTAGGAGACTACTAGGAGACAAGGGTAGAGAGATAGAGAGAAAGTAATAGAGAGTAGGAGACTACTAGGAGACAAGGGTAGAGAGAGGGAGAGAGATAGAGAGAAAGTAATAGAGAGTAGGAGACAAGGGTAGAGAGAGGGGGAGAGATAGAGAGAAAGTAATAGAGAGTAGGAGACTACTAGGAGACAAGGGTAGAGAGAGGGAGAGAGATGAATAGAAAGAAAGGGAAAGAGAAGAGAGATAATAAGAGAGGACAGAACGAGAGAGAGAGAGAGAAGAATTTCCTCCATTTTTCTCTGCTATTGTTTAGGTTTCTATTAATTCTAAATATAAAGTACATTTTAACCTTGATTTGTTTTCTCAGTTCATTGAAATGCTTCCTACTAAACTTCAAATACAATTGTAATCTCCGTTGATAAGAGAGCTCGGCCTATAAGATGATACTTGATTTCGTCCAAATTATTATTTTCTTCAAATTTTAAACTATTGTATTGGTAATATTTCTTTTCGTCAGTTATCCCTAAGAAGGCCTCAAAATATATTTTGACATGACAAAGTCTTGGCGCTATCCCCAGTTTTCAGAACCCATGTAATGATAACAAACGAGAAAACTGATACAAAACCCTCTTAGAGGAATAATTTCGTTCATAGTTGTTTTTTATTATGTTTTCAATGCTTTGAGATGAGCTGATGAGATTCCAAAGTTAGTGAACTGTTTTGACCACAGACCTATATATATTATTTCTAGACTGGGAAACGGAAACACATTCTTATCCGCAATTGATCAACTATATATAATATATATATATATATATATATAGATCTGTGGTTTTAACTTGTTGACACACTGCTATAAGATGCGAAACCCTGTTCTGTTAATTGTACTTGGCGAAAGTTGATCATATTTCATTCTCTCTTTTAATACAAAAAATGTCGTCAGTGAAAAAAGGAGTTGTGTGTGTGTGTGGGGGGGGGATAGACGGATGGGTTCAACATGCAGAGGGAGGGTGAGGGAACAGCGAGCTTGGATGACTCCCCGCTAGTGGCGCGTGTATCGATTGACTGACTGCGTTTCTTTCCCGGCGCGCGCTACACGCGCGGGAGACAAGAGCACACAGAGAAATGAGTGGGGGAGAGACACGCGTGAGCGAAGTAGCCGATCTATAGACCGGTATCTCTTTCTAGCACATTTAGAAACACAAAACTTGTTCCAATTATGTAGACAGTTAAACAGCTTTTCTAAATCTAACATAACAACGTATTTAGATTAATAAAAAAAGATATATAAAATGGGATGCAATGGTAGTGAAGATACATATAACATGGATAATCTGCCCCTGCTGTTCTGCACGCGCCACTAGCGGCAAGCTCATTCATATTGACTGAGGATATCTCTTTAGTACCCTGTTTAAAACGGATTTTGTTTTTCAAACTTCTTCTACCAGTGAACCACTTATGGGATGGTAGTCAAGTTGTTTTATCTGCATGTGGACTATCTTAGTGAGTTCCTCACATCTTGAAGGACGCCAGGTGTGTATTTTTTTCCTTGCCCTACCTAGATTCATAAATATAAACCAATAGATAAATAAATTCATGTATAACTTTTTTTTTAATATGACAGTAACTGTGAAGTCATAAAAGTAATTTCTCTCATGCAGTACTCCTACAATTTTTTTATTTTATAAATGCTCGTCAGTGAGTTCGTAGAATCTTGTTTCTGAGACACATTTTCAAAATAAATGGATTTTATGATTTTATGTTTTAATTTAGAACTTAGTAGGGGACCATATGTATATGTCAGTGAAGGGGGGACACATTTCTAAAGGGAGAAAATGTAATAGGTTGTTTTAAGAGTTGTAGAGTTATCTCCTCTTTGCTCCTCCTATTATAGTCTCTGGTGATTGCAAAATCCCTGTGTTAAAAATAAAGGGACTGGGTTTTGGTGAGTTATCCACGGAACTCTTGGCATTATTAGCATGTTGTTTAGGAGGGACGGGAAAAGGATCGTCCTATCTTGTTATGTACAATGCGCAGACGTCTTGGCGACATTAGTCACATGCCGAGTTTGTCGGGAATTTAGTTCAGTGTGGTGATAATGCGCATAATTAGTTCATTGTAGTGATAATGTGTATAATTCTGTCTTGCGAAATGGCCAGATAACTTCAGTATGATACTTTCTTATGTGTAGTTCTTAGTTTATTGTCTAACCCTATTTATACCTTCCTCTAGGTTTTGTATGACCTCATCAAAATTGAATACATTTTAGAAAATAAAAAAAATGCGATGAAAGGATATCACTAAGCTTGTATAAAATATGTTTCGCCTTTTTATTTATTAATGAAAGTCCAAGAGATTACTTCGTTTTTTTCATAATCACCATCTTGCTTCTTCTGTGCCTCTATCAAGGCTCTATATTTGTCTTTCTGAGTAATGAAGTTTTTTTTGTTGTATTTCTACACAATGGTTCAGTGTTTGATGTATTATAGCCACTTTACTTTATTCTTATGTGTTTCTAAATGTAGTGATTTTTTACTAATGGTGTTACTCTAATTTAAATGTAAAATTGTGAATATTCGTTGTTTATAAATCTCACGGCTCTAGTTTGAGTCTGTTCTAGTTTCTTTATGTTTTCTTGAGTTGAGGGCTCCCAAACAAAGGATGCATATTCTAATATTGGCCTAAGGTTAAATAGCATTTTAATTTTATGCTTCTGTTTAATTTCTAAATGTTTCTTTTAATAAACCGTAATACTTTGTTTGATTTTTTTTGGGGGGTGGGTGGATCTATAATAACTTTTTATTTGCAGACGTTTTGATGGTGCATGCAGAACAGGGCCGGAAAATAGTTGGCGGGCCGGAAAGGGTTCGCGGTTCGGAAATAGTTTGCGGGGCGGATAGGCGCTGGCGGGCCGGTAGGGGCGTGACTGATCTAGAACAAAGACGAGTTTAAGCACGCGTTCCATTGCGCCTAAACCTAACCACGTGGTCTTAAACAAATTTTAAAGACGGATTTATCGCCCCCCCCCCCCCCGAATAAAACTTAGTGAACATGAAATCGTTTATTGTAAACATCTGCGTTTAGAATAAAACAAACAATCGGATAGTGAGATCACCTGCATGGCTGGTTATGTGAAACACAGCATCGCCAGCAGGTAGCAATCACATCTCTCGTCTGCTTGTAATCATTATTGATTTGGGTTAACCTTTTGTACTAGTAACCAAGGCTTTGCAAATCAGATGTTGTAAAACAAATTTACTCATGACCCCTCCTTCCCAAAATCTCTACGATTCATTATTTACTATTTCAAAACATAAATAAAACAAAAATATTGTATAATCGAAATTCATTGAATATAATTGGTTTGCAAAATTTACAATTTTACTAAATGTTCCACTTTGATTCCTGATGTTTATTATGACCAGGATCTGGGTTAGTGCGATTTGAGAATAGCTGCGATCTAAATTACAGTCGAACGGCGTTTGATGTTTAGATAAAATTGAGTTAAAGCCTCAGGGAAGAGGCAGTGTGTTTGATACTAGATAAAATTGAGTTAAAGCCTCAGGGATACGGGGAGGGGGTAGTCAGGTCGAGGCGTTAGGTGGGTATCCATCAGATAATTACCACCTAAACAAACTAAGATTGATGTGAATATATTTCAGTTCTAGTCGAAGTCGCACTTTGTTTTTAACAGACAGTTCAAAACTTCCCCATCACCTATCTCTTAAACTGTTAGACAGTTGGGGCACCACCCAAGATTCAAAACTAGAGATTACCAAAGAGCTCGTTCTAAAGTATCGATTGTTCTTCAGCATAATGGCGTCTTATCTTTCTGTAAGCTAGTGGAATTCGGGTGAGCCTAACACTTGGCCAACGTCTACGGCGGTGTTGAGTCGACAGGTCGAATGCCAATGGGTATAATTTTCATTTGGAACACCTTTATACAAAGAACGCATATAAATCTTATAGTCCTCCTATCCCCGCCATTTTTTTTTTCTACGACTAAGACTAGGACTTGGACTAAGACTAAGACTAAGACTAGGACTTGGACTAAGACTAAGACTAGGACTAAGACTAGGACTAGGACTAAGACTAGGACTAGGACTAAGACTAGGACTAGGACTAAGACTAGGACTAAGACTAAGACTAGGACTAGGACTAAGACTAAGAGTAGGACTAGGACTAAGACTAAGACTAAGACTAGGACTAAGACTAGGACTAGGACTAAGACTAGGACTAAGACTAAGACTAGGACTAGGACTAGGACTAAGACTAGGACTAGGACTAAGACTAGGACTAGGACTAAGACTAGGACTAGGACTAAGACTAGGACTAAGACTAGGACTAAGACTAGGACTAAGTCTAGGACTAAGACTAAGACTAGGACTAGGACTAGGACTAAGACTAGGACTAGGACTAAGACTAGGACTAGGACTAAGACTAAGACTAGGACTAAGACTAGGACTAAGACTAAGACTAGGACTAGGACTAAGACTAAGACAACAGAAACATACACATAAATAGAACAGACACAACATAAAGAGTTCATTGGGCGACTACACACAAGCATCTAGGTCCATTTCATGTTTCCTGATCAACGAGTGTCCTTCTGAAGTAAGGACCTTTAGTTAAAAAAAAAAAAACCAAAATTATAGTTACACTGGGTTTACGTTCAACAATAATAGTTAGACCATTTCTAATGTTTTTCTCTTAACGTGTAGGGCTATCATTGCGTGGACATAGATGGCTGTCTGTTCGTGTGGTATGCACCCAGGACTGACGTTAGGTGGCCTGTCGAAGGTCACGTTTCGAGTGAATCACGTGATCTGATAGTTGCGGTATTGTTGTTCATTATTATTGTTTTAATAATAATTTATATTATCATTTACGTTATTATTACTTTTAATTTGCTTTAATCATGATGATGTGTATATTGTTATGACTTGTAGTTCTGACTGACGTTGTACCACCTGTGCTTTGTAACAAAACAAATACAATTGTTTGGTACAAGTTTTGTACACGCTATTCCTCCCACTTACTACTCTTGGGATAAGTTGAAACCTAGAAACTTAGATTTAGACTTAGGTCCTCCCGTGCCGTTCGGCGCATTGGGTGGCAAGCTGTCTCCATAAAGAATAGACTATAGACATAAATAAATATAGACTGGCCGATAAAAGAGTTTTATGAAACGAAAATGTGTGACTTGCAATTTTGTGTACTTTATTGTACAGCATTTATGAGCAGTATAGTTTTGTTTAATCTCTACGATCATGCAACTTTTCAGAATTCGGAAATCCGACAACAATTCTTCTTCTTCTTCGTTCTCATTGTTATGTTGGAGTGTTCAAATGAGTAGACCAATACATGAGATGAACTGCGCAGTGGTTTCCAAATCAGGGAGCTCTCCATATAGTTTCCTTTCTATTGGGGTGATTTGGGGCCAATGTCTTATACGGGCCTCTTGGTAAAGAGAGCAGTTTTGGAGGACGTGGTCGGCATTCTCTGGTGATTCTCCACATGGGCAGATTTCACTGGTTCCAATTTTGAGCTTCCGGCACATGTGTTGTCGCATTCTGTTGTGTCCGGTCCTGAGTCGAAAGATTAGACGTTGGTCTTGTCGGGATAGCTTATAGTAAGCGTCATCTTTATTGTGATTTGGATGAGAGCTCGTCCATTTCTCATTTATTTTATTTACGATTAATTTCTTCAATTCTTCTGTGCAGAGTTTATTAGTGAGTTAGTTCTCCCACTCTTGGCGAGTGTGTCAGCCTTCTCATTTCTTCTAGTTCTATATGAGCTGATATCCATTGAATTACAGTTTTTTTGCTGTTGTTGTTGAGCTTTGTAAGTGCTGTTTTGAGGTTTTTAATATATGAGGAATCAGAGTTTTGCAGGCTTTGGAGGGTTGTTTTTGCATCGGTTAGTAAGACAATCTGACTGTGTGGGGAACTTGGATGATTTGCTAGGATGGTAGCAGCTAGTGCTAGTGCTTCCCTTTCTGCTCTGTGACTGTCAGAGAGCTCTCCAGTTGCAATTGATTTTTCTAGTTTTCCTCCATCTGGCCATTCGATAAGTATTCCAGCTCCTCCATTTGTGGTGGCTTTATGGGTTGAGCCATCCGTGTAAACTCTGATCGACTGATTGCTAGGATAATTGGTATGTAGAAAACAGTTCACTATTTTCTTGAGCTCTGTTGGTCTGTAATCCGATTTTCTTTTTATGCTTTCATTATGGTCCCTTATAGTAGGAAGAGGGCTTTCGTCCCAGAGTGGAGATTCATTATAGTGTATCGAGGATTCTAGAGTAATTTTTTCAAGTTGGTGTTTCTTTTTTGGGTTTAGAGATTCCTGTATGAAATTGGTCCTTTTGAGACGTTTTTTGGTGCCAGTTTTGTGGATTTTTGTTCTGAGTGGGTGTCTCTACATGGTTTCCAATTTAGTGAATTGGGAAAGGATTTTTATTTCTCTTCTTTCATCCAGAGAGATCAGGGCAGCGGTTTCCTCCATAGCTCTTATGGGTGTTGTTTTGATTGCTCCTGTCATTATCCTTAGACCAATATTTTTAACCTTGTCTATTTTTCTTAGGTTGTTTGGGCTGCTGAGCCCCATGCTGAGGCACCATATTCTAGTACAGGTCTCACGTAACTGGTATAGGTCTTTTTCAGGATGTTGTGATTTGCTCCCCAATCTGAGCCAGCTAATTTTTTCAAGAGGGATAGTCTCTGGATGCCTTTACTCTGTGTTTTATCTATTTGGCTTTTCCAGGTTAGTCTCGGGTAATAGGTGATTCCAAGGTATGTAGGGCTGTCATTTTTTTCTAAAGCGTCCTTATCTAATGTTAATTTTATTTTTTGTTGTTTTGTTGACAGTGAGAATATTGTATATGTGGTCTTTTTGGTGTTGATGGACATGCCCCAGTCTTTGGACCAATTATTGAGTATATCAAGAGCATCTTGTAATCGAAATTTCGATGTTCCTACATATTCGTCTGTGCTAATTAAGGCAAGGTCATCTGGATACATGCTGCTTTTAACTTTTCTTGGTAGGTTTTGATTTAGATCGTTTATGAATATTAGGAAAAGTGTTGGGGATAGGACTCCTCCTTGGGGGACACCATTTTTTATACCCACTGTGTGGCTTCTTTGTCCTTGCATGCAAACCAAGGCTTTTCTATTATTTAGATATTCCTTTATCCAGTTGTACATTCTGTGGGATATGTGATGCTGGATTAGCTTGAGCAAGAGACCTTGTTCCCAGACTTTGTCAAGTGCTTTTTCCAAGTCGAGCTACACAATTGTTGTTGGTTTCTTTTCTTGAAAGCCATCTTCTATTTCTTGTTTGATAAAGGCGATTTGATCTTCTGTTGTTCTGCCTTTTCTAAAGCCAGCCTGGGCTTCAGTGAGTAGGTTATTTGACTCAAGGATCCATGTCAGCCTTCTATTTATCACTCTTTCCATCAGTTTGCAAGTACAGCTAGTGAGGCTGATGGGGCGGTAGCTATCCAGTTTGTTTCTTGGTTTGCCGTGCTTTAGTATAGGGATCATAATGGCTTATTTCCAGATGTTTGGAATTCTGCCAGTAGGGATGTCATTTTTAATGAGGGTGAGGATTTCTCTATCTTGTCTGATGCAGGTGTAGCCTCTAATGGAGAAATGAAGATTATTGTTCAAATGAGTTTCTTGGATGCAAGCTACATCAATTTCTTTCTCATGCAGAAATATTTTTAGAGCTTCTTTTTTTTTTTGGATGCCCTCTGCGTTCCATTGTAGGATTTTTAGACTTTTGGTCTTGGAGTGTTGGCCAGTAGTATTTACTTTCTTGTCCCTGCTCCTGGCTCCACAAGCAGAGATAGAAGAACCACCAGCTCGCTTGTGTGGGCTCCTTCGAGGCGGAGAGCCGGGCCCCCTACCTGCGCGGCGGGATTCCACAGGCAGGACGCCACATCTATTAGAATCGTTACTGAACTCCAACATAGATGAGGTTGCGTGTCAATGTGTTATGCGCCAGGAGGCCCATTGACTCCGACTTCAGCCTGCTTTCTGGGTGTGCTCCCAAAGCCTTTGATCATCCAAGGTCATCTGCAAGGCAGCAGGTGTTTATTTTCGGAGTTTTCTCTCCTAGATGAACTGCTATCCCTAGCTAAAGAGTTTCATCTACCCGGGTTTAGAGTTAGAGCGCCCTGTACTCGCTTTTTGCAATCATTTCCCTGGATTTCTGAGATGTTTTTAGTAAATATTCTAACCACTGGAATACTTCACCTCATCCAACATGACTGCAAACCAGTTGGTCCGCGGCTGTTTATTTGCTATTCACAGCTAACCCTTATATCTAAGTGTCTTTCCTCTATCCACCACCTGGGGACGCGCTTGGTAGAAGGTGGTAGCTCCCCCAAGCGACAACAATAGATAAACGTGTTTTCAAGTTACATGAAGTTATTTCCCTTTTCGGTTCTATATTTATTTATGTCTATGGTTGAAACTTTACACAATTATTCATGATACTTATTGAAATATTGAGCGTTTCAGAGGCAATAATAATTAGGGTTGTTTTCAATTTCAAAGATAAACTCTGAGTGCAGTATTCCACCTGGCTTCGCAGTCTTACATATTGTACCACATCCAAGGCAGACATAACCGTTGTCCGTTAGTGGGTCGATTTAGGCAATACGCGGATAGAAATTTACTAAAAGAACTTCTGAACGAGAGAGATGACTTCTATGTCAAAATAGAAAAGCCTGTAAGCAATATTCACTGATTGATAATTCTCGAACGTGACCCTCTTAGTCTACCAACCTGCCCACCTCCCTCCCCCTCTTTATGTTACCACGGCCATACGTTCAATGGTCTGCTCTTGGAATAAATTATTCACATGACCTCGCGGTTTCAAATTCCAGACGAGAGCTCTTCTTCAGCCTCTGTCATTCTTTCCCTTCCCCCCCCCCTTCCCCCATTTACTTCACTTCCGTTCTTTAGACATCTCAAGTGCCAGGGACATCGCACGCGAACGTCTCGCGGAATACCTTACTTCAGGGAGTCTCACGTTGTCTGCTGCTGGTTTTTTTTTTTTGGGGGGGGGGTTGTTATAGAGCGTACGTGTGTGTTTGTAAGGAAACCACGAGGAAAGTAGTGCGAATGTTTCTGATCAAATAACAAGCTTGTACGCATGGCGAACTTGAGCGCATGAGAAGCTTGAACGCATTGGCAAGCCTAAACACATGACAAGCTTGAGCACATACTTTACACCAAGCAATAATAATTTATATACTATTAGTAATAATACATTAATATTTCATATTCATTAATAAATTCCCTAAAATAGACTTAATATGAATCTTGAAACTTATTGAAACACTCCCACTTAAAGTCTTTCCTCTCTAAAAGTAAATTCTCCAACAGAAGTACTAGAGCCCTATTTTTGACTCCCATGGCTATTTTTATTACTTTTAGAAATTTACTGTTGTTTCTCGAAATGTAAACATTCTATGTATTGTTTATACAATTCAAATAACCTTGGCGATGGCGCTTATAATTACTTGATACAGGGTAATAGTGATTTCCACAACACTATCTACTAATTTTGTATTATTATCTATGACTATTTTGAACCAGGTTACCATTATGAGACTCACTGATTCACTTTTCATGTTTCTTTCGTCTAGGCCAGTACGCTTTGAACTATTTTTCTTAAAGTCAGATTTTCATTTTTTTAAAAATCACGCCAAACATTCTTTTTTGTATGTTCCCAGAAATTTTGTATTTTAGAGTGTACTGTTGAAGGATTCAACTGTATATAGTCTATAAACCACTAACCATGACCGGCCTTAGATTATTGGAGGCTCTAGGCCAGTGATTCCCAAATTGGTCTATATAGATCCCCAGGGGTCTACGAAGACTTCCAAGGGGTCTACGAAAGTTGAAAAGGGAATTGGGGGTCTATGAGATGTACACGGGGTCTAGGATAAAGAATCTCAATTCAGAAGGTCGTGACTTTAATTTTGACAATTGGAATTTTTTCATACACACATTTATGATTTGTACCTTAGGAAATCCTTAAAATTTGTATCCTGCTGATTGAATGAAAAATTGTTGTTTTTTTTAAAATTTAATAACTATATTTAAATAGTGTAGTTTTGTCTAGTTATAACTTTAACCAAAAGAAATGTAGACTGTACAGCGTTAAGTATTTGAAATTGAACTTCATTACTTTCTAGTCAAACAAGCGAGTGTTAATGTGCCATTTTTTTATGATGTTATGAAACCAATTAAGCTGGAGGATCATTTGAAATGATGCCACCCTGATAAAAAGATAAAAGTTTGCTAAACTTTCAAACACTCAAAGATAAAGTTCAGGATACACCCACAAAATCCCTCTTTGACCTGACATTGAGAAGATGATGATTACAGTAAAATACTGAAAAATTCACACGATAGGCAAATTATTGATTTTACCAGCCATTGAAGAAATTGTAAAAACTCTTACACAAACTTATATCATTAAAAGAATTTCATGTTTGAGTTTTGTGACCGGTGTCTTGTTTTGTGGCCGGTGTCTTGTTTTGTGGCCGGTGTCTTGTTTTGGGCCTCTTGATGAAGAATGCAATTTAGAAGACATGGATGGCATTCTCTGGTGTCACTCCAAAAGGGCAAATTTCAATTTTGAGCTTCCGGAACAAATTTTTTCTCATTGTCATGTGTACGGTTTTGATGTGAAAAATTAACGGTGGCCCTATCAGGATAGTTTATAATAGGTGTCATCTTTCTTGTATATCGAATGAGAGCTTGTCCATTTCTCGTTTTTACAATTCACTATTAGTTTCTTCATTTCTTCAGGATAGAGTGCGATGTTCAAGAGTGTGCATTTGTTTTCTTACATTTGCAAGTGTGTCAGCCTTCTATGTCCTTCTATTTAAACATTGGAGAACAGTGTTTTTGCTGTTGTTGAGATTTGCAATGTCATACAATATGTTTTGTACAAAATCTTTTGTATGTTCCTTCAGATTATGTGGATAATTACATCCAATCCCAAACCTCCCGACGGGAGATGCAAGCAGGCAAGGTGACCACCGAACGTCAGTCCAGGCATCATACGTTATTTTATGTAGGAGGCATCAGAGTTTGTCAAGCTTTGAAGGACTATTTTTATATTGGTCAGGAAAAAAATTTAACTGTTTGGCTAACTTGGCTGATTCGCTAGTATGGTAGGTGTTAGCTCCAGTGCTCCTATTTCTTCTCTGTGGTTGTCAGAGAGCTCATTAGTTACAATGAACTTTATTTTTTAATTATTTTTCTCCATTGGGCCATTAATGAGTATTCCAGCTCCTCCATTTGTGGTGGCTTTCTGAGAACTATCCATGCAAACTCTGATCCAACATTTTCTTTCTTCTTATGTAAGTCTTTGTAAACGACATATTTCTGCAAACAACAAATTTCTCTATACACCTGGCTGAGTCAACCTTGTCTGGTAATGATGTATTTTTTTATTCAAATTATTATGGCTCAAGAAATCTACGAAAAACTGCTGTTTGTGAAAACTTTTACTGTGAGACTTATGGCACATTAATATTTCATGTTTTAAAGAACTACTTCATAAAACAACAAATCCCTATATGAAAAATAATCTCCGTATCTATCGATGGTGAGCTTGCAAACCTTTACAAAAAAAGTTTCCAATGTGTATAGCGATAGTAACGATACGTATTTACTGTTATATAATGGGTTTAAATTTGTAATTTGTCCATATATTTATTAAAAAAAAATAATTGAACTTAAAATGTAGTTTTAAATTACTTTTTCACTCCTCGTGTCACTGGTTAGAAATTATTTAAAACATAATGTGTAATTTGAAATTAATGAATTTTCACAAATTCAATATAACTTAAGCAAAGGGTCTACGGAAAACCAAAAAAAAAACAACAACAACATGGCAAGGGGTCTACGAGACAAAAAAGTTTGGGAACCACTGCTCTAGGCGTTGTGAATTTGGTGCCCTCAAATGAAACAGAAAAATAAAAATAAAAACAGAAAAAATATTATGCAATGTATTAAAAACCTAAATATACTCCAACAATAATAACATTTGACAAGTTTCCCAATTTCTTCTCTAGAGCGGCACACATTAAAATATCTGTGCGAGGCGTCGCTCAGTTGGAGATCCCTGTCGGCTGCCCAGCTAGCCTATGCCTAAGGCAGGCCCAGCACTAACCACTGGGCGTCATAAATATCTTAGAATAAACTTTTTTTTTTTTTTTCAAGTCTCTTTGAACTCCAGTTTCTTGTGTCCTGCTAATTTTGATTGATCCGTTTTCTTCATTCATAATTATTATTCCAAGCCTCCAGAATTGCTAAGTGCGGCCAGGTCCATCTCTCAGGTGAACATGTGGAGAGTGGGGTGAAATCTGGGAGAATATCGCGTGCTGTCTGCGTACAGACCCTTGACGTCCAAACTGCCCACAGGTTGTGACGTTGCAGGTCAGTGTTCAAGCTTTCTGTAACAATTGGTCTCTCTCCGATAGAGTTTCTCGTGGTTGCATCATAATTTATCCAGCAAGTGCGAAAACAATTTCTACCTCATTAGTGCTCATGGTTACACCAGAAAACCGCACGCACACATAACAGTTTATCATTTTCTTTTTTAAATATTTAATGTCCTTTTTCTTTGTCTTCAACTGTCTAGAAGTCTAGAGGAATCTCCATAGGATAGGGCTTGCTGGACACAATATCATTTCCTCATCATCTGTCTAGCTATCAAAGCTTATGATTTCACATCGTGTTGACATTGTCAATATCTTCCCAGATCTTGTGTGGCCGTGTGTCTGTGCGAGTGTGTGTGTGTGTGTGTGTGTGTGTTTGAATTACTAACGGTTACATCACAGCAATTTATCAAGGGAATTAATTACATGGCGAGGGAACTCGGAAGAATCGGGTCTTCTGCTTGACGAGCCCCGCGACGCGGGATGTGAATGAGCTGCACTAGATGTGCCACTGCCTTGCTGTCAATCATCTAGGCCTGGTGAATAATTTGAGAAAAATCGCAGAAAAAAAGGCGACCAGACACTGCTGTTTTCAGATGTAGCTGAGACGATTTGCACGCTAATGTGGGACATTAATTAAAAAAAAAAAAAAAAAAAACAACATTGAATTTTTATTCATAATTAGCATGATAACAGAAAACACACACAAACAGAAGCAACAACATAATATTAATCTATACAAATGTAACTGTTCACGTCTGTGAAAGATTCATTTCTTTTAAAGGCAAAATCTTGTCTTCTTTATTTGAAACATAACTTTCTTTATAGTCATAGCGTGCAGGGGCGTATCTAGGAAATTTCCATCGTTTGGGGGCCCGTGGGGCAGGACCACATTGGAGGCCCCATTTTGCATAACATTTAATTTTTAATGTAAAAAAACACTCATTTGGGGGCCCCTATCAAGTGGGGCCCCGGGGGGATTTTCAAATTCTCTCCCCTCCTCCCCCCTCCCTAGCTACCCCACTGAAAGCGTGATGATCTGATCAGAGGCGTAGTGAGCAAAATATGCGCCCGGGGCAATGTACATTATTGGTGCTCCGCCTCTATTTTCCGTGATCACCATACAGAAATATAGGCTGCATGTGCACCCCCCCCCCGTGGGTGGCGCCCGGGCATCAAGCCCCACCCCCTTTGCTCCCCTGTTACGCCTCTGGATGTGATCAGTGCGCTCTGTCTTTTGTGGACAGGATTGGGGGGGGGGGCGAGGGAGCTTCTTTGTGTGTCCGATGTACAGAAAACGAAAGTGTTGATAAACGTTACACTTTTAGAGCCAAATATTTTTTGCAATTTTGTTTAGCACTGTAGACTCCAATAACAAAACTCAATACGTACATAATACGATTACCGTGAACAAATTTTAGTTTGAAAATTTCCCATGAAAATAAGACTACTATAGTAGGCCTAAATAAAAAGTAAGTGAAGTAAAGTTACCATTTCAGATCTTGTGATCTACAGGGCATCTGTTTCTGTGGCCTACGGTTTACGAGGGTGTCATGTGGCCAGCACAACGACCAACCGCCTTTACTTTTCCCTGACTAATCTCAGGCACCCATCAGAGCTGGGTGGACTCAGAGGCGCCCAAAAATCACGAAATTAAACCCCTCAGTCTTCACCAGGATTCAGAAGCCAAGCGCTTTACCGCTCAGCTACCGCGGCTCCTATTGTAAATAAAGTTATAGGCTACTCTTGAATGTATTTGCTGTAAGAGTTTTAAGAGTTTTATTCCCCGCAATATTCGTTTACATTGACTATTTACTGAAGACTCTTTTTCTACAGCTTTCTTTCCTGTCCAAATCTACTAGCCCTAGTGCAGTGGTTCCCAAACATTTTTGTCACGTAGACCCCATTGGAAGTTCTCGTAGACCCCTGTTGGATTGTAGGCGTTCTGTTAAAAGTCCAAGGGACACAACTGATAGGAAGATTTCCAAGGAACCACAACCCCTGCTGGCTGTGCGAGTATGTTGTCATTACGACCCCTGGGTTCTACATAGACCACTTTATAAATCACTGCTCTAGAGGAAGACAAGAATTCAGTCACCTAACACCTCTCACTGGACACTCCTAGACCCTCTTCCCTCGCCCCCCAACATACACAACTCGCGTATAGTTACTGCTACTGGTACTAATCTTACTCACCTTCAGGCTCACACCTTTCCTCACCAGGATACCACACCTAGAGCCACGCATTCCTCAGCGTCACAATCCATCACAGTCTGACTCGCGAGATAGACATTCACAATGGTGGTCTAATCCGCTCCAAGCTTCTTTACAGATAATCCAGTTTGTCATTTGTGGGCTGCGCAACAATGTTTTCATCTTTTCTGCTTGGCTTGAGTCAAAGTTTAAAAATAGAAGTGTGAACACCGGCCTAAGATTTATTTTGAATGGTGTAGAGTTAGTGGCTCAATGGACCTCATTCACCAATCGTAAACAAACAACATTTAGTCACGTGATAACATTAATAAAACAACGTGGAAAAAACTGTCACGTGATAGCCATTGTGTATTAAAAATTAGATTGTAATTTGTATAGAAGAGATAGAAAACACGTGGCTAAATGTTGTTTGTTTACAATTGGGGAATGAGGTCCATTAAAGAGATATTACTCATTCTTTAAGGAGGCGCGTTAAGGCGCCTGACTTCCGAACCAGGGGTCCCGGGTTCGAATCCTAGTAAAGACTGGGATTTTTAATTTGGGGATCTTTTGGTGCCTCTGAGTTCACCCAGCTCCAATGGGTACCTGGCATTAGTTGGGGAAAAGTAAAGGCGGTTGGTGGTTGCGCCGCCACATGACACCCTCGTAAACCGTAGGCCACAGAAACAGATGACCTTTCCATCATCTGCCACAAGATCTGAAAGGAGAACTTTACTTTACTTTTTGACTCATTCTTCATCTGAAGAACGCCAAAGACGCGCATATTGATAAGTAGGCCTAATGAAAATAGTTTAAGTTAAATGATATATCTCTTTCAGAGTCGCGATCTATAGGGCAGAGGATGTTTCTGCTTCTGGTTCTTTTCCTATTTATCCTCCCAGTTTCAAACATCCCCTCCCCAGGATACCTCACTCTGTCGGTTAACGAGGGGTGTCATGTAGCCAGCACCATACTTCCTCAACTTATGTCAAGTACCCATTAGAGGGGAATCAGGGACGCCCTAAGAACCCCCCGGAGTTCACAGTCTTCAATAGGATTTGAATTCAACATCCCTTGGGTCGCATTACCCCCCCCCCCCCCCAGCCACCACGCAAGAGAAGTAATGAAATACATTTCAGCTTAATTTTATGATGGGGTGGCTTTAAATGATGATGGCGGCTTCACCATTTGCCCTCATCCAAAAGTCAGTGACAGGGGCTAATAAAACATTTGCATGTACCAGTCAGTACTTGACGAATAGAAAGGAGCAGAGCCGTAATTTTGTAATTGGAGGCCCAGGGCCGGATTTTTTGTGGAGGCCGCTTCCTCTTCAAGCTTAAAACATAAATTAGACATACATTAGAGCATGGAATGGGTTGCCTGAGCTAGTCAGAAAAACCAGTGACTTGGCAGAATTTGAAGTCATTGGTTAATATGCATGACTGAATGCATGACGCGTAGGACATAATCATCTTCTTTTTTTTGAAGTAATGTCTATATTATATAAGACAAATAAGATAAAAACATAAATACATAAAAACATAAAACATGAAAACATAAATACACTTAATGATATTAAAAACCCAATGGCATGACCTAGATGTGAAGAAAGAAATACAGTAGATGTAAAGTTAATATCATTTCTTTGTAAAACAAAATTGTGTATTTTTTAAAATATGGAGGCCCCCTCTAACAGTGAGGCCCTAGGCAGCCTAACAGTCTTTCGCTTTCGTAAATCTGGCCCTGGATTTGTTGAATATTTCCGTAAAATGCAAACTTTTAAAGTCTTTCCTTTGGTTTTCTTCTTCTTCGTTCTCATTTTTATGTTGGAGTGTTCAGATGACTAGACCAATATATGAGATGAACTGTTGGAGTGTTCAGATGACTAGACCAATACATGAGATGAACTGTTGGAGTGTTCAGATGACTAGACCAATACATGAGATGAACTGTTGGAGTGTTCAGATGACTAGACCAATACATGAGATGAACTGTTGGAGCGTTCAGATGACTAGACCAATATATGAGATGAACTGTTGGAGCGTTCAGATGACTAGACCAATATATGAGATGAACTGTTGGAGCGTTCAGATGACTAGACCAATACGTGAGATGAACTGTTGGAGCGTTCAGATGACTAGACCAATACGTGAGATGAACTGTTGGAGCGTTCAGATGACTAGACCAATATATGAGATGAACTGTTGGAGCCTTCAGATGACTAGACCAATATATGAGATGAACTGTTGGAGTGTTCAGATGACTAGACCAATACATTAGATGAACTGTTGGAGCGTTCAGATGACTAGACCAATATATGAGATGAACTGTTGGAGCGTTCAGATGACTAGACCAATATATGAGATGGACTGTTGGGGCGCTCAGATGACTAGACCAATATATGAGATGAACTGTGCAGTGGTTTCCAAATCAGGGAGCTCTCCATATAGTTTTCTTTCTATTGGGGTGTTTTGGGGCCAGTGTCTTGTTCGGGCCTCTTGGTAAAGTGAACAGTTTTGGGAGACATGTTCAGCATTCTCTGGTGACACTCCACATAGGCAGATTTCACTGGTTCCAGTTTTGAGCTTCCGGTACATATGTTGTCTCATTCTGTTGTGTCCGGTCCTGAGTCGAAAGATTAGACGCTGATCTTGTCGGTATAGCTTATAATAGGCATCATCTTCCTTGTGATTTGGATGAGAGCTTGTCCATTTCTCATTTATTTTATTTACTTTTAGTTTCTCATTTCTTCTGGATAAAGTGCAGAGTTTAATTGTGAGTTTATTCTCCCACTCTTGGCGAGTGTGTCAGCCTTCTCATTTCCTTCTAGTTCTATATGAGCTGGTATCCATTGAATTACAGTTTTTTTTTGCTGTTGTTGTTGAGCTTTATAAGTGCTGTCCTGAGCCGTTTTAATATATGAGGAATCAGAGTTTTGCAGGCTTTGGAGGGTTGTTTTCGCATCGGTTAGAAAGACAATCTGACTGTGTGGGGAACTTGGATGATTTGCTAGCATGGTAGCAGCTAGTGCTAGTGCTTCTCTTTCTGCTCTGTGACTGTCAGGGAGATCTCCCGTTGAAACGGAGTTTTCTAGTTTTTTCTCTATCGTTTCCTTTGGTTGGTAAAGTTTATTATTGTTTTAAACAGATGTGCTTCTAATTTTCATGTGGGCGGGGTAAAAACAGGCTATATATATTCTTGCAACGGAAAAATGTTTCCTAGAGTACTCACATCATACTGAACGTCATCACACCTAGATATTATTTATTAAATCTTTAACTAAACAATAAGAAACAGGGCGGACGAGGGAATCGTGCTAATTCGCCGTATTATTTCATATTGAAAGACTTGGGATCAAAACCTAATTAAAAAAGAAAATTTGATTTAAAAAATTAAAACTGAAAAAAAAAGTATTCAAAGTCACACTAATATTAGTAACCCCATTAAGTAATAGAATTGTTTTGTATTGGCCTAAACGAAGCCAAAGTGTTGTTTTCTCTGGGGCAAATGATTAGGAGCGCAAATGTAGACTGTAATCAGTCGACTAGCTATCGTGTCATCAATCTTCAAGAATTCATTCCTTCGATTGCCTGGTATGACTCTTATTCGGGTCATTGCGACTTTGTTCCGTACTAAAAAAAAAATTACAAATGTTACGTTTCGCCTGGGTCAGCTCTTTAAGCACTGACTTTGTCTGACGGGTTTGGCTCTAGTCCGAGTCAGGTTCATTAAGTTTAGTGCGCCTGCCCGGGGAATACATCCGGCTGTTTTCGATTGCTGCTTTGGGAATTCTCACCAGAGCCATTGTTAAGCATGGGGAGGCTGGTGAGGGCTGTCGAGGCTCTGTTGAGGCTGGTGTGAAGGGAAGGGCTTTAATGCCTCAGCCATCGCCCGTCACATTTCAGGATAGGCCTGGAGTAATACAGCGTATGTATGGTGTCTTGCCTATATGAGATCCCTTAATTTGTCCCCTAAATTTAAGTGTTCGTGATCGCTCTTTTAATCCATGCATAAATTGTGAATAATAAGTAAACTATAAAATTTATAGCAATGTGTTTTGTCTTTGTTGACCAAGAGAATGTTGAGTCTAATGGTGGTGTTTAAGATTGTTTTTTTTTAGTATGTGTTATTAAGAATACAAAACAAAACAAGTGCCATATAAATTGAATTATTTAAGGGAAAATATTTTTTTAAAAATCTTTCTTAAAAACATAGATTTGTCTAAGGGTAAAAACCACAGAATCACTGCCATATGTCTAAACATTGCACGAATAATCTCCTTTTTTACATAAAACAAAATTAATTACCACTAATTGATTAACTAATTCGTTAATTGTTTTCTTTATTCACGTATTGTCTTGTTTTGTTACGTACCACAAATAACTGTGTAAAGCTTCCACTTGATCCGAGAATGGGTGTTGGAGAAATAACATGTACAGACATTGTACTTAGACAGACAGAGTGAGTTGATAGAGGCTTTGTCAAAAAAGTCTTTTAAAGTTATATTTCTTCATTTTTAAGGAAAAAAAAAGGGGGGGGGTGGGATTCAAAATAAAAACCTTTTAGTACCGGTAGGTTAAAAAAAAACACTTCATTCTCCCCACATCATTCCCAAACCCGTTTACAATTCCTCACTAAAGTACTATCGATAGTGATTCGATACTTGGGTGGGGAATGGGAAAGCGAGAAACCACCTTTAGACGCTGTGTCTGCAGCGGCTGCCCCTTCTCGTCATCCCAGCCATACTTAATAATTCAAATACAGTGTCAGTAATGGTAATGTAAGTTCTATGCAGAGGCGTAGCTAGGGTGGGGGAAGGGAGGGGGAGACTTTGACAATCGCCCCGGGCCCCCGCTAGAGAGAGGCCTCCCAAATGAGTTTTTTTACATTAAATATTAAATATTAATCAAAATGCAGGGGCCCCCAAAGAGGTCAAGCCCCCCCCCCGGCCCCCAAATGGCATGAATCGTCTAGTGACAGTGCATTGTGTACATTGTCTAATTCTCTTCATATTGTGTCTAGCACAGGGATGTCCAACCTTTTTTCTTCAGCCTGGAGTCTACTTACATGTCTCGGGTCGAAGAACATTGTTTGAGTCATATAGACTGCAGGCAGAACTTTGAAAGGCCGTAAAGCGTAGCGTCACGTCCCAGATGTTAGCAGACACACGAGGGTCCTCATCAGGTACACGCGTATTCTCTGTCCACAAAGCGAGGATCCGGCACTCCCCCCCCCCCCACACACAAGTTCCTTTCAGGGGCCTGAATCACCCACACAAATTCCTTTCACAGGCCTGCATCCCCACACAAGTTCCTTTCAAGGGCCTGTATTCCCACACAAGTTATTTTCACGGGCCTGCATTCCCACGCAAGTTCCTTTCACGGGCCTGCATCCCCCACAAGTTCTTTTCACGGGTCTGTATACTCACACAAGTCCCTTTCACGGCCTGTATCCTCATATAAGTTCCTTTCACGGGCATGTATCCCCATATAAGTTCCTTTTACGGGCCTGTATCCCCCACACAAGTTCCTTTTACGGGCCTGCATCGCCACGAAAGGTCGTGCAACGAGCCTGCATCTAATTGAGAGTTAATATGGCACATCAAAATTAAGTTTATAGCTAATGGCTATGCATCGACATAATACGTTTTAGTTACATACATTTCTGCATAACAAAAAATAATTACATCCTACGCATATCCATGAAAGGATAAAAAAAACCTTGATGACCCCGACGTGATTTGAACACGCAACCTTCTGATCTGGAGTCAGACGCGCTACCGTTGCGCCACAAGGCCAGCATAAAATCGTGTTATAGGTCGTTTGAATAAAATTATTGATATACACCTATTCCACACAAGAAATGTTATGTCGCTGGAAGTTTTAGCGCAGTGTCTTCTAATGACAAAAAAAGACAAACTTTTTATAATTTAATTTTTATTTCACTTTACTGGCTGCCTGGTCTTGTGGTATGCGCGCAGGACTGTCGTAGGGACTTGGCAATGGTTCCGCTGCCATCTCCCGTCGTCCTGCGGGAGGTTTTGACTAGGGCGTCAACTATTTTCAAGTCTGAAGGAACATTTTATAAACAAACTATATTATATATAGTATGTAATCGCATATCCATAAAAATGGAAAAAAAAAGATTGATGACCCCGACGTGATTTGAACACGCAACCTTCTGATCTGGAGTCAGACGCGCTACCGTTGCGCCACAAGGCCAGCTGTCTCGATCATGTTATAGGTCGATGAGATTAAATTATTCCAAAATACCTCTTCCACACATGCGATTGTTATTTTTCAGAAAGAATTGATGTTGTGATTGTTGTGAACTCCTAGCCTATGACTTTGACATGGATACATTACGTATGCAATACTTCAAGAACACCAGAGATGCATTAGAAATAAGAAATATTTAATAAAGAAATAGGAATAAATTATAACTGTAGATAACGCCAACAAAAGCTGGATTCCTAAATATACATTAACTATCAGAACTGCCTTATAATGGCTCCTACTATGCTATCACAAAACTCCTGTCCCCTGTCAACAATAACAAAACTTCGAGCGCTGTCACTCTGTCCCAACCAATGAACCAATGAAATAATAGTAAAATTAATAAATAAACATAGAATTCTTTCAGTCTTACAACCAAGGTTTTATGACGTACCGTTTACAATATTATATACAAAACATAATCACCACAATTGAACTCACTCCATATAGATCACAGACAGCGGCCAACTACACTACATTCAAGAAGAACATTAACTGTCATTAAGGCCTATCTGTTGAAAACTTTTCAAGATTAGCTTTTCATATTAGCTCTGATGTTTATGTTTGTAATGTTATCACAGCGCCTTGTGATCCTACATTTTGTTTTGTCAACAGCTCTCAATATATTAAATTATAGTTATTATTATTATTATAAGATAAGAAAAATGATTTTAAAAAAAAGTGAAGTTTCTAACTTCCTTAAAACAAAAAGGTGGGGAAACTTCTCCACTCGTTTCAAACAACACTAAAGCAAAACACCTAGAAGTTATGAAAAAACAATTTAAAACAAAATATCTGTGTTTTCTAAGCCGCGTGTTTCTGACGAAATTAAAGGTATTTTGAAATTGTTGGATTGTAGGCGTTCTATTAAAAAATCCAAGGGACACAACTGATAGGAAGATTTCCAAGGAACCACAACCCCTGCTGGCTGTGCGAGTATGTTGTCATTACGAAATAACGTGAACGCCCACGCGTTGGAGAAAATGACGTTTAATCTGAGTGACCTTCGGTGGATAAATATGTTTGGACCTAATCAGAAGGTCAATAACAAAAAAAATAAAAGTGATGGCCGAACGTTGTCGCGCGTGCATAAATATATATACACACACACGCAAATGCATGCAGCTTTATAAGTCTTCACTGGACATTTTTTGTCTCTCTCTCTCTCTCTTCTAATCCCTCTCTCAATCTCTCTCTCTCCCTCTCTCTCTTACCCTCACTCTCTGACTTGTTCTCTCACTTTTCTCCTATAGTATAGATGGAACTAACGTGTATGGTGAATTATTAATGCCCTTTACTCTTATTCTCTCTTATCTTATCTTATATAATACAGACGTTACTTCAAAAAAGAAGATGATTACGTCCTACGCGTCATGCATTCAGTCATGCATATTAACCAATGACCTAAATTCTGCTAAGTCACTGGTTTTCCTGGCTAGCTCTGGCAACCCATTCCATGCTCTAATAGCACTAGGGAAGAAGGAGTATTTGTACAATTTTGTCCTAGCATATGGGACGAGGAATGTGCCTTTATCTTTGTGTCTGTTAGAGTATTTTATTAAATTTTGTTTTTGTATTTGAAGATTATGGTTCAGTGTTTTATGTGTAATTACTACTTTACTTTTGAGTCTTCTGTCCTGAAGGCTTTCTAAATTTAGTGATTTTACTAAAGGTGTTACTCTAGTCAAATTTGAATATTCGTTTGTTATGAATCTCACTGCTCTATTTTGTGTCTGTTCCAGTTTCTTAATGTTTTCTTGAGTTGAGGGGTCCCAAACAGAGGATGCATATTCTATTATTGGCCTAACCAAGGTTAAATAACATTTAAGTTTTATGTTCTTATTTGATTTATGGAAATTTCTTTTAATAAACTCTAATGCTTTGTTAGATTTTTTGATAGTTTCATCAATTTGGGGATTCCATGACAGTGTTCCACATATTATAACACCTAGGTATTTTGCGTTTTTAGTCTGTGTTACTGGTTTACCATGAATAAGATAAGTGGAATTAATTTGTTTTAGTTTTTTTTTTGTTACTCTTAATAACTGAGATTTTTCTAGGTGGATAGACATGCTCCAATTCGATTCCCATTTCTGTAATTCATCTAATTCTCTTTGTAAAATGTCTATATCTTGTGTTTTTTATTGTTCTATATATTATGCAATCGTCTGCAAATAATCTGACTTTTGTTCCTGAACTAATGCAATTTGGTAAATCATTTATGTAAATTAAAAATAGTAGTGGACCTAAGACTGTTCCTTGAGGTACACCTGAGTTTACTTTTATTGGTGTTGATTTAGAGACATTTATTATTACAGTTTGTTCTCTCCCTATCAGAAAATCGTTAATCCACATGCAATGGACCATCAATGCCAAAATATTTTAATTTTTTAAGCAAACTATGGTGGTGAACTTTGTCAAAAGCCTTGGAAAAATCTAGTAAGATAGCATCTATTTGTTCACTATTATCTAAACCTTTTGAAAAATCATCAATTAGTCCTATTAGTTGTGTTTCACATGATCTATATTTCCTAAAGCCATGTTGGTATGGGGTGAGGACATTATGTTTGTCTAAGTGGTTTATGATGTTGCTACATATTACGTGTTCTAGGATTTTACATGTGATGCTTGTAAGTGATACTGGTCTAGAAACCATCATAAAAAGGGCATCAAAAAGTACACTCACAACATCACCATATTTAAAGGATCTTTTTGAACAAAAGTGTCTAAGGAAAATCGAAAAAATCTTGGAAGACAACGGCCACCAGCTCCATCAGAACTACGTCAGGTCGTCGCGAAGTGGGCGATTACTGTCAATCAAAACAAGAACAGAGCGGTACAAAAATTCGTTCGTACCTCACTCGGTCAGACTATTTCAACGCCACTCGTAGATCAGGAAACACGAAAAGGACCAAGATGCCTGTGTGTATTCGCTGAGTGAACTTTTTATGTTGTGTCTGTTGTATTTATGTGTTATGTTTCTGTTGTGTTGTCTTTATATGAAAAAAGAGTCCTTGTAATCACAACAAATTTCCAAAAGGATCAATAATGCAGTCTTAGTCTTCCTCTGTAGTTTCCCGGGTCAGAGTTTTCTCCTCTTTCTCTGGCTTTCTCCCTCATTCACTATTCTCCAGTAATAAAGATAGGACTAACATTCCCCCTTTTTTTCTCTTTCTCTGTCTCTCGCTCTCTCTCTCTTTCTCTTTCTTACTCTCTCTTTCTTACTCTCTCTTTCTCAGTTTGCTTCTTTCTCTCATGAATTCCGATTTAGACTCATCGTCTGTCTTGTTAGTTTCCCATATTTCTGCAATTGTTTGTACACGTTTCGTAAGGCCGGCTCTACATATTGCTGGGCCCGATTTTGGTGGATGCTCGCGAGACTTCTGTTAAAAACAAACTTAACCTACCTTTTATTTATAAATATACAAACTTCTACTTGAAAGCAGATATATGTAGACAGGGCCGGTGTTGCAAATTGAGGGGCCCAATTGAATGGATGCTTGTGAGGCTATCTTCAATTATTTTTTTGACAATAACAACTATTACAATTAATTAGATCACCATATCAACATGTATTATACAACATGCACAGTAAGCAACACAAACGCAATAGGCGCCAATGGGTTAATTAAAATTATGTCAATCGTTCGATATGCAAAAATATTTTAACCTTTAAGTCCTACATCTTTAAAAGCCTGTGACAAAAGCATGACTGATAGTGATATACAAAATGTAAATTGTGGGCACTGTTAGGCATGGATGGAGCCCAATTTGAACAATAGGTAAAATCGGCCTAAAGCCGGCCCTGTATGTATAGTTACAAATACACTTATCATGTTATCACAATCTCACTACAAATCTCTCTCTCATCTGTCTCACTTCTCTTGGTCATCCCATTTCAACTTTCACACCAGCCCTTTTCATTCACTTACGTCAGACCAGCTCGTGATTACATCAGAAACTCTCCAGCCTACACAACCAAAAACATCCGCCCATCTTTCCCCCACGGTTACATCAGCAACTCCACAACTCTGCTAAGTCATTGGTTTTCCTGGCTGGGTCCAAGCAACCCGTGTCGTGCTCTCGTGGTGCTAAGGAAGAAGGAACACTTGCATGCATTTATCCTAGCATGTGTAATAAGAACTGTGCCTTTATCTTTAAGTCTTTCTGGGTATTTTATTAGGTTTAGTTTTTGTATTTGTAAATTCGACTTCATTGTTTTTATTTCCTGTTTCTGTTGTACTTTCAATAAGAGTTAAAGTAACACGTACGACTAGATGTGCGTAGGACGTTATTATCTTCTGTTTTGAATGAACGTCCATAATTTAAAAGATAAGATAAGATGACAAGAAGGTTATAATAACAAAACATCATTAATAAATATTTTTTTTCGGATAGTATTTTTTAAAATCTGTTTTTAATTTCCTGTGTAGTAAAAGAAACATGTGTAATCTATTTCCGGTTTTACTTCTTGAGTGTCGTCTGCTTTGCATATGAGAACATTCAGAAATAATAGAAACAAGTGAGGAAATAAAAATGTGGAGGCTTATCATGTCTGAAATGAATGTACCTTGGCAGCAGACGAGAAATATGACAGGTTGGGGTGGGGATGGTAGTCGCTATGTCCAGCGATTGGATCAAGGCCAAGGACAGTGATTCCATTTCCTTTGACGTCTGCTAGTAATGTTTTCATGTAAGCCGGGGGATAATGAAATTTGTTGCACACGTAGGGTTTATTGAAACACACACAGTTTGACACATATCTGTCTGTCTCTCTGTCTCTGTCTGTCTTTCTTTCTATCTTTCTGTCTGTCTCTCTGTCGCACAAAGACACACAATCATCAGATTCCTATCTAAAATTGAGACGTTTACATTTCACACTGGACTTCGATCTATTATTGAACTGAGTTTCACAAAGCTAACTGATTCAAAAACCTTCCTTTTATATACCCATGAATAAAAAACAGAAATAAAAAAAAAACAAACTTAAAATGAAAAAAAAATACCTTAAAAAAGCCCATCTAACGGAAATAAATCCACTTGTGCAGTCACATATAATACATATAAATAGGCATCATCTTCTGATTCGGCTGAGAGCTTGTCCATAAGTCCTCTATTTTATTCACTATTATTTTCTTCATTTTTTCTGGATGAAATCTACTAAAGGAAAGTAATTCTTAAATTGTCGGTAAATTTTTTTTTTTTTTAAAGCCCAACGTGTAATGTTTTTAAAATAATATTATTATGAATAATAATAGTAATAATAATAATAACAATAAATATTTCAACAATGTGAATTACTTTAGTAGATAAAAGTACTTTTGTTTTTTGTTTTGGATTAATAGTTATTCCCCCTTTTTACTAGCTTATTAAGATACATGAATTAATATTATATGTAAACAGTAAATTTTACACCACTTTGACAATTTTCAACAATGTAAATGTGTTCGAAACGGGACTGGATATGCCCGTATTTCTGGAGCCATGTTTACAACAGATATGGATCGTGGTGACATGCATTTCCACAACAAAACTATAACTAATGGGGAGAGAGAGGTGTATTCCCTTATCAGTTCGCCAGGTTGAAACGATTCAATACAAACTACTTCAAAGATCAGGATGTTTATCAGAATTCTGCATCGCGGTACCAAAGCAACCCTTGGGAGACATCAAATGTACCAAAGTAACTCTTGGGAGACATCCAATAGAAACTGTAAAGAACCCAATCTTGCACTGAACAGTGACATTCCGTGGAGAAGCCGAAACATGCTGCGTTACCTTCAGAGCGAGATCTACCCGAAGATTTCAGAAATGTGCAATGCCCTCGAGGCAGTGGAAGAAGCAACCTTTACCTCTGCGTCAGAAAAGATGCTCAGAATCAACAGTACAAATACATTACACGAAAAGAAAACAATAATTGGTCAGGTCAGGCCAGACCATGGGGCAACGTGAATAGGAACCTTGATAAAGATTTTGACAGAACAGGAATGTGGCGAAAGAAAAAAAGAAACAGCAGAGTCAGGGAGCAAAGAGTCAAAAGAAGAAAATCCAGATGGAAGACAGGAACGCTGGAGCAGCGAGAATTGGTTCCCTGCAATGAGTTATCGCAACATTGACTGGCCATTCACTGGAAACAATCAGTGACTGGCCCCGGCAGAACAGAGCATAGCGCTACATGTGGAGAAAGAAAAAAGAAACAGCAGACTCCGTTAGCAAAGAAACGAAAGAGCCCATTGAGCAGACTATGGCAGGAAGAAAGAAGCGTTGGAGCAACGTAAATTTGTTTCCTTCATTGACCTATCGTAATATTGACCTTCCACCCATTGGAAATAGCCAAGCCCCGTCTTGGAGAGACAATCAATGGTACAGCTACATTACCAGAAACAGCGGCTGGCCTTGGCAGAGCAGACCATGGCGCAACATGGATTCATACAGAGATTTCGACAGAGCTGGACTATTTTGGAGAAACAGAAAAGAGACTGCGGGTTCCAAAGTAAAAGAAACAAAAGAGGGAGTTAACCAATCAACAGGAAGAACTAAACGATGAGGTACTATGAGTTGGTTCCCCTCATCGCGTTTATTTCATTGTGACTGGCAATACTTTGTAAACAGTCGTCTGGGTAACAAGCAGTCCTGGCAGAATAACCTAAGACCATTCTACTCAATAGATTCGTCCTATTACTCTAACAGTATGTAACGCTATTCACCGTTCACTAAAGCAACGAGCCCAGTCAACTGGAATGCAGGGTCCATGTCTAACAGATACTCCACAGATTCAGACCAGACACCCAGCAGCTTGACCTCCAGATCTGCAGAGCCATTGGAATCAAATAGCGAGCAGCAGTGAGGAGCAGATGTACACCAGAGATCGCCTTAAACTTCATTTTATGGACTTAATGCTGTAGACAACGGACTAAGAACGAGACTAGTAAATTATCAACCAAAGATGACAGCATTCTATTATATATATATTTACTTGTTATTTGTTCAATGTATCCTGGACAGGAAATAGGTCAGTTATTTAAAACTGCATTAAAAATGTTTTGTTCATTCTTGTAGACCAACTCGACTATTGACCTTTCCATAAAATAGGATACAAAGGTGCACCATATAGTATCCAGTACATTTGCATACATTCAGTCTGGACCAGGGGTCGGCACACTTTTTACAATTTAATTACAATTGACAAAATGTCAACGTTTCTAAAGAGCCACAAGATTTTTTTTCTTCCGAACATTTCGTTAAGATTTCTTTAAACTGACTATAGTAGAGTGCTGTTAAAAATCTTGATTAACAAATTCGTGACCTCAACCATTTCGTCCGGAAATGTTTGGACACAAAGCTCTTCTTGGTGAATTATGCAGTGAAACGTATAAAAATAAATGGTTTAATTTTGCGCCAAAGAATCGTAGTTGCCCCTTTTATTGTTTCCTGTCATACTTGTAACTCCATCAGTTTCTATTGAAACGTTTTTTTTTAATATCGATTTTATTGTCTTCAATGTATGTTTGCACGACATTAGCTCTATCTTCCTTGTCACGAGAGCGGTAGCAATCCTAGAAGTTCTTCTTTTGGAACTTGGGAAGACATATACCTGACAAAGAGGCCAACTTGTGCCGTGTCTTTTATGTCGTAAGACTCATCTATATCAAGTGATAAGGCAAAAGAAAATTGAATATCTTCCACCTGCAAATACTTACATTTCAAGACATGGAGAGGTTGGCACTGAAAAGCGAGTACAAGTGGCTGAGAGATAGAATCGAATCAGAACAATTTTTAAAAGCTTTTTTTTTCAATAAAATAAATAATATTTGCGCATGGAACTAAAGAACCGCAGCTTAACATCCAAAGAGCCGCATGTGGCTCGCGACCCGCAGGTAGCCGACCCCTGGTCTGGACAACTGCAATGTCGCAAATCCTTTGGACCCCGCCCTTGTTGTCCCGAGCCGGTCAGGACAATTTCCATAGGTACCCATACTTGTGTCGAACAATACACAAACATAATATATGACGCTTCGGCATATGACTCGGAGTCATAGGAAATTGCATGGTTGACCAATGACATTTTCAAATGACCCGAAATTTGAGGGCCAAACTCTCGTTTACACCATGACGAACGTGTGCATTTTGTGTAGTGTTGTTGTTTTTCAGTCCCTGGCATGTAGCTCCAGACTGCTAGTTCAACTAAACCTTTATAGGTCTATACATTTTCTAATTAGAACCTGAGATCAGATTTCAACAAACTTTTATAGCAGCAAACATGAACGTAACCTTTATTGACATCTATCTAGACCCACTTAATATCTTCAATACTCTGACAGCAGCAGTTATGTTCTTCTAGACTCGCTTATTCCCTGCTTACGCTACAGACCACATTATTGTGCATTTCAAAGCAAGGCTATCTGTGACTATTGGTTTACTTGAGGTAGACCACATTGTGCCTTTCATAGGAAGGATATCTGTGACTATTGGTTTACTCGAGGTAGACCACACTGTGCATTTCATAGGAAGGATATCTGTGACTATTGGTTTACTTGAGGTAGACCACATTGTGCCTTTCATAGGAAGGATATCTGTGACTATTGGTTTACTTGAGGTAGACCACATTGTGCCTTTCATAGAAAGGATATCTGTGACTATTGGTTTACTTGAGGTAGACCACATTGTGCCTTCCATAGGAAGGATATCTGTGACTATTGGTTTACTTGAGGTAGACCACATTGTGCCTTTCATAGAAAGGATATCTGTGACTATTGGTTTACTTGAGGTAGACCACATTGTGCCTTTCATAGGAAGGATATCTGTGACTATTGGTTTACTTGAGGTAGACCACATTGTGCCTTTCATAGGAAGGATATCTGTGACTATTGGTTTACTTGAGGTAGACCACATTGTGCCTTTCATAGAAAGGATATCTGTGACTATTGGTTTACTTGAGGTAGACCACATTGTGCCTTTCATAGGAAGGATATCTGTGACTATTGGTTTACTTGAGGTAGACCACATTGTGCCTTTCATAGGAAGGATATCTGTGACTTGGTTTACTTGAGGTAGAGCACATTGTGCCTTTCATAGGAAGGATATCTGTGACTTGGTTTACTTGAGGTAGACCACATTGTGCCTTTCATAGGAAGGATATCTGTGACTATTGGTTTACTTGAGGTAGACCACATTGTGCCTTTCATAGGAAGGATATCTGTGACTATTGGTTTACTTGAGGTAGACCACATTGTGCCTTTCATAGGAAGGATATCTGTGACTATTGGTTTACTTGAGGTAGACCACATTGTGCCTTTCATAGGAAGGATATCTGTGACTATTGGTTTACTTGAGGTAGACCACATTGTGCCTTTCATAGGAAGGATATCTGTGACTATTGGTTTACTGGAGGTAGACCACATTGTGCCTTTCATAGAAAGGATATCTGTGACTATTGGTTTACTTGAGGTAGACCACATTGTGCCTTTCATAGGAAGGATATCTGTGACTATTGGTTTACTTGAGGTAGACCACTTTCTGCATGTTATTATAAATTACTTTACTAAATAGAGTTCTTGATTAAACCAATCTCTAAGAGAAAACTTGGAACAAAAAAAAAAGTTTGATCCGTACGGTCCTTAAGGAATGAAATGCTTTAGAAAGATACATGACCTACAAAATGATTACATCTCAGAGGGTATGGCTAGGACCTGCATAAGCACTCCTTCCATGTAAAATACCAGGCTAAAGGAAATCCAAACAAAAAAAAAAATGGAAATTAACACGAAAGAATAAACGGTCCTCAACTGAATGAGGCTGCGTGGGGTGAGGCCTTGTAGTATGTGATGAGGACTTGTGGTGTGGGGGTGAAGTGACGTGAGTGATAGTTTTGAAGTGCCGATGTTTCAACAACGGCACGATCCTCTGCGAAGATACACGTATATATATACATATATATATATATATATATATTAGGGTGGGTTGAAAAAGAGAAAATATTGGAATATCATTACGGAACTCCGTATTTATTTGACAAATGACCTCTGAAATAATGAACAAAATTTTAAATTTTTTTTGTATTACAGGAAGTGCCCCATTTTTAAATTTGAAAATTGCGTTAACCAGCATCTTCAGCTTGATGCATTCTATTATTACTTGCTTAATTTTAAGATTTAGTAACTATATTATGCTTTTAATTTGTATGCCTGTTGTTTATTTCTATTGCAGGTTATTTATTTAGAACAATAAATTGAATGTTTTGTAACTTAATGGCTACAAGAAGCGTAACACTGCACTCAGTATTTGGCGATGCCGGTGAACTTCCTCACAATGTACTGCCAACAAATATATACACAATACAGTAACGTCATGTCTGAAACTGAATTTATATTTGTAGATACAATTGGCGATTATTTTTAATTTCCTTTAATTCTTTTCATTAAAGTACATGTCCAGATAAAACTGTTTTGTTAATTAGCGTACCCGTCGCTCTATGCTTTTAAGATCTATAAATAGCAGTCGGTGTTTATCACGTTGATCTAATGGAGTTGCTGTAGATTTTTTTCCCAAACCTTACAGAATGGCTGCTTGACCCCCTTCGCTCCCCCCTCTTCCCCCCCCTCTCCCGTGTGTCCCGACTTGATCTAATCACTTCCGCAAAGTTCCTCACGTATCTATCCTCTTTGGAATGGATCCATGTTGACGCTGTACTGTTAATTACAGCCACATACGATCACGTGATAGTGCATGCCGTTGGGGTTAAAATACAGGGGCGCGTTGGAGTGGAAGAATGTTCCAAAAACAAATCTGAAATTAACCCTTTACCACCACATTTGTTTAGGGGGTCTTACAGAACTTGGGGTTGTGTTTGTTCAACGTAAATTAAGCACACATACGTAAGTCTCACTTGGGTGCGCCTTGCCAGGTAAAAAGTTGCATTCGTTCTTCATCTTCAGATTCAGAGACATTCGTCTTATTATTATTATGTTAAAAAAAAAACGAACGAGTATTCATTCTCCAACACTGCCAGGGTCGAGTTTCGTTAAAGAGAAACAAAATTCTTTGTAGTTCCTTTATCAGTGTCCACTGAGGAATTTTCTGGTGATGTGGCAGGTCTGACAGGCAACGAGAATCTTCTTAGGAATGTTAAGGGCCTTGAAGGTATCTGTGAGGTCAGTTTTCATTATCCTCTCGGTTGATATAACAATGGGGTATATTGTTATTTTAGATAACTTCCATAGCCGCTTAATTTCCAAGCCTAGATTCCTATACTTTCTCTGCCTTTCCATTTCAGTTTTTCTTATATTATGGGATAGTGGTTCGGCGATGTCAATGATGCTAAGCGTTTTTTTCTTTGTTGTCAAT
This sequence comes from Biomphalaria sudanica, assembly GCA_036873155.1. Lineage (NCBI taxonomy): Eukaryota > Metazoa > Mollusca > Gastropoda > Planorbidae > Biomphalaria > Biomphalaria sudanica. The sequence goes on from JAZGLO010005872.1 coordinate 320,890, forward strand.
GAACAGCAGATCAGGGCGATTCAAATCTTTCCTTTTGTTACTCTTCTTCGTCTTCTTGTTATTATTATTATGAAGCCAAACGCCCCCTGCCACATTTCATTGCTAATGAGTTGAAATGGCACTAGAGCATTGGGTTGGATGGTTTCCTGGACGAGTGGTATGCGCTCTGGACTGTCTTTTTGGAGGTCCTAGGTTCGAACCCCTGTCCGCTGCCATTCCCCGCCGTCCTGCGTGAGATTTAGGCAGGGTATTATAGCCCTCAACCCAGAAGGAACAATCGAAACATACGGAACAAATTATTAAAAAAAACTCCAGTTATCAATTTACTTTTTACCATTACCTTTACCTATCCCTTAGTCTGTTGGACCGTTGGGGCACCAAGCAGGATTTGTCGACCGTCTTTCTCCATTCCTCCCTGTCTTTTGCCTTGTTTAAAACCTCTATCAATGGTAGGCCCGTCCATTCTTTTATGTTGTCCTCCCATCGCTTTCTCTGTCTGCCTCTTCTTTTTTCTGCTACTGTTCCCTGAAGGAAGGTCTTTGCGAGCCCCGTGGATCTTGTAATATGGCCATAGATTTTAAGCTTGCGTTTCTTTACAATAGCTAGCAGTTATCAATTATGTAAATTCCAAAAAAAGTAATTGATTTAGAAGCCTTAAGGAGGATGTCATGTGACTAACATATAGATACTCCCTTGAACCTTCCCCTTCCCCCCCCCCTTTTTTTCGTTTCTAGAACTGGATGGGCATATGAAAGCCCTTGAAAACCTAATCCCTAATAAAAAGTATCCTCAATAGTATTAGTAATAGTATTTGGACTCAAGACTCAGGGAGCAATATCCTGTCGCTATATCACTTTAATCAGCGATTAACATTAAAATTACGCAGGCCATGTAAACAAAAGGAATAGCAGTCAAGCTTGTGTTAAGTCAAGCTTTTTTTGTTGTTGTTGTTGTTGTTGATGTGTCAGGACCATACCCAGACACACACAAAGTACAACTTGACTAGAATGGGTTTTTTTTCCTTTACAACCTCACAGAAACAATAAGCTCCGCAAGTATCGACCAGTCCTGCTATGATTTTAATGCGAGGCGCGAGTTATATGATCACAACACAGAACATTGCTTAGGTCAAAATGTTCACTTTAATGATTGCCGTTTGTCTTTTAGATATTGGACCCGTCTGTTACTATTGACTGTAAGAATATGTGTGTCTGTGTGTGTGTTTTTGTGTGCGCGTGTAATTATGAAAGAGTGTAAGTCTCACCGCCCCAAGGGCGCCATATTGAGGACAATAGTCTCTAGCAACAGGGACAAAGTGGGCGCCCAGTTTTTCGCAGTTTCCCTAGTCTCGGTACAGGGCCAACTCACGATGCTGACCAGAAATCTCACAAAGTCCCTATTATGGTGTAGTACAGAGCATTCGAATAGCAAAAGGTCCATCTTCTCCTCCTCTAGGTGGTAGTGTCACATCGCCAGTTGAAAATTTTTCTTGTTTTTGGCAAAAAAATCTCCGACCTGGCAGTGCCCAATTCTGAATCAGGGAATCTTAACCTGCTCTTTCATATCTAGCGGCCACCACTCGTCGGACTTTCTAGTCAGAAGTCCGACTGTCCGACTCGTCCTTTTAGGTTCTTCTACACCTCCCTGCCAGTGTTATCATGTTCCCAGGCTCAAACGCCACCTGTCTCTCCTCCATCCGCAAAATAATCGCTTGAGCCTTTGCGTACGTTTGAGGATCTTCGGGTTAATCCAGTTTTGATTCCAGCTTGGCTAATGTGTCAGCTCTCTCATTACCGACTAGTCTATACCGACATGCCCTGGTATGAACTGGAATGTCTGTCCGGACTTGCTACACTGTGTTTGGAACATAAGATATCGTAAGATCTGGGACATTTAAACTAGTCAGCATGTGTCTTGTAGATTCATTGCACTAGCTCGTAGACTGCATTGAACGTAAAAGAAGGTTAAGTGCTATAATGTGCTATAAGTGCTATAATGTGCTATAAGTGCTATAATGTGCTATAATATAGCGCTATATTTGCAGCAATCTATTTTCTCCTTCAGATTTGTTTCGACAGTGTCTTGATTTTTGACACTGGTCATACACCATGTACAAACTACAAAGGTGTCTTGTTATTAGGCAGACATTGTGTTCATGTGCTTCTAATATAGATTTAGATCCATATCGATTTGGCAGGCCTGCTGCCTTACTATTTGGGGCCCAGAAACTGTGTGGGCCCTACTGCCTCCTTGAATTCGGGCCCCCTTCTGAAGTGGCCCAGGATTAGATATGAGTTTGTCCTCTAAACTCGAAAGTTCCGTTTTAAAGGTGGGAAAGGATTTGGTATTGATGTTTAATATAGTATATTAAGGGCCGGATTAAAGTATCTGGAGGTCCCGATGTTTTTATCTTGTGGAGGCCCTTACAATTTTTTCGAAAGCTTTAATAAAGATCCACTTATATATGAAAATACTTATACCCGGTATCTTAAACCATTCTATATTATAGAAGAAATAAATATAGAGTTCTTGTACATTTAATATCAATTTTAAAAAAATATTTTAGCAAGTAAAGTTCTCCTTTCAGACATTGCGATCTATTGGGCAGATGACAAGTAGACAACATAGAAGATTTAGTAGTACAAGAAAATGGAATTAAAAAACTATTAGCCAACACCAAACCAAATAAAGCGTCTGGACCTGATGGTATTCCAGCTAGATTACTCAAAGAACTAAGCAATGAGCTAGCCCCAGTGTTCAAAATACTCTTTCAGGCATCGCTTAACCAGGGCAGAGTACCAAAGGACTGGAAAGAAGCTAATGTCACCCCCCTATTTAAAAAAGGAGAAAAATCTGATCCAGGAAACTACAGACCAGTATCACTTACCAGCATCACATGTAAAATACTAGAACACATAATATGTAGCAACATCATAAACCACTTAGACAAACATAATGTCCTCACCCCATACCAACATGGCTTTAGGAAATATAGATCATGTGAAACACAACTAATAGGACTAATTGATGATTTCTCAAAAGGTTTAGATAATAGTGAACAAATAGATGCTATCTTACTAGATTTTTCCAAGGCTTTTGACAAAGTTCACCACCATAGTTTGCTTAAAAAATTAAAATATTTCGGCATTAACGGTCCACTGTATCAGTGGATTAAAGATTTTCTGATAGGGAGAGAACAAACTGTAATAATAAATGGCTCTAAATCAACACCAATAACAGTAAACTCAGGTGTACCTCAAGGAACAGTCTTGGGTCCACTACTATTTTTAATTTACATAAATGATTTACCAAATTGCATTAGTTCAGGAACAAAAGTCAGATTATTTGCAGACGATTGCATAATATATAGAACAATAAAAACAAAACAAGACACAGATATTTTACAAAGAGAATTAGATGAATTACAGAAATGGGAATCAAATTGGAGCATGTCTTTCCACCCAGAAAAATGTCAGTTGTTAAGAGTAACAAAAAAAATTAAACAAATTAATTCCACTTATCTTATTCATGGCAAACCAGTAACACAGACTAAAAACTCAAAATACCTAGGTGTTATAATAAATGAAAAACTGTCATGGAATCCACATATTGATGAAACTATAAAAAAATCCAACAAAGCATTAGGGTTTATTAAAAGAAATTTCTATAAATCAAATAAGAACATAAAACTAAAATGTTATTTAACCTTGGTTAGGCCAATAATAGAATATGCATCCACCGTGTGGGACCCCTCAACTCAAGAAAACATTAAGAAACTGGAACAAACACAAAATAGAGCAGTGAGATTCATAATTAACGAATATTCACATTTGACTAGGGTAACACCATTAGTAAAATCACTAAATTTAGAAAGCCTTCAGGACAGAAGACTCAAAAGTAAAGTAGCAATTATACATAAAACACTGAACCATAATCTTCAAATACAAAAACAAAATTTAATAAAATACTCTGAAAGACACAAAAATAAAGGCACATTCCTCGTCCCATATGCTAGGACAAATTTGTACAAATACTCCTTCTTCCCTAGTGCTATTAGAGCATGGAATGGGTTGCCTGAGCTAGCCAGAAAAACCAGTGACTTGGCAGAATTTAAGTCATTGGTTAATATGCATGACTAAATGCATGACGCGTAGGACGTAATCATCTTCTTTTTTGAAGTAACGTCTGTATTATATAAGATAAGATAAGTCATCTGTTTCTGTGGCCTACTGTTAACGAGGATGTCATGTGGCCAGCAAAACGACCAATTGCTTTTACTTGTCCCCAGCTAATGTAGGGTACCCATTATAGTTTAAAATGTGTATATTTTTTGAGTTTGTGGAGGGTAAGGCCCTTGGTAGACGAACTGTGTTAAACCCGGAGCTGTATTTACTTATTCTGAGCATGCTATAGGCGCACACTTCTTCATCATGCCATTTTTTGCCAGTCGTAAAAATGCGAAAAAAAACAAAACAAAACAAAAAACAAACTGTTTCTGACCCGTCGAAATTCGGGTAGTTTAAAAAATCTATTTTGTGAAGGCCCCTTTCAGCGCTGTGGTTCCCCACCTTAAATCCGGCCCTGAGTAGAAATACATACAAAGACTATTTATGATTTTGCTCTTATCTTCAACTTATCTTATCTGTAGTATTTGTATTAAGATGAACTTAATTGTTACCTCATCATAAAGAGCTAGACCACAGGACCAGGTCCGCCCCAGGCACAGACATACTAAGTAGCCGTATAGGGCCCTTCAATTAATATTTTGTCCAAGAATATTATAATGACTGATTTAGAGAAGAAATCGCGAAACTTGTCCTCAATGTTATCGTTATAGTACATTATGATTTTAATAATTCGCATAATTTTCTTTTCGCTGTTTTTTAGCGAACCATGAAAGGGAAAAAGACGCTTTTAGTTTTGTGTGGAATGTCTGTCCGTCCGTCCCGTTTAGATGTCGTAAACTAGAAAAGATAGTTAAAATCTGACACCATAATATTTTAGACCATTCAAAGTTCTGATATAACGGCTACTTTTTTTTTCTTTTCTGAAAGCGAAAAATTTAATTTTTTAAATCACTTATGAAAGCAGTTTTTTTTTCGTAAAAATGCACCACTTTTACAACTATTCACTATTAATAGTAACAAACACAGTACGCTCTTTAAATATGGGAGGTAACACTTTATCATATTGTTAACACATTTATGCAAACAGTTTTAGATTTTTGTCAAAAATATTTTTTATTACATTTGTACTGCTTGTGACGAGATGTTTAATTTGTTAATATTTGGCGTGTTTGTTTAAGTCTAGGGGAGATTTTATTAATTTTATCCCGCTCACATATAAGATTTTGTACAGGCACACGGCAACTAACAGTAAGAACAGACCAATATTATACGTTTATTAATAAAATAATTAAATACGAAAGAGTATACAGACAATAGATGATCACATAAAATTAGAATTAAGAAATGAAATGAAGGTGCTAATATCTAACATAACTGCTCATCATGGATTGCTAATTGGTGAGTGATTGGAAGAGAAGAATGTTCCTATGTCTGGCTACTTATTTTCTTAGCTGCTAGCCCGTGGGTCGTGGGTCGTCTTCTGACGGTCGAAGGACTGGCACTCAGAAGGATGATTCATCCGGCTCTGTCTTAGGACGTCGGATCGGGATAGTCTCTATGCTGTAGGCAAGCTAGCTCTAGGGTGAGGCCGCTGCCTGTTTAGCAGTAGAGAGGGTTGGTGCTGCAGACTAAGTTGTAGTGGGACGATCTCTCAGCTGTGGTCTCTAGCTCGTAGAGAGCCGTGCTAACTCAACACCAGTCTGTCTTCTGCAGCGAAGGTTGCTCTAATCAGTCGGCATTAGGCAATAGCTATTGGGCAGTGGACAGTTTGGGCCGGGTACTGGGCAGATGATACTGGGCAGTATAAGGCACTGTGGACACTGGGCAATATGTTAATGCCAAGGACAGTAGGCAATGCCTAGGTTTGAAACGTTATTAAGCCGCTGCGTGTAGCGCTGGTGCCGCGACCATTGTGTGCTGGTCACCTGTCCAGCGGTCAAAATTAAAAGTTAGCCCTAGAGAGGCTAGTTAATGTTTTACGTCGAGATTCGTCCCGTGAGAAACAGTGCGAGGGGAGATAAATCCTAAAAGAAATTAAGTATGGGTGGACAGGAAAATAATTGTTTTAAGTTAAAAATAAAAGTTTCCCACGATTTGCTGGGAAAAACTCAAATGAACTTTTGCATGCAAGTTTCGTATCGTCACATTGCTAAGTTATATTATCTCTGTCATACTAACTACCACATTTACACACACACAAAAGTTTTTTTTAAGGGAATAAATCTATTTAGTATGCGTACACCCCAAACATATTTTAAAATAATTATTAAGTAGTTTTTCATTTTATCTCTCGAACTGCGTTACTAGGTGACAGGACCTTCACTTGGAAAAAATTTTTTTTAACGGAAATTGTTTTCTTAAGGATTTGAATAGGAGATTGTCCCTTTACAAAACAATTAGATCAATCAGATATTCATTATAAGACATCAGTTAGGCCAGGTTCACATCTAACTTCACATTCACTTTCACCTATCCTTTGGTCTGCTGGACAGCTAGGGCACCACACAAGATCTGTCAACCTTCCTTCTCCATTCTTCTCTCTCATTTGTCTTTGATAGAATTTCATTCTGATGTTCTTTCTGAAAATATTAAAACCTGCCTTTTTACCTGCCTTGGGTGGACCACTTCGGGGGCCGATTTTGAGTTTGTGTTTCCACACAAACTGTCTTATAACCATGTTTTTTTTTTTTATTGTACTACCTCATTTGGGGCTATCAAATTTACTTCGTATAGGGCCTTTAATTATCTAAGGCCGACCCTGACAGCACTTTCAAGGACCACTACTACAAAATGTTTTATCACTTCTGACGAAAGTTATGGAAATTGCCTTTAAAAAAAAACGCGCAAAGATCGATAGATAATCTCCCCAAGGAAGCACGCTATAAGGATTCTGGGATTGCCATTCCGCATGCCACTCAACGCGGGTGGTGCCTCTTCACACATACGCAGTCAGAGCCGCACTGAGGACGATTTGAATGACTGGAGTGTGTGTGGCGTGTATGTGTGGTGGTGTGTGTGGCATGTATGTGTGGTGGTGCGTGTGGAATGTATGTGTGGGGGCGTGGGAAGGAAGGCGCAGTTTGAAGAGTGAGGTCGTGACCTTCCTTGTAGAAAAGAATGACAAGACCACGTTGTATCGGTCAACTCAAATGAACCAATGTTTTCGCCATTTTGGAGCTTGCCGCAGTCAATGAGTTATAACAGTGTTTCTCAAACTGCAATAACAAATCTGTGCTATTACAAATATTTGTATCAATTTCTTCGTTTTAGCGCTATTTCATGCCTTTAGCTTTCTGAATACGCTATGATCCTATTCCTATCACTTGTCTGGGCCATTTGAAAAGGGATAAGGAGAAAAAGGAGAGGGTATCTGGGTGATCGCTTTTTAAATGCATTTATATATATAAAAAAAAAGGTGAACGACCTGAATTTGAACTCGTGGGCTAAAGTCTACTAAACCTCTTCATGGCAGACAGACAGATACACAGACAGAGAGAGAGATTGAGCTGATATACGTTTTTAATTTTGTGTTATATGTCGCTTGAAGCAGATATTTTGATGATCTACCACTCTTTCTACTCACTAACCACTCTGCCCGGGAATCGCTTATGAAAAAAGAAGGTTTTATAGTTATCTATTGTTAGCTTAAGTTTTCTATAAATTATAAAGGGGGCTAATGCAACTATTCTATTCCATTCCCATGTTCGAGATAGCAAACAAAATAATTAATTACCAATAGATAATAAACCGTAATTTTTTAAAATTGATTCTTGCTTTTTTCAGGTAAAAGAAATAATTGTGCTAAATTTCCGCTTGATCATGGCTTGATCCGAGATTGGGTGTGGGAGAAATAACTTGTACAAACTTTAACCAGACAGACAGACAGAGAGTGAGTTGATATAAGCTTTGTGTCAGAGTTTGCCAAGTATCTAGATGAATTACCAGCAAAAAGTTTCGAAAATATGTGGAGTTTAAAAAAAACTGAATAACTAATTGTCTAATCAGCCCAAATTGGTCAATTTGAAAAATAGAATAGGCTACAAACACACACACACAAACAACAACCTAAGAAGGGGATCCTACAGCAAAATGGCCGTTTTTTTGGCCATGTGACATGTGATGTCATGTAGAACGTATGACGTAACAAGTGGCCCTTGTTTCCACCACTTCTCATTTCGTTCTGGCTCACAGGTCGTCAATGGCATGTCACCAAGTGACACCAGTGTGCACGACACGTTGAGAACATCGTTTGGTGCTCGAGCACTGCCCCTCTGAACGTGAGCACCGCGCACTGACGGGGGTGAGCAGTCAGAAATCGAACACGCGCCAGAGTTCTTTGTTCTGGCTGTGTGTTATCGATCACTTGACTAGTTAAATATTGAAACATGCAGCTAGGAGAGGCTGTGTTCAAACTGAAACATTAGACTACACATTACACACTGCACGCGACACCAGGGCCCAGGTATGTTTACTTAACCCCCTCTTTGAGTTTTGTTTTCTATTTGAACTCTGGCATATTCTGTTAATAAATAATGGCGGAATAGTCTTTTCACCTGGCAACAAAAATCCATGTTTATAAAGCAGTGGTTCTTACCACACTTTTGTATGGCTCTGAGACCTGGGTGTTTTTGGGGTCTTCTAACACATCCATCAAAGGTGCCTTCGCTTCATGATGGGCATACGCTGGCAAAAATACATCATAAATAACTATGTTCTGCTGGAGGCCATATAGAAGCACTCATCACCATTCGACAGCTGCACTGGGTCGGACACTTATCCCGCATGGGAGACGACCGCATGTCAAAGACGATCTTCTTTGGCGAGTTCAAAGGAGGACGGCGTAACAGATGTCCCCCCCCCCACGACAGAAGACGGAAAGAAAACTTGAATAGACCGCCAGCGAAAAACGGCTTTGTCTGCATGAGATGCGGGAAAATATGTAGGTCGCAAGATATCCCTCTTTTATGGTCACTCTTTCGAGCTATCCGGTGCTTAAATGTATATCGCAATATTTAGTGCTCGAAACGGGTCACTATTACTTTTACTATGAGCTATATTCTTCTGGTATTTAGTAAGAGTGATCGCACCTTTGGGAGATAACTGTAAACACTCTAATTACTATTTATTGGTAGATCCGACGTAATACTCTTACCATAGGAAAACATAAATCAGAGAACCTTCAGCTGTCTGTGGCAACTGCAGGAAACGAGCCTAAACCATACATTTACTAGAACCACTTGGGTAATAGAACTAGTTAAATATTAGTTCGTTATCAAGAGCCTTCTGGAAGATTTACATAGAAGAGATCGTTTTATCATCTATAGCCTTTTCGAAGATTTACATAGAAGAGATCGTTTAATCATCTATAACCTTTTCGAAGATTTACATAGAAGAGATCGTTTAATCATCTATAACCTTTTCGAAGATTTACATAGAAGAGATCGTTTAATCATCTATAGCCTTTTCGAAGATTTACATACAAGAGATCGTTTAATCATCTATAGCCTTTTCGAAGATTTACATACAAGAGATCGTTTAATCATCTATAACCTTTTCGAAGATTTACATAGAAGAGATCGTTTAATCATCTATAACCTTTTCGAAGATTTACATAGAAGAGATCGTTTAATCATCTATAACCTTTTCGAAGATTTACATAGAAGAGATCGTTTAATCATCTATAACCTTTTCGAAGATTTACATAGAAGAGATCGTTTAATCATCTATAACCTTTTGGAAGATTTACATAGAAGAGATCGTTTAATCATCTATAACCTTTTGGAAGATTTACATAGAAGAGATCGTTTAATCATCTATAACCTTTTCGAAGATTTACATAGAAGAGATCGTTTAATCATCTATAACCTTTTGGAAGATTTACATAGAAGAGATCGTTTAATCATCTATAACCTTTTCGAAGATTTACATAGAAGAGATCGTTTAATCATCTATAACCTTTTCGAAGATTTACATAGAAGAGATCGTTTAATCATCTATAGCCTTTTCGAAGATTTACATAGAAGAGATCGTTTAATCATCTATAACCTTTTCGAAGATTTACATAGAAGAGATCGTTTAATCATCTATAGCCTTTTCGAAGATTTACATAGAAGAGATCGTTTAATCATCTATAACCTTTTCGAAGATTTACATAGAAGAGATCGTTTAATCATCTATAACCTTTTCGAAGATTTACATAGGAGAGATCGTTTAATCATCTATAACCTTTTGGAAGATTTACATAGAAGAGATCGTTTAATCATCTATAACCTTTTGGAAGATTTACATAGAAGAGATCGTTTAATCATCTATAACCTTTTCGAAGATTTACATAGAAGAGATCGTTTAATCATCTATAACCTTTTCGAAGATTTACATAGAAGAGATCGTTTAATCATCTATAACCTTTTGGAAGATTTACATATTAATCATCTATAACCTTTTCGAAGATTTACATAGAAGAGATCGTTTAATCATCTATAGCCTTTTCGAAGATTTACATAGAAGAGATCGTTTAATCATCTATAACCTTTTGGAAGATTTACATAGAAGAGATCGTTTAATCATCTATAACCTTTTCGAAGATTTACATAGGAGAGATCGTTTAATCATCTATAGCCTTTTCGAAGATTTACATAGAAGAGATCGTTTAATCATCTATAACCTTTTCGAAGATTTACATAGAAGAGATCGTTTAATCATCTATAACCTTTTGGAAGATTTACATAAACAACGAAAGGGAAACAATAGATGTACAGTAACAGAATGTTTTCCTTTCAAGATCTATTTCCTTTCACACTCTTTTCATATCTTATATAATACAGACGTTACTTCAAAAAAAAAAAAAAGATGATTACGTCCTAGGCGTCATGCATATTAACCAATGACTTAAATTCTGCCAAGTCACTGGTTTTCCTGGCTAGCTCAGGCAACCCATTCCATGCTCTAATAGCAATAGGGAAAAAGGAGTATTTGTACAAATTTGTCCTAGCATATGTAACGAGGAATGTGCATGTCTTCGCTATATGTAGATTACTCTAGAGTCTTAGGTTCATTACCTGGGACATAATTTAATTCATAATTAGCTTTGCATTATTTGCATATATATATATATATATATATATATATATACAGTAAACACACACACACACAAAGACATAAGTTGTTTATTTTTAACTTATGAATTTAATTTTTTCCCCCTTTGCCTGTCTGGCTACAGTCTCGATATGTTATAGAGACAGAGAAATTTTTTTTTCTTCGGGTCATTTGATCGACGCTCCACTAGCCAAATCATTAATTATTCATATCTCATTTCAGCTTTTAATCACAAGATTACAAACTCTCTTCCCTTGATTGTTTAGATTACACAAACTGACGGGGAGGAGAGGGGGGGGGGGGAGGCGAAGGCCCGGGCGGTGAAGCGTAAGGAAGACATGTCACGAAAAAAATAAAAGTCATTTCTAGTTTTAATCAACGAAATATTGATCAGACAGTCGATAGGAGAGCTAGAAGAGCGGCCAGATATTCTGGAAAACTTTGCTGCCGCTGGAAGGGTTCACATGATCCCCCGGTGACAACGTGAATTGTTATTGTTCTATCAAATATGTCGATACAGCAGAGAATCTTAAGAGTTTTTTTTAGTCTTATAGTTTTCTGATATTGAGTTATTGCGAGAAAGAAATGTTAACTGCATGAGAGAGAAAGTCACTCAAGCTGATTGGAAGTCCACCTTCAGTTTTCAATATTAGCAACGAAAATATAGTTTGAAAATTAAAAAAAGTGAAATAAAATTAAATTTGAGATGTATGAGGTGATAAATATTGTCATTGTTCAATCTTTTCTGTCCAATCAGACTTTTAGAGGATATTTTGTTTATTTCTTATTTAGAATATGACAAAGTAGATGTATAACTTTCTTGTACCAGTGAGTAAAAGACTATTTTATAGACCAAAAAAATGGGATTCTATCTATCTATCTATCTATCTATCAATCTATCTATCTATCTATCTATCTATCTATCTATCTATCTATCTATCTATCTATTTATCATCCGCGAGGCAAGGGCTAAGGAAAAAAAGAACAGTGGTAAAGAGCATGTTCGTGAGGGTGCCAATGGCTCCATCCATTATTATGGACTAAACTATTTGGAAAGTATTCCACTGTGCAGTTCTTGCCACGAGATGTAACAGAAAACAGGAAGTGAATGTTGTCTTAGACCTCTGACCTCTGAGCTTGATCATGTATTGGCCTTGGACACTAGTCCATTCTGTGTCGTCTGCATGTGTTAAGAGAAGGAAAGAGAATGTGACATGAGATAAAGGCTAAGGTTTGCCATGATGTTCAACCAACACTTTCGATCTAGACTCTATATTTAACTCGTAGACTGTTACTCTGTTAATGGAAAAACATATTTTATAACTTCCGCACTTAAAGCACCAAAACGACTTTTGAGATTTTCTGTCCAAATTTAACTTAATTTTTGTTATCCCTCTTTCCAGTTCACATGTTCTCTTTTTTTGTTTTTTTGACGCCTGTTTATTTGTCATCCCTTGAAAGACTGATATTGATGTTCAAAATAATTCTTGAAAAGAACAACAAAAAACGTCACAATTAGAAGAAGTTTCAATGATATATATGGGTCAAGTGGCATAGCGCTTGGTATTCGAACCGTGGGATCATCGGGACCCCCGGTTCGGAAGCAAAGCGCTTTACCAATCAACCACTGCGCCCCCAAATTATTTGAGGCAACCTGTTAATCTGATTGATTTGATATTGGTGTTTTTTTTTATCGATCTAAAAGGGCAGTAATCAGCTAGGAATACCCAAGTTGACGAAAGCTAGGCAGGATCGTTACGGCTGTTCAAGTTCCATCATAGCTATTTTAATAATTGAAATCACAGGCTAGGAAGAAAAATTCTATTCTCTCCCCTTTCTATGCATGCAAGCACATTCTCTCACTCTCACTTTCTCCTTTCATGTTTTCTCTCTTTCTGTGACTCTTTCTACCATCCACCACTTTCTCACTTTCTGTGACTCTTTCTACCATCCACCACTTTCTCACATTCTGTGACTCTTTCTACCATCCACCACTTTCTCTCTTTCTGTGACTCTTTCTACCATCCACCACTTTCTCACTTTCTGTGACTCTTTCTACCATCCACCACTTTCTCACTTTCTGTGACTCTTTCTACCATCCACCACTTTCTCACTTTCTGTGACTCTTTCTACCATCCACCACTTTCTCACTTTCTGTGACTCTTTCTACCATCCACCACTTTCTCACTTTCTGTGACTCTTTCTTCCATCCACCACTTTCTCCCTTTCTGTGACTCTTTCTACCATCCACCACTTTCTCACTTTCTGTGACTCTTTCTACCATCCACCACTTTCTCACTTTCTGTGACTCTTTCTACCATCCACCACTTTCTCACATTCTGTGACTTTTCTACCATCCACCACTTTCTCTCTTTCTGTGACTCTTTCTACCATCCACCACTTTCTCACTTTCTGTGACTCTTTCTACCATCCACCACTTTCTCACTTTCTGTGACTCTTTCTACCATCCACCACTTTCTCACTTTCTGTGACTCTTTCTACCATCCACCACTTTCTCACTTTCTGTGACTCTTTCTACCATCCACCACTTTCTCACTTTCTGTGACTCTTTCTTCCATCCACCACTTTCTCCCTTTCTGTGACTCTTTCTACCATCCACCACTTTCTCACTTTCTGTGACTCTTTCTACCATCCACCACTTTCTCACTTTCTGTGACTCTTTCTACCATCCACCACTTTCTCACTTTCTGTGACTCTTTCTACCATCCACCACTTTCTCACTTTCTGTGACTCTTTCTACCATCCACCACTTTCTCACTTTCTGTGACTCTTTCTACCATCCACCACTTTCTCACTTTCTGTGACTCTTTCTTCCATCCACCACTTTCTCCCTTTCTGTGACTCTTTCTACCATCCACCACTTTCTCACTTTCTGTGACTCTTTCTACCATCCACCACTTTCTCACTTTCTGTGACTCTTTCTACCATCCACCACTTTCTCACATTCTGTGACTTTTCTACCATCCACCACTTTCTCTCTTTCTGTGACTCTTTCTACCATCCACCACTTTCTCACTTTCTGTGACTCTTTCTACCATCCACCACTTTCTCACTTTCTGTGACTCTTTCTACCATCCACCACTTTCTCACTTTCTGTGACTCTTTCTACCATCCACCACTTTCTCACTTTCTGTGACTCTTTCTACCATCCACCACTTTCTCACTTTCTGTGACTCTTTCTTCCATCCACCACTTTCTCACTTTCTGTGACTCTTTCTACCATCCACCACTTTCTCACTTTCTGTGACTCTTTCTACCATCCACCACTTTCTCACTTTCTGTGACTCTTTCTACCATCCACCACTTTCTCACTTTCTGTGACTCTTTCTACCATCCACCACTTTCTCTCTTTCTGTGACTCTTTCTACCATCCACCACTTTCTCACTTTCTGTGACTCTTTCTACCATACACCACTTTCTCTCTTTCTACACCCCCCACTTCTTCCTCTCCTGCAAATTTCTTTCTCTCTGCCCCTTTCTGTCTCCCTCTCTCTCTTTCTTTCTCTCTGCCCCGTTCTGTCTCCCTCTCTCTCTTTCTTTCTCTCTGCCCCTTTCTGTCTCCATCTTTCTCTTTCTTTCTCTCTGCTCCTTTCTGTCTCCCTCTCTCTCTTTCTTTCTCTCTGCCCCTTTCTGTCTCCCTCTCTCTCTTTCTTTCTCTCTGCCCCTTTCTGTCTCGATCTTTCTCTTTCTTTCTCTCTGCTCCTTTCTGTCTCCCTCTCTCTCTTTCTTTCTCTCTGCCCCTTTCTGTCTCCATCTTTCTCTTTCTTTCTCTCTGCCCGTTTCTGTCTCCCTCTCTCTCTTTCTTTCTCTCTGCCCCTTTCTGTCTCCCTCTCTCTCTTTCTTTCTCTCTGCTCCTTTCTGTCTCCCTCTCTCTCTTCCATCTCCTTCTTTCTCTCTCTTCTCCCTCTCCCTCTTCTTTGTCTCTCTCTTTCTCCAACCCTTCTTCTTTGTTTCTATATATCTCCTCAATCTCTCTCTTTCTCTCACTCTCTCTTCCACCACACTCGCCCAGTTACTGAAGCACCCATTAACAGACCAGACGCCAAAACGAATGTCATCGATTAATGGATTCATTGATGTGCGACATCCATTGACCCCTCCCCCCCCTCTCCAATTTCCTGTTCAAAGTGTTTCGCACCTAACCTTTTCCAGTTCACCCATGGTTAAGTGTGTGTGTGTGTGTGAGTGTCAGTGAGAGACTGTGTGAGTTTGTGCGTGTCTGACCTTGGAAAGGCATGAACTGAATAGAAGAAGGCCTCAATAAAATGCAGAAAAGAGAGAGAGAGAGAGAGAGAGAGAGAGAGATAGCGAGATTGAAAGAAAAAGATGAGAGAAAAGAAGAGAGAGGAAGATGGAAATGGAAGAAAGAGGGAGATCATAGAGAGGTAAATGGAAAAGAGAGGGATAGAGCTGGAAGAGAGAAAGAGACAGACAGACAGACAGGCGCATGAGAGAGAGAGATTAAAAAAAAGGAAATATAATTAGATTTTTTATTGAAGATATTTCATGAAGACTTTGAACTAGTTTTTTGAATGGTCTCCCTGCATACCTCCCTTGCTCTTGCATACCTCCCTTGCTCCTGCATACATCCCTTGCTCCTGCATACCTTCTTTGCTCCTGCATACCTCCTTTGCTCCTGCATACCTCCCTTGCTCCTGCATACCCCCCTTGCTCCTGCATACCTCCCTTGCTCCTGCATACCTCCCTTGCTCCTGCATACCTTCTTTGCTCCTGCATACCTCCTTTGCTCCTGCATACCTCCTTTGCTCCTGCATACCTCCTTTGCTCCTGCATACCTCCCTTACTCCTGCATACCTCCCTTGCTCCTGCATACCTCCTTTGCTCTTGCATACCTCCCTTGCTCCTGCATACCTCCCTTGCTCTTGCATACCTCCCTTGTTCTTGCATACCTCCCTTGCTCTTGCATACCTCCTTTGCTCCTGCATACCTTCTTTGCTCCTGCATACCTCCTTTGCTCCTGCATACCTTCTTTGCTCCTGCATACCTTCTTTGCTCCTGCATACCTCCCTTGCTCCTGCATACCTCCTTTGCTCTTGCATACCTCCTTTGCTCCTGCATACCTCCCTTGCTCTTGCATACCTCCCTTGCTCTTGCATACCTCCCTTGCTCCTGCATACCTCCTTTGCTCCTGCATACCTTCTTTGCTCCTGCATACCTTCTTTGCTCCTGCATACCTCCTTTGCTCCTGCATACCTTCTTTGCTCCTGCATACCTCCTTTGCTCCTGCATACCTTCTTTGCTCCTGCATACCTTCTTAGCTCCTGCATACCTCCTTTGCTCCTGCATACCTCCCTTGCTCCTGCATATCTTCTTTGCTCCTGCATACCTCCCTTGCTCCTGCATACCTTCTTTGCTCCTGCATACCTCCTTTGCTCCTGCATACCTCTTTTGCTCCTGCATACCTCCCTTACTCCTGCATACCTCCCTTGCTCCTGCATACCTCCTTTGCTCTTGCATACCTCCTTTGCTCTTGCATACCTCCCTTGCTCCTGCATACCTCCCTTGCTCCTGCATACCTTCTTTGCTCCTGCATACCTCCTTTGCTCCTGCATACCTCCTTTGCTCCTGCATACCTCCTTTGCTCCTGCATACCTCCTTTGCTCCTGCATACCTTCTTTGCTCCTGCATACCTCCTTTGCTCCTGCATACCTCCTTTGCTCCTGCATACCTCCTTTGCTCCTGCATACCTCCTTTGCTCCTGCATACCTCCTTTGCTCCTGTATACCTCCTTTGCTCCTGCATACCTCCTTTGCTCCTGCATACCTTCTTTGCTCCTGCATACCTCCTTTGCTCCTGCATACCTCCCTTGCTCCTGCATACCTTCTTTGCTCCTGCATACCTCCCTTGCTCCTGCATACCTTCTTTGCTCCTGCATACCTTCTTTGCTCTTGCATACCTCCTTTGCTCCTGCATACCTCCTTTGCTCCTGCATACCTCCCTTACTCCTGCATACCTCCCTTGCTCCTGCATACCTCCTTTGCTCTTGCATACCTCCCTTGCTCCTGCATACCTCCCTTGCTCTTGCATACCTCCCTTGCTCTTGCATACCTCCTTTGGTCCTGCATCCTTCTCTCACCCCTTCACCCTCTCCCCGCTCCTGACTTTGAATTCTAATCAAAAGTAAAAACACTTTTCGATGTATCCCCACAGCTGTTCCCCCTGCTAGTAGTAAATAGATCAATACTTTATTCTTTAAGACTGATGGGACACAATAGATCAGTGGCTCTACTTCTCAACCCGACGCCAACGTTCAAACATTATTAATAACTAGATCGATAACTCAACTGCCAATCAGTCTTGAACAAGGCTGTAAACGTCTCTCTCGGATTCCGGATTTCCACCGAGATTTCGTTTACATAAGAGGTTTTTTTCCGTTGAATTAAAATAGTTTAAAGGATGCTAATTGAACATCATGGCTGCCAACTAAATGAGAACGGAGAGATATTCTAGGCTTCACCGTATCGCCCGCTTGGAAACGTCCGTCAGGGGAAACGGACAGGCTAACTGGGATAGACCACTGCCTCCACTAGGCTTTCACAGCTCTAACTAACAACCATCGCACTTAAGAGGATGCAAGAAAGGCTCGCTAACCCGTACCATCCACCACTTCGTTCCTCGGCGATGGTCATACCTCAGTGGGAGCCATACCTCATCGGGGGGGGGGGACATACCTCATCGAAGGGACATACCTCAGCGGGGGTCATACGAGTGGCGACGGCCCTCTCACTGATAGTTGTGGTAAATTATAGGAACAAGGAAGAACCGCCTCATGGGCTCGGTCTTTGGCCTTGGCTTATGAGGAGGAACCCATGTGTTGGCTGGAAAAGCCGTATCTCAAGATAACCGATGGACTTAACATGATCATCTAGTTGACGAGGAACCTCCTGACAGAAAATTGCTGAAGAGCTATCTCTCCTTCCTGGCCTGTGGGTCAAATCCTTCCCGTTGGTCAAAGGAAAAAAAATAGGCGCAAGATCGACCCTTACTGGACACTCATTAAATACAAAAAGAATTGAGCTATAATTTCAACTGCAATGAGTGGCTATGGCCTTTCGTATCAAATAAAAAAAACGCGAATTAGTTGCCCATTTGTTTTATGATAAGTTTGAAATGAAAGTCTACTGCTTGTTCCATAGTAACATCATTTTGAGTTACGAACGGAAAGCTTAGTAGACAATTGTATTCCGTAGAACTAAAAAGTACCCCAAAAGTTAACAAAAATATCTTTTGAAAAACAAATCTTATCAGCACTTCCTTAATTTGGACTGCGTTAGATGTGGTAAAATATGTAGGTCACAGCTAGGGCTTCGTAGCCACGGGAAATACTGCATACCTCATTAATCTTCGGACACGAAGACAAGCCTTATTATTATTATTATTTGGTACAATGGTTATGCCTGCGTTAGACATGGCAAAATATGTAGGTCACAGCTAGGACTCGAAGACAAGCCTTATTATTATTACTTCGTAGACCAGATGCACCAAAAACAAGCTAGCTAATTATAGTTTCCTATTTCCAGAAGAATAAAAACAAACTGACTTTGAAAGTAACATTATCCGTTTGTTTTGCAACCCAACGCCCGTCAAATAGGACAGCAATCAAATATTCATCTAATTGATAGCCAACTCTATAGAAATTCCTTTTTCTTTTTCGTGCACTCTATACATTGTTTTCTCATCCAGATTATAGTTTCAATGTTGTTTTTAAGCTAATTTTTTTAATGACAGCTGAGTATTCTATTTTCAGAGCTAAGATCTCCGTACGTCAAGATCTATACATCGAGTTCTTCAGTCAATAAAGCGCTTTGTGAACTATCCCTAAACACAAAAGACCATGGGTCGAGCAAGGAGGCTGCTAGTCTACTGGTCTGTTACCACATGTGGCCAATTTGGCAGATAACCAAGAGCTCTTGGTAGGGAATCAATGAGTACGCCCTGTCTCCGGTGTGCTTTGTCGTATGATCAACGTCTATTTTTAACCCATTTCCTCATGTGCGATGTGACATAAATGCATTAAAATAGCTTAGCGAAGTATGAATATATATATATTTATTAAAGTTTATCTTTATTTATCTGTGAAAAGATTATGCCTGAATCTAAAGTCTTTTTCGTGTGTTGATATTTGCTTTTACAAATTGAATCTATCAAATATCTAGTAATTTAATTAATTAGTATTACAGTGTGTACACTAGCTTTCTTTTAATATCTGACAACAGGCAGGCTAATTTACTTGATTTAAATGTGGTGCGCGAGGGAATGCATAAGTTCAAATACAAAGAACGCGAGTGAAAATACCGGCTGAGTGGACAGTAGCAGTGATGTCTACAATACGAAAAGCGTATATGGAGATATCAAACGGTATTCGGGGGCTTCGGTTCCACAGGGATCAGTCGCCCAGCGGGACGGCACAGCACGACGGAAGCGCCAAGATAGACGACTGCAAGTCGGTAACTACGCGAAGCTCCAAGAGTGTGGTGCATGCGGAGGAGACCACGCCCTCCCGGACCCCTGCACGGGTGATCGTAACAGAGGACAGCGCTGTGTCTAACGCTGTGGCGCGGTTGTTCCCCAACAAGGCTTCCTCAGCCCTGCTGGCGACCAGGGGGGACTATTCCAGGACAGTGGACAGCAAGAACTCCGCCAACGCTCACTCTTCGTCCACCACGGCTTCGACGAAAGGTCAAGGTCAGTCACCCTTGGTCTCGTCCAACAGCTCAACAGCTCAGCCATCAGTTTCAACGACATCGACAACATCCTCTGCGACGTCCGCGGATCAGAGCAGCGCCAAACAGACCAACGGGGACGTCGCCAACCTCAACGGCAAACTGAAACGAACTAACAAAGATGGGGTCTTCTCGACCACGAAACTAATCGGTTCACCCAAAGCCGGAATCGCCAGCCGGATCCGGAAGCTGAACCTCAGCATGACGGGGCAGAAATGGGAATCAAAGGCGGAGACCATCTCGGAGCTGATGATGGACGAAAAATTTCTGGACCGTTTTTTCTTTTATTTCTCTTCTGAGGATCGGAGGCGACTGTGCCAGGTTTGTAAAAAGTGGAAAAATATTTTGTATCAAAGTCTATACTGGACGGGTGTCGTGCCCGTTATAAATTTCAAAGATTGGGGCAATGACAGTGCGAAACGCAAACTATGTTTTGAGAATTTTCAGCTGCGAGGGTTCGACCAGGTGTGCCTGGTATCCGCAGTGGACAAAGACATCACAGAGTTCATTAATAATACGCCTAATTGTAAGAAAACGCTACGTACGGTCAGCATCCGTTGCTCCAACATTTCGGACAACGCTCTAGAGAGCTTGATACGGAAAATGCCGGCTATAAACAAGCTAGAGCTGTCCAACTGCAACGAGGTCACAGGGTCAGGGCTGTGGGCGTGTCTGAACCCAAAGATCATCGTGCTGACCATCACGGACTGCATCCATATTGCAGACGACACCATCGGCGCCATTGCGCAGCTTCTTCCCGCCCTGCACGAGCTGAACCTGCAAGCGTACCACGTGACGGACAACGGGCTGGCCCTGTTCGACTCCAAGCTAAACTCCTCCCTGAGGGTGCTGAGGCTCAAATCGTGCTGGGAGATCACGAACCATGGAGTGGTGAACATCATCCACGCACTGCCCAACATCACGGTGCTGAGCCTCTCCGGCTGCAGCAAGATCACGGACGATGGCATTGAGATCATCGCTGAGAATATGAAGAAGCTGAAGAGTTTGGACATTTCCTGGTGCGCTAGAGTGACAGACGCCTCTCTGGAGTATGTAGCTTGTGACTTAGGAATATTGGAGGAACTTATTTTGGACAGGTAAGGTCTTTTTTAAAAGTTCTACTCTTTGATTAAAACTTTTTTTTTGACAGATAAGGTATTTTGGAGGCGCGTTGGCTAAGCGTTAACGCTCCTGGCTTTTGGACCCGAGGTCTCAGGTTCGAATCCTGGTGAAGATTTTTTTTTCGGGATCTTTGGGTGCCTTTGAGCCCACCCAGCTCTAATGGGTGATATTAGTTGGGGAAAAGCAAAGACGGTCGGTCGTTGTGCTGGCCACATGCCATCCTCGTGAACCATAGGCCACAGAAACAGATGACCTTTGTATCATCTGCCCTATAGATCACAAGGTCTGAAAGGGGAACTTAAGGTCATTTTATGTTCTACTCTTAGATCATTCATCCATCCACTTTTCTTTTTTTGTTCCAGCTATGTCTTTGTCCGTCCCTTGCTAGTCAAACCTCCTGCCAATTCTCTGGAGCAGTTTGCTGTTTTTTTTTTAAAATCTAATAGAATGTCTTGGATAGCAATTTCTTTATCACTAAGTCATCTTATACATACTGCCAGATCATTAGTCTAATTAGAGCTAGTAATTCAATGAACCACCATGACTTTAAGAAGACCCACAAGTGATTTGTTTTTAAATTCCTAACGGCAATATTTCAGATCAAACCCATTTCAGGTTATTATCTTGTAGCTTCAGGACAGAAACCTGTAATTTGTTAAGGAGAGGGGTCGAGGAGTTGACTTTTTTCACTCGGGGCGCCAACTAGTCAATTTCCACCCAAAAACTAATTTAAAAAATCAACAAAAAAGAAAATTTGGTGGTCTGAACGGTGGATACTGTTTGTAAAGAGTTAGCGTTCTTAGAACTATATGTCGTATTTGTTGATTATAAAGTGGTGTTGTCCTTATCAAGACGTTGAACTGACGAGGTAAACACACATACGCTAGGACCACATAAGATTGAGCCATAACCTATCCTCTCAGAATGCTATGTTGCTCAAAACACTTTTGAGTTATTGTATGGTTCACATTCACCTATCCCTCATGTCAGGGGCAGGTATGGTGAGAGTGAATGTGTTATTTCTTTGGTAATATTTTGGTATGAAAGAGTTATATCCCTTTGTTTATATCTCCCAGGTATGAAAGAGTTATAATCCTTGGTTTATATCCCCAGTATGCACGATTTATATCCCTTTGTTCCCCAGGTATATAAGAGTTATATCCCTTTGTTTATATTCCTAGGCATGAAAGAGTTATACCCCTTTGTTTATATCCCCAGGTATGAATGTGACCAGTATGCACGGGTTGGTTTCGAATGTCAGTTTTCCTTGTATGACAGAGAGATATTTATAGTCACTAGTTTTCTGAAAGTGGAATAAAACATGTGTGTTGTCATATGTCCTTTTGGATTATTAAAGATCTTAGTTTTTATGTATGGCTGGAGTTTTGTGAAGTTTATTTAGTAGTAATTAATCGTTCTTAAGTAGTCCCTTGAGCCAATTAAGAAAAGAACCTGACAACTTAGTCTGTTGGGGCACCATACTAGATCTGTAAACCGTGTTTCTCCATTCCTCTCTGATTTTTTGCTTAGGATAAAATGTATGGTTGCCATTGTCAAGGTGTGTTTTACGGGTCTAGAGAGGGGGATGTAGGAGGATATAGGAGGATATAGGAGGATATAGGAGGATGTAGGAGGATATAGGAGGATATAGTGGGATGTAGGAGGATATAGGAGGATATAGTGGGATGTAGGAGGATGTAGGAGGATATATGAGGATGTAGGAGGATGTAGGAGGATATATGAGGATGTAGGAGGATATAGGAGGATGTAGGAGGATATAGAAGGATGTAGGAGGATATAGGAGGATATAGTGGGATGTAGGAGGATATAGGAGGATATAGTGGGATGTAGGAGGATGTAGGAGGATATAGTGGGATGTAGGAGGATGTAGGAGGATATAGAAGGATGTAGGAGGATATAGTGGGATGTAGGAGGATATAGGAGGATGTAGGAGGATGTAGGAGGATGATATAATAAACCGAGTTCTCAACCTGGAAAGGCTAAGCTGCGGTTCTCAACCTTTTATGCTCGGCGACTCCTTTTTACAATCCCCCCACTCTGTCGCGACCCTCCCCCCCCCCCCGCACACACACACAGCAATAGAAGAATAGACAAAACAATCCATTTTTTTGATGGTCTTAGGCGACCCCTGGCAAATCGTGAATCGATCCCCCCAAGGGGTCGCCAACCACAGGCTGAGAACCCCTGGGCTAAGGAGTTCATTTAAGAACAACAGCAAACCAAGTTACATAATAACCGAAATAAGTGGTCAACTATTGAATACTAAATACAAATAATTGATATTCAGAATATGTGCAAATCATGTGATAATAAGTTAATGTTTTTTTTTTTTAAATGGTTCCAACGAACACACGTCACGCAGTTTCGGACAGACGGCTCTGTAGCTCCAAATACTACAACACGGAGATACAAGTCAAAACTACTCAAGGGTCACTCACGGGTCCAAAGGCGATCTCAAAACCACACTCTCCACCGTAGCCACATCCCAACACCCGTTAAAACGGGGAAACAGTGAAAAACTGTAGCGCAGACGAATCTACAGCCAAAACGCCATCTGCGCTAAAAGATTAATACAGGAATTAAGCGTGACTTAAAACACACACAATATTCTGGACAACAAAACACGCCAATCCAAAATACTTCATATATACCTAAAAAACACGATTACAAGACAAGAAAGAAAACTTGACGCGCACGAAGGCCAGTTGCTTGGTTGTGATATAATTGTTTAAAGAGTATATTAACATGGTTGTTGGCCTCTCCATTAGATATGTGGTTCTACTTACTTAGTTTAGTGATGTTTAAGCTACTTATTTTAAATAACAACCTAGTCTACACTAGGGTTGCACCGGACACTCCCTCCGGCTCCGGCTTCTGCCGAATATCCGGCATTTTTTACTATCCGGTGCTATTCGGCTCCGGTCGGATATCAAAAAGTACTATCCGGTGCACCCTTAGTCTACACACACAAAGCAAAAAAACAACAAAAACAAGATGAATCACGCCACAGAATGTTTCGTTAAATCATCATGACATATTCTTGTTAAAATACAAAATAACAATGTCAACGTCGTCATAATAATCAAAATCCAAACAGATAAAAACATGTTCTCTTATGTCCTCTTATGTCAAAGTCCTAGGACATAGGCGTAACTTTATTTCCATCCATTCTATTTCCATTCATGACTTTGACCGAAGTCCTAGGACATAGGCGTAACTTTATTTCCATCTATTCTATATCCATTCATGACTTTGACCGAAGTCCTAGGACATAGGCGTAACTTTATTTCCATCCATTCTATTTCCATTCATGACTTTGACCGAAGTCCTAGGACATAGGCGTAACTTTATTTCCATCTATTCTATATCCATTCATGACTTTGACCGAAGTCCTAGGACATAGGCGTAACTTTATTTCCATCTATTCTATATCCATTCATGACTTTGACATTTTGTTGCGTCATTATTCACTTTGCAGTTCCTGCTAACTTATATTATTATGTCGCTTACTTACTACTTATAGGGCCGATGATGTTAAGGTCATCTGTTTCTTTGGCCAACGGTTAAAATTAGCAGGGTGTCATGAGGCAACGACCAAGCGCCTTTACTTTCCGCAATTAAGGTGAGGTACCTTAATTAGAATTGGGTGGATTCAGGGGTGCCCTAAAAATCCCGAAATTAAAAATCTCGTCTTCACTGAGATTCGAACCCAGGACCCCAGATGCGGAAAACCAAGCGCTTTAGTTGATACCATAAAGGCAATTTGGGAGTTCGTTTTTTTCCCCATCGCTCTTATGGGTGTTTGTGATATCTTTTGTTAAGTGTTTCACTAACACGAGTCACTTGCATTTTGCCATCCTCTGGGCTGCCAAACTGTGATTCCCTGGTTCAAATCCTATCGAAAGAAACTATTTCGTGATTTCATGAAGACTAATGCAGGTAACACAAGATGTTTTGGTTGTTGTATTGGCAACATTGCATCTTGTTAGCTTCTGGCTACAGTAGTTGTCAACTTTAAATCTCTAGCCCAATTACCGCTAAATTTAATAGCAAACTGTGACGCTAGCATTGTGTGGTTAACACAACTCAGTACGTTCTGGCGTAAAGTGGTCGAGAGACTAAGACCGCTTGAACTTGGCTTGGTTTGGCTACCTATGAAAGGGGGCTCGAAGTTCGACACCCGACACGAGCAGAGCTGTGTTTACTGAGCGCCTAAAGGCAGCACGGAAAACCTTCTCCCACATAATTTCCCCCCCCCCCCCTTCATCACAAATGAATTTGGACCATTGCGCTCTGGGCATGCTATAAACATGAAAATAGCGCTAAATAAAAGCTAAATTGTTTTTAAGTTCTAATGAAATAACGGAAATCCTCTTCGATGGACTGAATATTTAAATAAGTGAAATCGAAATCCTCAAATGAAGAAACACTTACACACACAATATTATCATTAAGAAGTCACACTATACTTTTATTTCAATAACAGATTCGCAGAAACAGCTTTAACAAGGAATTTAAAACTTATCTAAAACAATTTTTTTTCTTCTATTTATCATTTTTCTTACGAAGTTAATCCTGGCAATTAACTGAACACTCTAGAAACGGAAGTCAAATTGAAAGTGTTTTAGTTTTATTACCTCTCCTGAATTATTTATGTCTTCTCTGTAAAAGCAAAAAAACCCCATATGAAATCAAATGAGCAGGGAAGAATTTTGTTGTTCTCAAACCTTGACCCATTTTTATTATAGGACAATTTTTTTTAAAATTTTCATAATACGTAATTATATGTAATAAGGCTTGTCTTCGAATCATCAGATTAATGAGGAATACAGTATTTCCCGTTGCTACGCAGCCCCAACTGTGACCTACATATTTCGCCACATCCAGGGCAAGCATAACTATTGTCCGCCGGTGGTCGATTAAGATTTTCTTTTCGCCCTCTGCTTCTGTCCTCGGCAGCGGATTTTCTTTTGGATTCAAATGTGTATCCCGCGGCCTTTGTAGTGACATCCAGCTGTCTCGTTCTGAGGCCGCGTGCAACATGGTGCTCTCTTCTATGTCAGCTAAGGCATGTTAGCGCCTAAGCTGGCCTTTAAAGCGTTTTCATGGGGCACCTCTGTTACGTCGACTACCTTTAAGCTCACCAATAAAAGACTGCCTTTGGCATCAACTTCCCTTGAAAGCGAGGCGTCATTTGAAATTGCCTCTTTAATATTATATATAAGAAAGTTATGGCGTCTAATTAATGAATCCTATTGAAGGAATACTTATTATTCCCGGTGTCTTTACGACTAATGTTGGCACGATAAAGCCATTTGGTCGTTGTGTCGGCCACATGACATCCTGTTAGCTTGTGATTACAGAAGTAGACAAATTTAAATCTTCAGCCATATTGCCAGCATCAAGTTACTGTCTCCCAGATAATATTTCCCCCCTGTGTGCAACATTTGACTTAAAGCCATACTTTA
Source organism: Biomphalaria sudanica (assembly GCA_036873155.1). NCBI lineage: Eukaryota > Metazoa > Mollusca > Gastropoda > Planorbidae > Biomphalaria > Biomphalaria sudanica. The sequence continues at coordinate 347,488 of JAZGLO010005872.1, forward strand.
CATAGTACTATAATCTTCTATTAAATTAGTTCCCCCCTTAAAGTATTATAACTAATTTATAACTGACTTAGCTGATTAGATCTATTCTTGACCCAGACAATTGCACCTGACTGCCCTAATGGCTGTACTTAATCTCCACCAGTCTACTGGAGCTAGAAACAGGAAGTTAATGAAACCTAGCAACAGCCAATGAAGCTCTAGTAAGACTGGCCTCGGTCATGTGACCTTTACCCCTAACAGTTCACGTCTGCGTTCTAAAAAGAAAGGAGGTACGGTCAGCAAGGGCTTTATGGTCAGTATGTCATCTCATCTACTGGCTTAGCGCCGCCAGTTAAGTCATCTTGTGTTTAGTCCATTGGTAATAGCAAATTGTGTTGGTCTTTAGTGTTTTGAGAAAAACATTATTAAACTCTTTAGCTAGCACAGACTGCTTTACAATGTTACAACTTTTAACAGTGCAGCTTATGTGGTAGCCGTGTCGTAGCTAGGGATTTGGGGGCCCGGGGGTGGCTTGACCTTTTAAGGAGCCCCTCCATTTTGACATTCGACATCATGAAATGAGATAATTTACTTAATATATATATGTCTAGATTCCAATTGGTACAGTATATAAGTCAAATTAACATAACATAATCTCTCTGTGGGATTTTATGTCTCGAGACTTCTTGTGTGACTAAAGAGGCCAATTCTTGATACACAGCTGCGGTCACAGGTTGGGCATATATAATCACCAGGCGCCGTTACATTTTCACCTTTCTTTCTACTACTGTTGTGTATGACATCTGTTATCTGGGACCCTTCCTTTATGCTCGCTCTCCATGTGGATCTATCCAGCGCCACTGATAGTGTCGGTTTGAAGATCTTCATGTCACGTTTGCATACATCCGTATACCGTAAAAGTGGACGACCAGCGTCTCTCCTGCCTTCTGTTAGATCCCCATACAGAATGTCTTGTGGAAGTCAACCTACTGGCATTCTATGAACGTGGCCAAGCCAGCCAAGGCGTCTGCTGATAACAGAGCGGATGTCCTGGCACCCTGCTCTTCGTAGCACATCCTTATTGGTTATCTTATCTTGCCACCTTAATTTTACCTTATTTTGCTCATGGCAAAAAAAAAAAAAAAAGCTGAATGTCTTCCACCTCCGATGCCTAAGGCGGATCTTTAAAATAAGATGGCAAGATAAAAAAACAACACCATTAAGACTAATTTTAATAAATAATACCTTTGTTTATTGGCGAGATAATGCACAAGTGACAAATCTCAATCCATATCGCCTCTGGCCGTGCTTTCTGTTCAGTAAAAGTCATCTATAACATCATCTAGATATATATGCTGTCTAGTATTTTTGACTCCACGCGAATAGCAAGATTTTATGGTATTGTAAAAAAAAATAAAATAGGACATTCATTTGGTGGCCCCTCTCAAGTAGGGGGGGGGAAATTTTAATTTGGACCTCCCTTTCTCTTCACCCTAGTTACGCCCCTGTGTGGTAGTTCACTTATATATGTGCTTATACCTTAAGACCAACTGTAGCGACCAGTTTCTAAGTTTTGATTATTCTGTACGCGCAAAAAAACAGGAGGGGGACTTAGTTAACGTCAAGATGGACCGATGTCCTTGACCCGTTCCGTCAATGGCTGTCCATACCATGTTGTTGAGTCCAATGTCATCAAGTATTGACCACGCCAACAGTGTCTGAGCTCTCCGCCACACGCATTGACCACTCTAGCATCCTCTTCCGGCAGTGTCCATAATGTGAGCTCTCCAGCCATCTTGATCCTGTCAGAAGACAAGAAAAAAAAGTTCATCACCTGTCCTCCCCCACCACCCCCATTCACGCCCCCCCCCCTTTTCAATGTCGCTCTCGCACAAGAGCTGAAACATGACGAGAATAGAAGCAAGCTTATGACAGTACCATATCTGATGGGGGTTCTCACTAAGTCTTACATAAAGGTACAAACGCACTACAGAACAGAAGCAAGCTTATGACAGGACGGTGTCTGATGAGGGTTCTCACTAAGTGTTATATAAAGATACAAACGCACTACAGAAAAGAAGCAAGCTTATGACAGTACCATATCTGATGGGGGTTCTCACTAAGTCTTACATAAAGGTACAAACGCACTACAGAACAGAAGCCAGCTTATGACAGGACCGTGTCTGATGAGGGTTCTCACTAAGTGTTATATAAAGGTACAAACGCACTACAGAATAGAAGCCAGCTTATGACAGGACCGTGTCTGATAAGGGTTCTCACTAAGTCTTTTATAAAGGCGCAAACGCACTACAGAATAGAAGCCAGCTAATGACAGGACCGTGTCTGATGAGGGTTCTCACTAAGTCTTTTATAAAGGCGCAAACGCACTAAGAATAGAAGCCAGCTATGAAGGACGTGTCTGTGAGGGTTCTCACTAATGTTATATAAGGTGCAAACGCACTAGAGAATAGAAGCCAGCGTATGACAGGACCGTGTCTGATGAGGGTTCTCACTAATTGTTATATAAAGGTACAAACGCACTACAGAATAGAAGCCAGCTAATGACAGTACCATGTCTGATGAGGGTTCTCACTAAGTCTTATATAAGAGTACAAACGCAGTACAGAACAGAAGCCAGCTTATGACAGTACCGTGTCTAATGAGGGTTCTCACTAAGTGTTATATTAAGGTGCAAAAGCACTACAGAACAAAAGCAAGCTTATGACAGGACCGTGTCTGATGAGGGTTCTCACTAAGTGTTATATTAAGGTGCAAACGCACTACAGAATAGAAGCCATCTTATAAGAACACAGTCTGGTGGGGGTTCTGACTGTGTGTAACGTATGGTGCAAGTATCAAACGAACTCTTTTTCTTCATAATGAAATTGTTTCGGCAGTGGTGTAGCTAGGGATTTGAGGCCACTGGGACCTTGGCTTCTTTAGGAGCCTCTGCATTTTGACATTCGACATCATGACATGAGATAATGGAGTAATATTTAATGTCAAAACAAATTTCGGACACTCATTTGGGGGTTTCTCTCAAGTGGTGGGGGCGGTGGGATTTTCACATTTGGACCCCCTTTCCCCATCATAGCTACGCCACCGTGTTTCGGCGCGTATATTATTTTTCTCTCTAAATCCACTTACTGCGTGACAGATGGGCACTTGACGAATGAACGGGAAACGCTCATTATTTGGAGGGGGCGGGAAACGTTCATTATTTGGAGGGGGCGGGAAAAGAGGGGGGGGGGGCTTCCGAACCGACGAGTCTCGTGTTCAAATCTCGATGAATTCTGGAATTTTGAACTTCGGGATAATCTAAGGGCGCCTGTGAGTCCACCTAACACTAATGGGTACCTGAGTCTAGTTGGATTAAGGACTGTTGGATGTTATGTTTGTCTTATAAGATCAACTTCAACCGACAAAGGAACTTTTACTTTTTTAAAATCTAAAATGAATGTAAAAATTTTGTAGAACTTCTTATTATTGAACTCTTAGGTGTTCTTGGTATTTCTTGAATATTATCAAATGAAATCTAGAAATACAATTTCGTTGAAGCCAGTTTTCCTTAAGTTCATTGATCTCGAACAGACAACGTGCTACACCACTTTTAAGAACAACATTAGGAACAATCTGTTTGAAACTTTCTTAGATTAGTTTGTCATACAGTTTGTTATGTTTGCAATTTTATTACAACGCCTTGAGCCTACATTTTGTTTGTTAAACAGCTGCTTTATAAAGAAAATTATTATTATTATTAACTATATCGTTTCACGAAGTAGATAATTACTTCCCTTTATTTTGATTTGTTAGCCAATACACACAGATTAATGCCCCACTCTGAAACAAGAAACTCAGAAAAACATAGGGGAGGCTGCCAGATTGTCTATATCTAGTTTTCTAACCCTCTGGGCTAATCTCTAACAATTTTAATAAAAAACTAATTTGTTGTGTTCTTCGTCTTTCAAAGATGCCAAAAATATCCAGACTAATATTCGTGTTTTTTTGGTTTTTTTTAAGTTGGCCGAAAAAGAAAACCCCATAAAAACCCAACGTTTGCTACTAAAATGAAAGTTTTTTTAAAAAGAGATTAAAGGGCAATCACTCCGCAGACGTTAACTTGAAATCCCCCCCCCTCCTTTTTAACCTTTATATCCCTGATTTAGTTATTTCCCTTGCCAGTTCCGGAAGCAGACTTTTACAGGGATGACTGAACTAAGTGAATAATCTGAACATTTGCCTAGAAATGTTCAGTTCATTGTTAGAAAGAGAAATGACAGAGCTTAAATAGGACGAAAACTAAACATTAGGACATAATTGCATTAGTTCAGGAACAAAAGTCAGTTTATTTGCAGACGATTGCATAATATATAGAACAATATAAAAAACAACACAAGTCACAGATATTTTACAAAGACAATTTGATGAATTACAGAAATGAGATTCAAATTGGAGCGTGTCTTTCCACCCAGAAAAATTTCATTAATTTAGAGTAAAAAAAATACAACTAAAACAAATTAATTCCACTTATCTTATTCATGGCAAACCAGTAACACAGACTAAAAACGCAAAATACCTAGGTGTTATAATAAATGAAAAACTGTCATGGAATCCACATATTGATGAAACTATAAAAAAATCAAACAAAGCATTAGGGTTTATTGAAAGACATTTCTATAAATCAAATAAGAACATAAAACTAAAATGTTATTTAACCTTGGTTAGGCCAATAATAGAATATGCATCCTCTGTTTGGGACCCCTCAAGAAAACATTAAGAAACTGGAACATACACAAAATAGAGCAGTGAGATACATAACAAACGAATATTCACATTTGACTAGAGTAACACCTTTAGAAAAATCTTTAAATTTAGAAAGCCTTCAGGAGAGAAGACTCAACAGTAAAGTAGCAATTATACATAAAACACTGAACCATAATCTTCAAATACATAAACAGAATCTAATAAAATACTCAGATAGACACAAAGATAAAGGCACATTCCTCGTTCCATATGCTAGGACAAATTTGTACAAATGCTTTTTCTTCCCTAGCGCTATTAGAGCATGGAATGGGTTGCCTGAGCTAGCCAGGAAAACCAGTGACTTAGCAGAATTTAAGTCATTGGTTAATATGAATGACTAAATGCATGACGCGTAGGACGTAATCATATTCTTTTTTTGAAGCAACGTCTGTATTATATAATATAAGAGGAAGGTAAGATAAGATAAGATAACATAAGATAAGAAAGACTGGGAATTAAATCGTGTTTTGAACTCTGTGTGTCCAGGATTTTGAATATGTATTCCGGCCCTTCTTCCGGCCCATTCCTAATAAAAATAACATAATTCATCATACAATATTTTAATTGTAAGTTGGCAGACGACATCTGAGATTCATTCATTGTTTTCCTTTGCGCTCCTCAGCTTATAACATAGCAACAATGTTTTCCCACTCAGGTTTCTCAATGGCCTTTTGCATATTAACCAAGGATCTAAGTTCTGCCAAGTCACTGGTTTTCCTGCCTAGCTCATATTTTATATATATATATAGATATCCATGTATCAATTATTAAGAGACTTAAACTCCTGCCTGATTCAGGCTCTAATAGCACTTTGGAAGTGAGAGAAGCTATCAAAAAACAATTGTCCTAGCATAGGGAATACAAAATGTGCCGTTGTTTTTATGTTTTTCTGAGAATTTTTATTACACTGTACTTTTGTAGTTTGAAATTATGTTTCAGTATTGATGCTATTTTAAGTTTTAGTCTTCTGACCTGAAATTTATCTCTAAGTTTAGTGATTTTACTAATTAAATTAATATTCATTTTTTTTTAGAAACCTCAAGTTCTAGTTTTCCTCACTTTTCGGGTTCAATCTTACTCTTACTTTTACTACAAAGCTTATATCAACTGATCTTCGGACTCGAAGACAAGCCTTATTATTATTATTATTATTATTATATCAACTCACTCTCTGTTGTCTGTCTGCTGCACCCAACCAAACGCGAATTAATACAAGCAACAACAACAATTAATTAGTATGTTTGTTATCAAACAAGGGAAATAAATGCTACTTATTGAGATAAGTGGCGGTATAGGTGTAGTTATTCCCCTTAAGTTTTGTATAAGTTTTTTTCTATTTTTTGCTATTTTAAATTTTAGTCTTCTGGCCTGGAATTTATCTCTAAGTTTAGTGATTTTACTAATTAAATTAATATTCATTTTTTTTTTAGAAACCTCAGGTTCTAGTTTTCCTCACTTTTCGGGTCTAATCTTACTCTTACTTTTACTACAAAGCTTATATCAACTGATCTTCGGACTCGAAGACAAGCCTTATTATTATTATTATTATTATTATCATTATTATTATATCAACTCACTTTCTGTGCGTCTGTCTGTTGTATCCAACAAAACACGAATTAATACAAACGACAACAACAATTAATTATTAAGTTTGGTATCAAACAAGGGAAATAAATGATACTTATTTAGATCAGTGGCTGTATAGGTGTAGTTATTCCCCTTAAGTTTTGTATACGTTTTTTTCTCCCACTTCCCGCGTTTGGGTCAAGTTAAAATTTTGCTAATTAATTATAGTCGATAACAATACACGAATCAATTAAAAAAAACCAATAAGTTAATCAATGGGTGGTAATTAATTAACTCTGTTTATATATTTTTAAAAAAGCTTATTCTTCCCCTTAGATAAGCTTTGTATTTAAAAAAGATTTCAAAATTTTATTGTATTATTCCTTTTCTATTTCAAAGTCTTCGTTATTTCCAGTGGCGTAGCAAGATACGATGGCATTGAATTAATATTTAATGTAAAAAAAAAAATGTGGACACTCATTAGGGGGAGACTCAAGTGGGGTCGGGAGGATTTTCACATTTGGACCCTTCTCTCCCCACCCTAGCTACGCCACTGTTTATCTCTGTATCACGTTGTAGAAATATAAAAAAAACACCCTTTGAGTCCGGATTTTGTGATTTTAACATTAACAAAAGAGATACAAGACACAGATAGCAAAGACAAACAGACACAAACACTCTTTTGTTCCCCTGGCAATCAAATTATTAAATAAAAACAATCTGATATAAACTTTTCACGCGTAAATTATGAATTTGTCTGGTGTGAATGTACATTTTGTTTTTTTTAAGTTATAATGTTTGGTTTTGGTTTAATGCATTGTAATGCACAAATTGTCAGACAAATTTCCTTACGGACAATACAGATTATTATTATTATCTACCACTTGGTGTAAATGTTCATCTTTTAAATCATCAACAGGTGTACGCATGTCACTGATATCGGCGTTGGCTACATATCGACAATGACCTCATTGACCAGGCTATTCATCCGATGGTGCATCCAGGTGGGAGACTACGGCCTTCATCACATCTTTTCCATGAGAAATCTGAGGGTCCTTTCCATCGCTGGTAGGTCTTGTACTTTCACGTGATAGCCAGTCTAGCTTGTAGGCATTGGGGATTTTCATTTAGAGCAGATAGCTATAAAAAGTTAGCTATCATGTGTATCCGGTGTACAGATAACAGGAGGTGCTGATTAGTCGTGTGATTTAGAAAAGTATACTGTTAAGTCAACTTTCTAAGCTCTGTCGCTTGCAGCACAAAGTTTTATTATTTAGCAAAATTGATCTTGTGTGGGTATCATTCATCGAAACCAGATCGTTCAGCTTCTGATCGCCCTAAAAGTTGCCATTAACTATATTCCTTTTTTTAGTTAAATCAAAAGCGTAGGTTCAAACCACCCATTCAGCAATGTAGCGTAACCGGACTGTTAATCTCAGTCAGCGGCCAACAATCTTTTTCATTAAGAATTCCATTGGTTTAGGTGTACTAGCTGATTGAAGCAACAAACCAACGGCTGTTTCATCAGTAATAGTAAAATTCCCCATTCAGACCTTGCGATTCATGGATCATCTGTTTCTGTGGCCCACGGTTATCGAGGGTATCATGCGGCCAGCACAACGACCTACCGCCTTTGCTTTTCTACTGTACTTAGCCTTAGCTAAATGATGATTAATGTTAGATTTTTCTTTACTATAGATTTAAAATTAATACGAAAACCTCAGAATTTGCGCTATTCAATTTTAGCTTTATCATAATAGGAATCTTTGGGCCTTAGGCCTCTTTTCTTTGCCTCTTTTTTGGGCTTAATGTGCCTCTTTTATGGGCCATCTTGCCTCTTTTGTGTTGTTTTTTTTTAAATATGTTTTTATTTGTAAATTCTCAAAATTCACAAGTATTAAATCATAAACAATTGAAAAGTGATTAACTTAAAAATATAATAATAGTAATATAAATATTATTTAATATCAAAGACATACTACCTAAAGACAGAAAAATGATACAAGTATCCTCTACTCCAGAACAATCAACACAATATCAGATATCCCTGACCCCCAACACCCCATTTCTGGAAAACTACCTGAGCATTGTACAAGTATATGAAAATCAAACTAGATAATTCTCTACCCTAAAATCCATTATTTTCCTAAATGTCAATTCTAAATGATTAGGATCAAACACCTTATTATTATGTAGAGCTTTGAGCCAGCTAGCCCAAACAAGATTCCTGTATTCGGAAAGTATAATTGAGTTAAAGTTATGAATCATTTTATTTTTTAGTTTTGGCAGCTTGTTTAATACAATGGACAAGTTAACATTTACATAGTTGCCACAGTTTGCTTCTAGTAAGTCCCTTACAGTACTTCTAACTTGAAGGAATAATGGACATTCCAAATACATATGTTTCTCATTATCAGCATTTTCAAGATGGCATAAAATACATTCACGGTCATTAGCCCGTTTTCTAACCATAGGGGTCATCCCAAAGATAAGTCTATAACTTATCTCTCTAGCTTTTGGTGGGATATGTTTGCTGTGTAGGTTTATGAATGTGTCCTTGAATTCTGTCACCCCAAGAACTCTCCCCCACTTAATCCTATTCACTAGGCTTTCATGTAACAGCTTTTTAAGTGTTGTGTATGAGTCTTTGGTTTTGTTGTGTATTAAATGTTCATTACCAGGTAAAATTCTTGAAATAGATCTGTAAAATGGAAGAGTGACTGTACCAAAATAGTGAGGAGTATCATTGTGTATTGGAAGAAGACTACTTAATCTTAAACCATAATAGTAAATTGTCAAGGGAAAGTTTGTTGGGTTTCTGACTACTTGACTTACAAATTTTAGCCTTAGCGAATGTATTTTTGTTTTAACATCTTGCAAGTTTATCCCCCCATCCTCTTTGTTTTGAATGATTGCAGTGTGCTTAATGCTCCTAATAGTGTTTTTAAATATAAAGCTTCTAATTAATATGTTCAGCTTGTTTATGAATTTAGGAGGTGGCTCTGTAATGTTAGCTAAATTTATCAATACAGCTCTACCAAATATTGTAGAACCTGTGTGCTGATAAAGTTTAATCAAGTTTGAGGCTTTGACAAAAATATTCTCCCACGGGTCTTTACAATAGAATAAAGGATTACAGGTATAGACAATACCACAAATCTTGATTTTATCTACAATTTTGAAAGCGCAATTCTCTTTGAATTTCCATTTCCCTAGTCCCATTACAGAGGATTTATTTATATTTATTTTTGAACCACTAGTTTCTCCGAAAAGTGTAAATTTCTTGAGTATATTCTCAATATCTTGCTCTGAAGATGGAAAAAAAGTTGTATCATCCGCATAGGCTTTGACTTTGATGGTTGAGAAGGAATGACCCGGTATATTTATCCCAATAATAGAGGGGTCAGATCTTACAGATTCCAAGAAGGGTTCCAAGCAAAGGATATACAAGAAGGGGGATAAGGGACAGCTCTGTCTGACAGACCTTTGTATGAGGATACTCCTACTGAGAGAATGATTAATTATAATTATCAATTTACTTGTTGCATTTGTATAGACAAGCTTTATATATCTGATTAACAGGGAACTTATTTTACATTTCTCAAGCACATTGAACAAGAAGCTATGGCTTACTCGGTCAAAGGCTTTTTCTTGATCTACAGATAAAAGAGACACATTGAGGTTTTTATCCTTACTGTACATGATAAAATCATATAAAAATACGTCATGCCGTCTATGTTTCTGTCAGGGATACAACAGTACTGGTTATGTCCTACAAGTTTGTTTATGAGTGGTTTCATTCTTAGGAAAATCATTTTTGTGAAAAGTTATAGTCTGTGTTGAGAAGTGAAATGGGCCTATAGTCGCTAGGTGAAGTGTTATTTTCAGATTTCTTGGGTAAAAGTGTGATGCATGCTTCGTTAAAATTTGGGGGAAATTGTCCCAGTTTAATGGCGTCGCTATATAGTCGCAGTAAGAGAGGACCCAGCAGGGGGAAGAAGGTTTTATAGAGTTCAAAGGTTAAGCCATCAGGACCGGGTGATTTATTGTTCTTAGTCGAGTCTAGGGCAGTCCTGAGTTCGTCTAGCGTAAATGCACTCCCTAAAAGATCTTCATCTGTCGTGTCCATCTGCTTGCAAAATTTTAGAAAATTATCTTGAGCATCAGTATATACTGGCTCTTCACTGTATATAATAGTGAAGTGTTTTGTAAAAATATTCTTAATATCTTCATAATTATCTACTTTATTCCCCTCACTATCTAAGATGTTGTTTATTATTTTACTTGATTGTACATTCTGTTCAAACGATAGGAATAGTTTACTAGGACCTTCATTACTTAAGTAATTTTTACATCTAATCTCAACACCCCTATAAGTATACTTGTTTAATTCTTCTAGTTTTAAAAGAGTTTCTGTTTTAACGATTCCATCATCCGTGTGTAATAATGTGTATTTGAGTTGTTCATATTCTTGCCTCCTACGTCCATGAGCTAATGTAGATATTAACTGGCTTTGCTGCTTGATAGAACTTTTTAGGAGTGGCCACGTCTGTGTTAAATCGAAATGTGGATCATGTATATCTTGTAAGTAAGAATTTAGATTAGTAGAAACTAAGTCCACGTAAAGGGGAATTTCCAACAGAGAATTGTTAAATTTCCAGTGGGATGACTTTCTTTTAATTTCTATGTTTTTTATGTCCAAAGTAACTAACACCGCTTTGTGGTCTGTGTATTCTAATGTTTTTTCCAAATGCGACACCCGAAATGATTAGGAGCATACACTCTATCTAAGCGTGTCGAGACTGGGTATGACCTATGCACCATGGTGGTGTCACGACCCATAGATTCTAGTGTCCTGTAAGCATCAACTAAATTAAAATTGATATCTCCTCTAAGAAAGTAAGACTCGGAAAGGTTTAATGAGAGGGAGGGCCCACTGCCAAATAGGTAATAAAACATGCTCATAATCTTATTTGAAAATTTACTTTTTTACTTTTAAATACGGTGAACATGTTTTTGAATTTTAAAAATTTCTTTAAGCACTGTTTCGTGTAAAGTTCTTTATACTTTTCTACCAATGCTAATACAATATTAATGTTTAAAAGTCAAATCTACTGGAAGTTAAGAAACTTGTATAACAGAGTGTATATAGCTATATAAGGACTTATTTCAAATAGTGCGTAGCACATTTCACCCTCCACACATATATATATATATTGTTATAAACCTGGTGGTGGCACAGATGGGGGTGGTGCTGTGAGTGTAGTCAGCCGACGCAAATCACCCCAGGCCAGCGCTAGACGAGCGGTCAACCGTGACGAGTTATGACGGTCGGCCGAGACGAGTGTCAACATGAATGTTCGGGGAGGATCGACGTCGTGAACAGAGCTCAGGAGCGTCACGAGAGTTGTAGTCATCTGACCACCTAGAAACGTCGAGCGGAGTTCTGTCCGGTTCGAGAAGGCCAGTAGGGACCCTATATAAGAGCGGAGGTGTCGCAGTCAAAACGGTTCAGAAAAGGGGTTCACGACAGAAGTTTCACTACAGCACAGTTCAACGGTGTGGTTCTGTACGGAGCATTACGACGGTTCAGTGTGGAGTACTGTCAAGTACAGTTGAGACGACTGGCGTCTTGATCTTGGTCTGCGATCGAGTCCGACACAACGAGCCTAGTGTGTGAAGTCGGTCCTGAACTGTTGAACCCAGTGTAAGCCCGGAACGAGACGGAGAGGCCAGTGCAAGAGTTGATACGGCGGTACAGTATTATCGGAGAGATATTTGTACAGTGCACGTTTTGCCAATTGTACAGTATTGGCTGTTATTTATTCAACTATTAAAGTGTTACGTTACTTTGAGCCCTGAGTTGTCAAGTTCTTTAAGTTGGTGGTGTATGGTGCAGTTTGCAGAGAGCCTGGATAGTGAGATTCGTAACAATATATATAAGGCTAGTCTTCGAGTCCAAAAATTAGTGAGAAATACAGTATTTCCCGTGGCTGCGCAGTCCCAGCTGTGACCTACATATTTTGCCACATCCAGAGCAAGCATAACCATTGTCCGCAGGTGGTCGATTTAGATTTTCTTTTCGCCGTCTGCGTTTGTATTCGGCAGCAGATTTTCTTTTGGTCTCAAATGTGTATCCCGCGGCCTTCGTGAGTGACCTCCAGCTGTCTCGTTTTGAGGCCGCATACAACAAGGTGCTCTCTTCTATGTCAGCTAAGGCTTAAAGATAGCACATATGTCATATAGGGTAGCGTAACTATCCTAAAAGAACAGATATTTCATATAAAGCAGGATATCTCATATAAAAGTAGCACATATCTCAGACAGTGTAGCACATATCCCATAAAGATAGCACATATCTCATAAGGTAGCACACACCTCTTAAAGATAGCACATGTCGGATAGGGTAGCACATATCTTATAAATGTAGCACATCTCTTGTAAAGGTAGCACACACCTCTTAAAGATAGCACATGTCGGATTGGGTAGCACATATCTTATAAATGTAGCACATCTCTTGTAAAGGTAGCACACACCTCTTAAAGATAGCACATGTCGGATTGGATAGCACATATCTTATAAATGTAGCACATCTCTTGTAAAGGTAGCACACACCTCTTAAAGATAGCACATGTCGGATTGGGTAGCACATATCTTATAAATGTAGCACATCTCTTGTAAAGGTAGCACATATATTTATAGCAGTGTTGCTAAAACGTTACATGATGGTATTGTTTTTGTTCTTGATGAGAAAGAGACAGAGAGAGAAAAGAGAGACGTCACAACCTGTGGGCAATTTAGACCAATGGCTCGTTGCCACGTCACAGTTTGCTACGTCGCATGTAAGTGTTCAGGTCTCCTAACGATTGGTCTCGTTTCAACTCACAGCCATCTGTAATTATGGTTTGATCAATGGTTTGATCAATGGTTTGCATATCTGTTCGTTATAGTACGAGCCTGTGTGTAACTTTTTTGTACTATATAAGTAATGTAATACTACTATAGTCTACTACAATTTTTTCTTCTTTTTTAAAGGATGTCGCCGACTGACCAGTAACGGCCTCTACGGTCTGCGCCATCTCCAAAGACTCCAGGAACTCGAAGTGACAAACTGTCCCGGGGCCAACTCGGCCGTCTGCAGGTATCTTAAGGACAACATGCCCAACACCATGCTCATCGAATGACCCGGCAGACGTTAACTTAAAGATTGACCAATCAGACGTCTGCTTGAAACTGGACCATAGAAATATTTCTGGAAACTATCATCAACTCGAATAGTACTCGCTAAGTACGACATCTGGACAGCGGATGACCTTCATCAAAAAGGTTCTTTATCTTACTGTGGGAATGGGAATGCTTAAACTCTGAAGCCATATACATCTAACAAAGAAGTGTAAGAGTTATTTGCTCTTGCTGAATCTATATGTTTAAAAAAAAGCGGAAGTTGTAATTAAGGAAGAGCTGTTTTCTGTTGTTAAGTCTACATATAACAGGCGGAAGAGGTAACTAAGGAAGCGTTAGGAAAACGCTTATTATATAATTAGTCGTCTGACTATGTGCATTTTCAAATGACTAAATTTTTTTATTTTTTAAAACCACCTTTAAGATCACGAATGCAATTGATTTTTTTAAATTATCTCCGAAAATTGACAAAATTTGTCTTTTATTGATAAACTCTACATTGGAGACAATGAATATATGTTAAAACGTGCACAAGTTCTGGGTATAGATCAGTTGGGGCCGAGCACTTGGCTGCTAAGAATAGGGTCTGGATGTGTTGCTGCGATTTTATTAGGGGTTTTAAGGAGGCACGCCTTAGTAGTTGACATCTCTTGCGGAAAAACTGATGGCTGCTTGGTCGTGTGGTATGCGCTCTGGACTGTTGTCTGGATAGTCGCGGGTTTGCACCTAACACGCCGCATTTCCCCGCGGTTCCTGCGAGAGGTCTGGAACATCCGAAACATGTGTAAACAAAGTAAAGCGTTGTGCTGTGCGCATGACACTCTCGTTAACCTCTAGCTACTGAGTTCTAATGAAAAACTTGACATCACGTGATACACAAGCCCCGGGGGTCAAGTAGAGAAATGAGCTTGGGTATTTTATTTAATACTTCTGCACGTTTTTTTTTTTTTTAGTTTGGGGGAGGGGGCAATGAGGGTATAGTAATTGGGTCAAGGGTATTTTAATGATATCAACCTATCAGAAACACACTCCCCACTCCTTCGATTGTGTTTCCTATCACCTATTACAAGCCCACTCTCCACCCGACACACTGTAGCCTATTAACATTCCTCTTGTGTTTTCGTTCTTTGAAGCTATCAGCCCGGTCACAGAGAATTACTTTAAAGTATAACATATAATTTACCTCGGCCTTTCTCTCCCTTGTGCCCCCGTGCGTACATCAATGTCGCCGACAGTAGTTTCACTTGTATCATTGCAATGCTAAATAACGATGTAATCATGGCGTCAATACACTAGACTTAGGTTCACCAGTTGTTCACAAAGCGGGAATTTTACGCTCTAACATAGATTTAATGTGCAGGATTATGACTCTGTGGTCCTGATAGCTTATTTTGGGATAAAAGTTCTGTTGGCTGACATTTTAATAAAGAACAACAAAAGGGTGGCAATAGAGAAAATATATTTACTTATATTCAAATAATTATTTTTAAGGTTTTGAAGTAAATTTCAAATTGTGACACCAACATTGGAAATATTAATCGCAAACTTTGTTTTAATTATTCCGAAGTTGATCTCCATTTTGAGACAACTTCCAGAATTACATTTCTCAATTAAATAGACAAAATAGAATGAGTGACTACCTTTTCAAATAATAATTAAAAAAAAACTAACTACAGTGTAACTATACCAATAGCTTATTCTAAAGATTATTACCTAAGAATAAGAAGACAAGGATCAAGTGTCATTAATAGCTATTTGTGTATTTCTGTTGCTGGAGCATAAATTGTTCTCTTGCTGGAAGTATATCATTTAGAATTTAAAACCATTTTGGTTAGATATTTTACACATATTTTTTATTTCTTCTTGTCATTTGTTGTTATCTGTTGTGCTGTTCATGCCATATTGATTTGCTAGATGTTGTAGAGTTTTAAAAATGGTCTGAGGTTGTTTTTTTGTATTTTTTTGAGTAACCCATTGTACCATAGTTCTGACCGTATTCTATAGTTTCTTTTTTTATTGTGAAAGTTTATTTAAGAATTATAAATTAGCATATTTCTAGTTTTCAACGCTGTTAATAGGTGCCCCTGTCTGGTAATTAGCGTTCATATCAGTGGCGTAACGAGGTCCTCTCCGGCCCTGGTACAGGCAGACGACGTTAGGATTCCCTCCGATAAGTGTGACTGAACCCAGATTGAGCAATACTGTATCTAATGTGAGAGCCGGGAGAGCATATATACAAGAAAATAGGATATAAGACTGACCATAAGTATAGAGAATGTGTGTGTGTGTGTTACTGATGAAATTACGAAACTATGGCCGATATTTGGTTTGCATTAATTGAGTAGAATCTGATGTGTAACCTTAAGTAAAAAACTAAAGAAAACTAAAAAAATAAAGTTCCCCTTTCAGGACCTTTGCGATCTATGGGGCGGATGATGTTATGGTCATCTGTTTCATTGGCCCGCTTCATACCTTGCTCGCTGCTTTTCCCGGTCGCCGTTCGGGAGGTATGGGCGTGGATGTAAACATTTCCAAACCTGAAGAAATATACGAAACTTGTAAAACAAAAGAAAAATATGCTCGTTTTTTTTTTTTAAAGTTCATCAGTATGAAATGTAATCTTAGTTTCTGTCTGGTATTGTATTTTTCTGACATTAACAATTCAGACAGAGAGAGAGAGAGAGAGAGAGAGAGAGAGAGAGAGAGAGAGAGAGAGAGAGAGAGAGAGAGAGAGAGAGAGAGTCCTTTTAGCTCTAAGCTACTGCAATTATATATCATACAAGGTCTTGGGTTTCGTATCCCATGAAATAATCGATGTCAAAATAAATATAAGGCAACGACTTTAGTTAGCACAAAGTTAAGTTTAACCCTTTGGCACTTGTGTGTGACATTTGCTGTCTCCAGGAAGATACTTGTTAGCGAAATGTTACCTTTATACCTTGTCGATATATATATATATATATATATATATATATATATACATATATATAATACCGCTGTAGGTTGTCCTTGACTTTATCACTTTAAGCTGGATAAAAATAAGGCATTATTACCTCCCCCCCTACTTTTAGACGACATAAAGGCGGTTGCGTAGCAACGTAAACTAGAAACCTAACAATAATAGAACTAATTTCGCATTAAAACTGGTTGGTGAAGTCTGGGTTCTTTCTTTGTTTTTATTCTCAGTCAGATCAGGTCTCCGTCTAGCATCGTTTTGCTAGGTTTATATTTTGGAATAGATTTATCCCTTTTTAAAAATACTGTTCTTCCGAAACCGAGGAGACTCAGGTTCGAATCTCACGAAGGCTGGGATTTTGAACGTTGAGATTTTTAGGATACCACTGAGTCGGAACTGAGTCCACCCGACTTTATGGGTACCTGACATTAGTTGTGGAAAGTAAAACACGTTGGTCGTTGTGCTGGCCACGTGACACCCTCATGAACCGTTGGTCATAGAATTAAATGACCTATACATCATTTGCCGGGTAGATCGCTAGATCTGAAAGGGGTACTCTACTTAATTAGTTACTTTTTAAAAATCCAAATTCAGAAATGAAATATCAACGGAATAATTTAAAAACAAATTAACTTAATAATTCGGTCAAATTGTTTCGTTGTATTTTTGTGATGATTGTATCAGAATTTGCAGAACTGTTGCTTCCTCTGCAGTTAGTGCCGTGATAAAAGTAGCTTGCTTTCCTGGTCAACTCCACTGGACTGCCAAGTAGGGTGTAGGTTATGCTTCGTCGTTGATGTAATAAAATCAGGGTCAGGCTAGATTTATGTTTAAGACTGTTGCCAAGAGCTAACCCTAATAGGGCCTCAAAATATAGAAATAACAAAAAATGATGATATTAAATATAACAAAATAATGGAAGTGAGATTAATTTTACAGGCACTCTACATTATATTTCACAATTATGTCATTCTTTTAAATTAGTTTATTATTCCAGTATTTTGGGGAACAGACCTTGAGGAACACTAGGGTTTCACGGAACACAGGAAAACACTGTGTTAGACTGTACAATCTATAGTCATTTATTAATAATTCTATAGTATCGTATAGTAATTCAAGTATTATTTTTTTCAGTTTTGATTCATAGAATGTCACACTTTTTTTGGGGGGGTTTAAATTAATTTTAAAATCTTTGTATTGATCCTACGCCTACTTACTGTATTCTGCAAGGCACGAGTTAAACGGTAAACAATGCTAGCACTATTCTTGGCATATTTTGTCTGTATAAATTACAAGTTGGCAACACTTTCCTACAGATTTTATGTCTCTTTAAAGCGCAGCTATTACCTGGCCGCTGGGACTTGGATCTTGTAGCCAGGTTAACGAACATCTGGCTTTCATAGTACAGTCATCGAGAAGTTTGCCAAATTGTCTCTACGAGTGGTCTGTTTGTTACGAGCGCATTCTTGGCTACAGTCTTTTTAAATATTTATATATGCATATAGATCTAAATATTTTGAGTGTAAAGAAGGCAAAACTAGGGAACTGTGATGATAAGAATCATAATAGTAATTTCTTTTATGTTGTGATCATGTCTGTATCTTGTTATTTTTTTTGAAACATAAAGTTTATATTTTACATGTATTTTAAATTTGTGTAAAGAATTATTCTCTATATTTTCACGGTCAATGTTAAATCTTTGTTTTTTTCTATTCATGTTAATATTATGGATGAGCGTACGCCATGCAGTCATTGTACATAAAAATCAATCGAACACAAAGTGTGTCACTGGGCTATTTATTTCACAAAGTGTGCCGTGGTCTAGATCATGTCAACTCTGTACTCATTGAATGAGTGTGTTATATACATATATATATATAAATAGTTGCCGGTACTCAGTAGTTGATTGCCTAAATTTAAGCTACTAAAAATTAACAATATACGTTAAAATACAAGAAAAGTATTTTTTTTTTCAAAAAGGTGCCCGTACCGTACCAGTGCACACAGTCACAAAAAAACCCTGTATATATATATATATATATTACTTACGAATTAATTTTTGTTTCGTATCCACACTACTGTACTGACTGTCCACTAAAAATATCCTCATGTTTTAATTAAAACGGGTAAAGAAAAACAAAACACATTTAAGATTGGCCTATGGGGCCCCTTCCCTTTTTTTTAACAACCAGGTGTACATTATGTTGGGTCTACAGGTAAACACTACGGTTGACTTGTTCTTAGATGCATAAAGATGTCTAAAAAAAATTTTTTCTGGATGATATAATCGGCGATGGGTTGGTTACGACATGTCCTTTGTGAATTATTCAGTTTTTGCGAACTCTAATTAGACTTGAAACAGCTCGTTGACTTATAGAATTTTCTCTGAATAAGTGTCAAAAGTTCTTATAAATTTTAATTGGTTACAACTATAAAAATGAGAATCTATTTGTTAAAAATAAAACAACCCACAAACACTAATTCGCAACAACACAGAGAGTTGGTATGATTAAAAAATACATTGAAAAACTTTTTATGTTATTTTATCTTATAGACCAGATGGAAAAGTCCTGAAGTCATTGTGAAACTGTGAGATTGAGGAGTGTAGAGATTGAGGAGTTGAGAGATTGAGGAGTGGAGAGATTGAGGAGTGGAGAGATTTAGGAGTTGAGAGATTGATAAGTTGAGAGATTTAGGAGTTAAGAGATTGAGGAGTTGAGAGATTGAGGAGTTGAGAGATTGAGGAGTTGAGAGGTTGAGGAGTGGAAAGATTGAGAGGTTGAGAGATTGAGGAAGTTGCGAGATTGAGGAGTTGAGAGATTGGGAAGTTGAGAGATTGAGGAGTTGAGAGATTGAGGAGTTGAGAGATTGAGGAGTTGAGAGATTGAGGAGTTGAGAGATTGGGAAGTTGAGAGATTGAGGAGTTGAGAGATTGAGGAGTATAGATGAATGAAGTCAGCTAGGAGAATCTGAAATTTGGTTGCTTAATGTCAAGATAGTTGAGAGAGAAAGAGATAGAGTGTGTGTGTGAGAGAGTGACAGAGTATGAGTAAAAGAGTGTTTGTGAGAGAAAGTCGGAGAAAAAGTGTGAGAGAGAGAGAGAGAGAGAGACTGTGAGGGAGTGAAGGGAGAATGTGAGAGTGAGAGACACGCATTGAGAGTGAACGTTGAAAGATAAAGAGTGAGAGAAAAAGAGTGATAAAGAGAGAGAGTGAGGAAGAACATTTTATCATTGAAGAGTGGAAAAAGTGGGAGGGGGGTGTAAAAAGGCATTTTCTGTTTTTCTAACGTCCACATTTTTTTGTGTATTTTTCTTCTACACGTGTCTGCAAAAAAAAAAATAAAAAAAAATCAAGTTACAGGTAAGAATGATTTAAAAATCAAATTTGAATTATTTTAAAAACAAATACACTCACTCAGTGGAGTACATTCCTAGACAGTATAAACTTCCATCCTGTAATTTATGCCCTTAATTGCGTTAATTATTGCTTTTGGTTTTAAGATAAAAAAGGGAATGTTCCGTGATTTATGATTAAGAACGTAATTCTTAAAAAAAAATATAAAAAATTCTGATACATTTTATGTGTTTGACATTTTTCAGAAAAACCACTCTGGATATATCCGGGTTACACTTTCATCTAGTAAATTTTGAAAGGTGTCGAGATATATAATTAGCTTGAAAAGTATCCTCCCCTTTCAACGTGTTTATGGAACGAAATAGGAAAGAAAAACAAAAAAAAGAGACTTGCGTTATTTTTTACCTTCAGGTCATAGGTCAAGGTACTCGGTTAAATTTTTAAGTGTTTACCACTCTTACCCCATCTCTTCGTCGCCATTATTTAAAAGCCCGAGCTTTTCCAGTCCAAGTTTTTTAACACTTGCAATCTCTCTCGCCACCTCACAACATATCCCTTCCGGTCACAGCAATCTAAATTAAAACTCTCGTCTGCTTCTACGAAATGCCCGTGAGCTTACCATACCCTCCTATTTCCACGCTCCATCCTTCACGTTTTCTGGTCCGCTGTTTTCTTCGAAAGCTGTCTCATTGTGTGAATTCACTAATGAGCTACTCATATTAATAGGAACCTCGCTTTTATCAATTACTTGTATGTTCTTGTTCGTGAAAAAAACGATTATTATGTTTGACTGTAAATCATCCATTAATTTGTACTATTTTCAATCATTATTTTGAATGTTGTTTTGTTACTGTATTCAATCGCCTTGTGTTTGATCAAGAAGAGAAAAAAAAATATTCTAAAAATAAAAAGTTTAATTGAAACAAAAAAATATCGTGTCATCGATTTTCCCCTTGTGTTTGTTTTGTGTCTACGATTGTTCTACTGGTTGCGTCCCTTGGGCCATTTCTAGAGGTTTTCTCTTAATTTCTTGTCTCTCGCATGTTATGGAAACAAACTGCAAAGGAATTTCCCGAATCTTCTAGCAAGCTTTTACGTTCTCTAAAAGTTTGAAGAGCTATTCGGTATGTGTTTCCGTCCGGCACTACCTAAGGAGGAAACGCTCTTCTATTTACCCATAGAATTGACATTCTGCTTTTGGTTATCAGAATTTGTTTGAGCATTTGCAATTATTTTCAGTTTTTCTTTATTCTGAAATAATATAAAACATGCATATTGAACAGACATCGAGCAAGCCATAATCTACATTCTCGATCACACCAATCTGTCCCTCTCTGTGACGTCTCCAGAAAGGATTTGTTTCCCTTTGCAGCTTCTCATGCGTCCAAAGAGAACAATTCATTTTCTTGATGCGCAATAGCGGTCACGTGTTGGGCATCTGAAGTCACCAGACCCAGCAGCATTTTCACCATTCTTTCCATTACTGGTATGTACACTGTCACGGTGGGTCTTTCTAGGGTATGACATGCTCCGCCGGGTTCACCACATCATCGCTTTTATTAACTTCCTGTCGGGATTGTAATTTGGCCGTGGCTGATCTGCCCGGACACCCCTCCCAGTCTATTATTTAATATGTTAGATAATTATACAGAACAAGTAATGGTACTAAGTTATCATATATAAGTTAACAACAAGAGTTTAACTGACAACAGTTTAATGAATAGATGCCAACAATGAAGAGGTCCTACCTATGTATCTACACTAAAATAAACACATAATGTGCAAACTAATGTGTGTTAATACACAGGTGAGACAAACGAAAATTGATTAAACATTAAGTATTTCACTGTATTTCATTAAGATTTTATATATTTATTATTGTATATATATATATGTTCCTGCATCAGAGATTATGATGCGCGCCAGAGGGGGACAAGGATGGACTCTCTTTAGTAAGTAAGTTTCTTCTTTCAGACCTTGCGATCTATGAGGCAGATGATGTTAAGGTTATCTCTCTTTGGAGACAGGGAGAGAGAGATGCCTTCATCCACCCAAAAGAAACAAGATGGAAATGGCAGTCTGTCATTTTGGACGAAAGAGGCTCTCTTCATTCTGTTAACTCTGAAATCGCCGTGGACCTGGAGAAACACTGCTGAAAGGAGAGGTAACCCTAAAAACTAGACTCAACGTAGTGGTACAACTAGGGTCTGTGTGCTATGGAAGCGAACTGAAGGCTGACAGACGCTATTCTCTATTTGTTGTGATCATCTACTCATCAACATATTATCTTTATTATACTAAACATCCTTCATCTCTCCTTGTAGCCGCGGTGGCTGAGCGGGAAGGCGTTAGGCTTCTTGGTTTTGAATCCTGGTGAATACTGCGTTTTTTTAATTTTGGGATTTCTGGGCGCCTGTGAGTCCACCCAGCTCTAATGGATACCTGACATTAGTTGGGGAAAGTAAATGCGGCTGGTCGTTGTGCAGGCCACATGACACCCTCGTTAACCGTTGGTAACAGAAACAGAGGACCTTAACATTATCTGCCCTAAAGATCGCAAATGTCTGAAAGGGAAACTTTTACTTTATTTCACCTAGCCTTGCACATCTGCACATCATTCTTCCTTATAATAAACATCCATCCTCTAGCCTTGCACATCTGCACATCATTCTTCCTTATAATAAACATCCATCCTCTAGCCTTGCACATCTGCACATCATTCTTCCTTATAATAAACATCCATCCTCTAGCCTTGCACATCTACACATCATTCTTCCTTATAATAAACATCCATCCTCTAGCCTTGCACATCTGCACATCATTCTTCCTTATAATAAACATCCATCCTCTAGCCTTGCACATCTACACATCATTCTTCCTTATAATAAACATCCTTGCTCTAGTCTTGCACATCTACACACCATTCTTCCTTATAATAAACATCCTTACTCTAGCTTGGCACATCTAGTTATCATTCTTCCTTATAATAAACATCCTTCCTCTATCCTTGCACATCTACACATCATTCTTCCTTATAATAAACATCCTTGCTCTAGCCTTGCACATCTACACATCATTCTTCCTTATAATAAACATCCATCCTCTAGCCTTGCACATCTACACATCATTCTTCCTTATAATAAACATCCTTGCTCTATCCTTGCACATCTACACATCATTCTTCCTTATAATAAACATCCATCCTCTAGCCTTGCACATCTACACATCATTCTTCCTTATAATAAACATCCATCCTCTAGCCTTGCACATCTACACATCATTCTTCCTTATAATAAACATCCTTGCTCTAGCCTTGCACATCTACACACCATTCTTCCTTATAATAAACATCCTTACTCTAGCTTGGCACATCTACACATCATTCTTCCTTATAATAAACATCCTTCCTCTAGCCTTGCACATCTACACATCATTCTTCCTTATAATAAACATCCTTGCTCTAGCCTTGCACATCTACACATCATTCTTCCTTATAATAAACATCCATCCTCTAGCCTTGCACATCTACACATCATTCTTCCTTATAATAAACATCCTTGCTCTAGCCTTGCACATCTACACACCATTCTTCCTTATAATAAACATCCTTCCTCTAGCCTTGCACATCTACACATCATTCTTCCTTATAATAAACATCCTTCCTCTATCCTTGCACATCTACACATCATTCTTCCTTATAATAAACATCCTTCCTCTAGCCTTGCACATCTACACACCATTCTTCCTTATAATAAACATCCTTCCTCTAGCCTTGCACATCTACACATCATTCTTCCTTATAATAAACATCCATCCTCTATCCTTGCACATCTACACATCATTCTTCCTTATAATAAACATCCTTCCTCTAGCCTTGCACATCTACACACCATTCTTCCTTATAATAAACATCCTTCCTCTATCCTTGCACATCTACACATCATTCTTCCTTATAATAAACATCCTTCCTCTAGCCTTGCACATCTACACATCATTCTTCCTTATAATAAACATCCTTGCTCTAGCCTTGCACATCTACACATCATTCTTCCTTATAATAAACATCCATCCTCTAGCCTTGCACATCTACACATCATTCTTCCTTATAATAAACATCCTTGCTCTAGCCTTGCACATCTACACACCATTCTTCCTTATAATAAACATCCTTCCTCTAGCCTTGCACATCTACACATCATTCTTCCTTATAATAAACATCCTTCCTCTATCCTTGCACATCTACACATCATTCTTCCTTATAATAAACATCCTTCCTCTAGCCTTGCACATCTACACACCATTCTTCCTTATAATAAACATCCTTCCTCTATCCTTGCACATCTACACATCATTCTTCCTTATAATAAACTTTCTTCATCTAGCCTTGCTTGAGTTATTCCACGATTTATTACAGTATTAAAAAGTTACAATAAAGGCCAAGAGGGTTTACTGAAAACACTGAATTCTCCCTTGTCCACAAAATGAATTCTTTCCGTGTCCACAAATCCTCAGACAATAGAACTGTTAATCGGAAGTGACCACAGGGACACGGTAAGACCGGAAGTCACTATTTCTATTTATTGAACGAAATTGACACAAACTAAAAAGCGTTGAATAAAAAGATAACATTACAAGAACAACCTTTTGTTTTTTTTAATCTCAGGGTGATATTTTTATTTTAAATATATTGTTTCTTGGTTTAACAAATGTCTGTAGGTCTAGTAACAATAAACAATATTATGACATGAGTATTATTATTAGAATTTTTGAGAAATTTTTATTCTCTGGCATTCTCAAGATTGAGATTTGTTAAATGAAAGTAAAACTTAATGTAGTCTCCTAGCAGGGCCGGATTTACGACATTGCCAGACTGTGCTGACCCGAGAATGTCTATATACGTTTTCATCAAGCCTGAGGCTAATATCAATATAGGCTATTATTATTTATAATATTATTAGGTATACGAGACAGAGTGAGACTTCATCCAATGAGTGTAACATACATTTAATATTAAGTCAATGTCTTCGATCACGAATATTAGAGTGCAGTACGCTGGACAAAGCAATCAAACTTTGTTTCTCTGGCATTATGTATATAAGGCTTGTCTTCGAGTCCGAAAATAAACGGGGCTTATTGAAGAACTAGGAAAAGAAAGGCACATCATTAAAAAATTCATTTAAATAGAACAAGCCCCACACGGCCACCACTCTAGACACTGCAGCCACACTTACTAAACTGTCAATAATAGCCTATTTGAATTCCCCAGTTTAATAAACTCTGTCTAAGACATATTTCTTTACCAAAACAATCCAGCATAAGCAATACCCTGTATGGCAGTACGAAACAGCTGGAATGCACAAGTGCGTACAGTAAAAATCTGGCTACATAAAGAAGATGAACATTCTGTGTTTCAATACTTTTGAAACTACAATAGTAACAGCGAGATCTACAACTTTGATGCAATCTTTGATGGAATAATTTCAAAATCGACGGTCCCGAAATTTAGAAAAGCTCTGAGCCAAAAATTTAGACTTAATTTGAGCCTAAAATCTTAAGACTTAACTCGGGGCTCAAAATTTTTCAGCACGCCATTGCTGACAGACTGTTTCCTGGCAAGTGTTTCCACATCACTAACTTCTCCCGTTCTAGTTTTTACAGCTAACCGGAAATAAATTCTTCGTGATCGTCTGCTAAAAAAAAATGGCCGCGTTAACATTTGTGCAAGAACATTTTTTTGAGCCTCCTTGTCGTCTGGCAATGTTACAACAACGAATGTCTGATTGAATTAGATAAGTTTAAAGCAAGAAATGTTTAGAAATGACTTTAAAAAAACACTCTGTTATAGGAAGAAACACACAGAGTCGAGCTATAAACAAGTCTTCCGTTCATTGTTATAGGCTAGACCTTTATTTATTATCGATCCTAGACTCAGAGGCGTCGAAGGGCTAAAGTCACCCGGTGCGGCTAGATAATAGTGTCACCTCACACCGATCTTAGACTCAGATCCTCCCATATAGCGGCAAGTTTTCTCCTCAGAGATCGGTCATCAGAGATGTCTAGAACATATTTTCAACTGATGTCACCCCTGTTAGGGAGCGTGCGCGCGCGTGTGTGTGTGTGTTTGTGTGTTTCTATGGCGACGGTGGGAAGAAGTCAGCGATTGGTTCCGAATGATGCAAGATAGGTGGTATTGTCCTCATTGGTCTTGTGTAGGGGAGACGACTCCTGAAAGGCTGTGTTATTGTAGTGAGTTAGATTTTGTTACGAAAATTATTACTTAAAGTTCTATTTAGTATTGTTCACAAGTAGGCTCTACAAGTTGTTTGAAGTTTTATAGTTAAGATACATTACACCTACAGCGGTTTAGTTGTCTACCAACATTTTGGTGCTACAAAAACACGACCACCAATAAATGCCTTTATCCTCATTTTTCAAAATAAACTATCCCAATAAAAGCTATCGTCAGCATTAAACCCCTAGCATCGTGTTTAGGTGTGTTATCCCGAGACCATGCGCTGTAGAAGGCCTGAACACTGAACTGCAACGTCACAGCCTGTGGGCAGTTTAGGCCAATAACTCGTTGCCACGTCGTACAGACCTGTGTCAGTTTTTTTTTTTGTTTTTGTTTACTGTAGAGCAGTAATTAGCATAAGCATAGATGAAGGTGAAGGTTCTTAGAGAGGGTGATATGACGAAGAAGGGTCTAGAACAGGGGTTCTCAACTTGTGGATCGCGACCCCCTAGGGGTCGATTGACGATTTGCCAGGGGTCGCCTAAGACCATCGAAAAAATGGATTGTTATTGTCTATTCTTCTATTGCTTTATATGTATGTGCGTGGGGGGGGGGGGTCGCGGCAGAGTGGGGGATTGTAAAAAGGGGTCGCCGAGCCTCAAAGGTTGAGAACCGCTGGTCTAGAATATCCTTGGCACGGGATATTTAAATAGCATGGAGCCACCAATCAAGTTAGTTCAAGGTAAGTGATGGATTTCATTGGTCGCTAGACATTGTACAATGTTCTTTGATTATTATGATTATTATTATGTTAGAAATGAACGAGTAGTCATTCTCTGGCGCTGCCAGGGTCGAGTTTCGCTAAAGAGAAACAAAATTCATCGTGGTCCCTTTAACAGTTTCCACTGAGGAATTTTCTGGTGATGTGGCAGGTCTGCAGCAGTACCGCCCTCTGACAGGCAACGAGGATGTTCCTAGGAATGTTAAGGGCCTTGAAGGTGTCTGTGGGGTCAGTTGTTATTATCCCCTCGGATAACAATGGGGTATTTTGTTATTTTGGACAATTTCCATAGACGCTTAATCACCAAGCCTAGGTTCCCATATTTTCTTTGTTTTTCTATCTCAGTGTTTCTTAAATTATGAGACAGTGGTACGGCGATTTCGATAACGGTAGCGGTTTTTTTATTTTTTAACGATGAACAGCATTATTATTATTATTATTATTCCTGTATCTACATCGTATACAAGCTGTATCTACAATTCGAAATTGTTTCATGTTTGAGTTTGAAAGAATTAAACTCCTGAAAGTTATATCTAACACTGTCATTTCATTGCAATTTCAGGAGAATTCCAGGAACCCTTTAATAATAAGTTAAAATGGTTTCATTTAATAATTTACACCTAGAATTCGCGCGTAGCCTATGAAAGTGCGGAGCTCGCTGCGGCCGCATAGGTTGCAGTGGCCTAAGACCGGCCCTGATTTTAGGAAGAATAGCGAAATGTAAACATACTACTTTTGACAGGTTTAGAGAGAGGCAGTTTTTATGGACGTAGATATTTAGCTTGACGACATTCGACAGTTCACTTCGATATTATTAAACGTCTTGTTCGACATTCGCTATCAGCGTCGACAAACTTTTACTGTTGGCCTTTCACCTGTATTATTGGATTTCGTTTTTTGAGTTACCTCCGTTTGACTTACCTGGTTAAGACACAGCGCGGAAGCGCCTAACAACTGGCGACCCCGCTAGTAAGTTGCCCATTTGTTTTTAAAAAGCTCTGAGTTGCGCCACTGAGATAGAGTGAAAGTAGAAAGCTTCCTTCATTAAGAGTTTATTTTCTGCTTGAAATGGAGGAGCTAGGAAAATTGGATTTTGTGGGGCTAAAAAGTGATCAAAAATTATCATATAGCTTTTTTAAAAAATACAACTTCTTTTTTTTTTCTTTTTTTTTTACACCGGATACACCAAAAAAAAGCTCACTATTTATAGTTTTTACTCTATGTTTGAAAGTCTCCAATACATATCAATGTCGTCAAAGACATGACCGTGTTATCGATAGAAAGGGGAGGAAAGCCATCTAACGACTGCGATAACAAAACAAATGAGTAACTTACAGAGTTCACTCCTCCTGAATTATGAAATTACTAAGCTATACATAGAAAACAATTAGATCTAGTCTGTAGTGAAGACTTTGAAATATTGTTGCACTTGACCTACAGGACTCTATAACGTTTTGATGTTTCAATTTGACCTAGTATCCAGGTTCGCAGAAACCAATTTTTTCAATGTCTGCTAAGCCTACCTACTAAATCATCCTTTAAAATCGTTTTCAAGGTCTAACTTAAGATGAAACTAAATAAGCAGTTTCCTACCTCTCTCTAAGTAGATGGTGTGACCAAAGGCACTGCAGATACCAGATACGATACCCGATAAGCAACATCGCAGACTCTGCCAGGATGTAGATCAAGGCTGCTGATTATTGCCAGAAGTGGTAGTGGAATTAAGTACCTCACTACCTAACTAACCCTTGACAACCTGTCCAACTCCTGGTCCTCACCTGTGGCTCAGATTTTGAGTCCGGCGAAACTTTTTTTTCTCCATCACTGACAACAGAAAGGACAAAGGGAACTAACCAAACAAT
Source organism: Biomphalaria sudanica (assembly GCA_036873155.1). Classification (NCBI taxonomy): domain Eukaryota; kingdom Metazoa; phylum Mollusca; class Gastropoda; family Planorbidae; genus Biomphalaria; species Biomphalaria sudanica. Next base: position 376,205 of record JAZGLO010005872.1, read on the forward strand.
TTTCGGCAATGTACCGCTAAATGATTACTGAACTCTACATAAAGGATGGTAACTCTTACATTGTAAGAACAGCGTTTCAATAAATTCCAACGTGCTATATTTTCAATAGTAACTAGCCACATATTATTCGCAGACCGCGGGTCTTAATTTGCGTATCACTGATATAGTCACAGATATAGTGTATAAGAAATAATAAAACACGAGACGATTGCATAATATATAGAACAATAAAAACAATACAAAGAGAATTAGATGAATTACAGAAATGGGAATCAAATTGGAGCATGTCTTTCCACCCAGAAAAATGTCAGTTGTTAAGAGTAACAAAAAAACTAAAACAAATTAATTCCACTTATCTTATTCATGGCAAACCAGTAACACAGACTAAAAACGCAAAATACCTAGGTGTTATAATAAATGAAAAACTGGCATGGAATCCGCATATTGATGAAACTATAAAAAAATCAAACAAAGCATTAGGGTTTATTAAAAGAAATTTCTATAAATCAAATAAGAACATAAAACTAAAATGTTTTTTAACCTTGGTTAGGCCAATAATAGAATATGCATCCACCGTTTGGGACCCCTCAACTCAAGAAAACATTAAGAAACTGGAACAAACACAAAATAGAGCAGTGAGATTCATAACAAACGAATATTCACATTTGACTAGAGTAACACCATTAGTAAAATCACTAAATTTAGGAAGCCTTCAGGACAGAAGACTCAAAAGTAAAGTAGCAATTATACATAAAACACTGAATCATAATCTTCAAATACAAAAACAAAATCTAATAAAATACTCTGAAAGACACAAAAATAAAGGCACATTCCTCGTCCTATATGCTAGGACAAATTTGTACAAATACTCCTTCTTCCCTAGTGCTATTAGAGCATGGAATGGGTTGCCTGAGCTAGCCAGAAAAACCAGTGACTTGGCAGAATTTAAGTCATTGGTTAATATGCATGACTAAATGCATGACGCGTAGGACGTAATCATCTTCTTTTTTAAAGTAACGTCTGTATTATATAAGATAAGATAAGAAACAACATGATAATGTTATAAGTAAAACGCATCCGTGAATGTAAAAATAATATGAATGGATCTAGTAAAATGGCTTATCGATCTAAACCTATGTTTTTAATTAAAACATTTGCTTGTAGGCCTAAATATATTTAGATAGAGTCTAGATACTATTATAACTGATGTAGACCTACTATCCTACGAGTGAATGAAGGGCTCAATAAGCTTATTAATTATTGTACGTCTAAGTTGTGGCGACACGAATGGAACTATTAAAACGTCTGTTAAGACGGTCTTGTCTCAGGTAAACATGGCTATATGATCTAGATCCATGAAATAGTAATACTTTCATCAAGTTTGGTATTTTCTTTTTTGACGGTTTTAAGTTTGTTTTAGGGCTACTTTATATATGTTACTTTTTCAGTTAGTATCCAAGGAACATTTATGCCAAGTTTTATCAAGATTTTTACAAACGTTTTTGATTTCTATTCGGGGCACATGTACATATACAAATATATACATACAGACCCCTTACTTTCTGCTTTATAATATATGATATATGTTTAAACAATATAAGTGTTCAATGTTATTAAAAAAATATGTATGTATATATAAACTAGTTTAAGTACATAAATTAATAGTATAAGTTAACTGTAAATTTCACATGAGTGTCGGTAAATAATTTCTCTTTTGGTTACTAGTGCTGACAGCACATCATCCAACAAATAATCACTCATTTTACCAGTAACATTCAGTTGAGGGCCTGGGGATTTCTCTGCAATTTATTACACTTTTGACTGTTTAAAATTGAACGTCGATTACAACCAACTTTCTACTGTGCTTGATAAAGATCGTAAAGTCTCGACATTTGGGATCCAATAACATTTATCTCTATTTATCTCTATTCATCTACTCTATTTATCTCTATTTATCTCCTCTATTTATCTCTATTCATCTCCTCTATTTATCTCTATTCATCTCCTCTATTTATCTCTATTGTCTCCTTTATATATCTTTATTTATCTCCTCTGTTTATCTCTATTTATTTCCTCTACTTATTTCTATTTATCTCTAGTAAAGCAGATCTCGTTACACGTCCTCAGAAGTCTTCATCACATTAATTTTGTAGTCTTCTGTGTTACGTATGCTAATGTTAATGTAATCAATATTCATGAATAATAATAATAATCATTAAGCTTTATACAAAATGTAAAAAAAATAGGATAATCAAACCGTAAGGTATCCCAATAACACATCGTTGCCCACACTTTGTTATTGAACTCCAGTTCTTCAAAGTCTGTGCAGATATTCTTACAACGCTGATATAAACTGATTCTGTTTGTATGTCTGTCTGATAAAAAGGTTGAACAGATTTGTTCTTCCATTCCCCATTCTCGGATCAAATAAAAACATTGCACACTTGTTCACTGAACCTCACAAGACATGAATGATTTAAAAAAATTACCAATTAGTTAACTTATTATGGATGATTAATTACTTTGATATCGAAATAAGGGGAATAACTGCAAGTTGATGAGAGATGTGGATGTATATATGGATTTAATCCCCTCATTACGCTTTTACACGTTTTCTTTCTCCCTCTTTCCATTTTCGGATCAAGTTGAATTTTTTAAAATAATTAGGTTATAGTCGTTAACACGTGGGCCACATAATCATTTGACCTTTACATCTTCTGCTCTATGGGACAACAAGGCCTGAAAGGGAAACAGAGGGAGACAGAGAGATATTCAGCAAACAGCACACTGCATCAATGTTGTGAACACATACTTGTGACGTGACACAAACTTAAAGAGTAATTTGTAAAAATACTTAAACCACCCCCCCACCCAAAAAAAAGGTAAACTACACGGAAAAACTCCATATTTACAACGTACAATTTACAATGTATCTCAATAATATAGAAGTTATTTCCCTTTTTTCGATTTCAACAACAAAATTAATTACCAGTAATTGACTAATTGGTTAAATTTTTTTTATTTTTAATTGATTCATGTTTTTCGAGGTAAAATAAATAATTGTAAGTCTCTACTTGGGTGTAAGAGAACGTTTTACCATACAGACAGACAGACAGACAGAGAGAGAGTCGCTATAAGCTTTGTGAAAAAGTAGTTACCTACACAAAAGTTGCATCAAAAACTTTTGTCTTCTATGTAGTTGATGGTGGCAAACTTTAATCACAGAGATACTTTTATCATGCGGTAAGGGCGGCCAAACCCCCGATGAATGTGTTGGGTCAAATCCAACTGGACCTCCAATGCCCAATACATGGCAAGCCCTTCAATGCAAGGAAACCGACCCTAATGGTATACGAATCGTAAGAACCCTGAACGAATGCAGTAAACTGGCCCAACTTTGAAGAGAGTTTGACATCTACCGGCTGGACAACCTTGGAATCTATGAGATTCGTTGGACATCAAGAGGCTGATACGAGGAAAGTGCAAACAGTGACGTCCTCGTATAACTCGTATCAAAACATCAAACAAAGCATTTGGGTTTATTTTAAAAAATTTCTATAAATCAAATAAGAACATTAAATTAAAATGTTATTTAACCTTGGTTAGGCCAATAATAGAATATGCATCCTCTGTTTGGGACCCCTCAACTCAAGAAAACATTAAGAAACTGGAACAGACACAAAATAGAGCAGTGAGATTCATAACAAACGAATATTCACATTTGAATAGAGTAACACCTTTAGTAAAATCACTAAACTTAGAAAGCCTTCAGGACAGAAGACTCAAAAGTAAACCATAATCTTCAAATACAAAAACAAAATCAAATACAAAACTCAGAAAGACACAAAGATAAAGGCGCATTCCTTGTCCCATATGCTAGGACAAATTTCTACAAATACTCCTTCTTCCCTAGTGCTATTAGAGCATGGAATGGGTTGCCTGAGCTAGCCAGAAAAACCAGTGACTTGGCAGAATTTAAGTCATTGGTTAATATGCATGACTAAATGCATGATGCGTAGGACGTAATCATTTTCTTTTTTGAAGTAACGTCTGTATTATATAAGATAAGCTATAGTATTTTATGGATCTAGGCCATGTCTACAATGTTGACATGAGAAAAGATCGAAAGGATTTAGACCTAGATCTAATTTGAAGAAATACACTTTGCGCAGAAAGTTTTTCACTTTGACACATGAAAATACAAAAGAAGATCCATTGATTTCATTATGTAATAAAATTAACCTTCAATTTTGTGTTTCAAAAGCATTTTTTGCACTAATTAGTTCGTTATATCTGTGACTATAGATTTCCTGGCGAACATTCTTTCATTAGACAATACTGTAATGAATCGCTTACTAAAAATTAATTCGTTTAATTATTTACTTTATAATCCCATCCCTAGATCTAAAACTCTAATTCAACTCTAAGATGATAAAACTTCTCTTCGCACAGATAGTTTTATACTTTAACACATGAACATACTAATTATAGTCCATTCATTTCATATTTTGATCAAATAAACATTCCAATTCGGTTTTCTAAAGCATTTTTAAGAGACTACATTCGTTTACGAAAGCTGCGAAGCCGAGTTGAGATAGACCTAGATCTATATTCATTCATGAATCACGTACTAAAAATTATTTCGTTTAATTGTTCACTTTATAATACCATTCATTTAACAAAGCTATCGCTCTTTTCGTTTTTAATAGATATGAATGTATCGGCTTCGGGTAAACCAATTTTCGCAAAACGAATTTTATTTTCGTAGCGAAAGAGAAAAAACTTGAAAGGATCATTAGCTAAGTTTAACATACATCTAAATCCAATCCACTAGATTAGTAAACACAAACTTAGACCCGCAGGCCGCGGGTAATGTCAGGCTAGTATAAGATAAGATAAGATAACTTGGCGCCACACTTTCATAGAGCACCTCAGAGCAGTGGACAGCAAGTGGAAAGAGGTTTTAGACATTGCCAGTAGCAGATTTTTATGGAGACAGCTTGATGCCCAAAGCTCCAAACGGCACGGAAGAATCAAAGTCTAAGTTAGGGGTCTCAAACACGTGGCCCGAGGGCCACATGTGGCTCGCGAAACAATTTTGTGTTACCCGCGGCCACGTCCGCGAATTTAAAAAAAATAGATAAAATTTACAATGACCACATATAAGCCGTAAAATGATTTACAACTGCACAAATCAGTAAATGAGGTGTCCGCCTACAGCAAGCGAAGATTCTGTGAAGGCAAGCTTTGTTATTAGCGAGATGATAGCAAAGGCATAACGACCATTCACTGAAGGCCAGTTTGTAAAAGAGTGTATGCTACAGGCGTGTGAAATTATCTGCCCCGAGAAAAAGAAACTCTTGGAAGGCATAAGTTTGTCTGCGAACACAGTTGCAAGCAGGATCACCGAGTCAGCGGCAAATGTTCAACAGTAACTGATTGCCGCTGCAAAAGACTTTGTAGCATATTCCATTGCACTGGACGAGTCTACTGGTGTAACAGACACCGCATACTGTGCCGTATTCATTCGTGGGGTCGACGAAAACTTGAACATTGTTCAAGAGCTATTGGACTTACTACACATGAAAGGAATCTCAATGGACGCGACGTGTATCAAGAACTGGAAGATTGTATTGACAGGTGTGGGCTACCGTTGGAAAAAAATTGTTGCAGTAGCTACGGATGGTGCACCAGCAATGTGTTCAGGGAAGGTTGGTGTTGTTGGATTAATGGTAGAGAAACGGAATCAGGTCAGCTTGGCGGGATCTTTTGCAGCCATACACTGCTGCACCGAGAAGCACTCTGTGGCAAAAGTCTACAAATGAAGAACGTGATGGATGTTGTCGTGAAGACGGTGAACTTCATACGTGCACGGGGTCTCAACCACAGACAGTTTGTGTCATGTCTAGCTGATTTAGAAACGGTATACGGAGAGTTGCTATATCATACGGAAGTCAGATGGTTGAGTCGTGGAAAAGTGCTGCAGAGATTTTTTAAATAGCATTGTTCATGGCAATGAAAGACGGAGACATAACTCAGCTCAGTGACCCAATTGTTTTGTCGGATCTTGCTTTTCTTACTGACATCACGCTACATCTCAATGCACTCAATTCACAACTACAGGGCACATAGCAGCTGATAACCGTGATGTTTGACCGCATCAAATCATTCAGATGCAAGCTGACTTTCTGGGCCACTCAGCTGGCAGATGGAAACCTGGCTCATATGTCTTTTCTACAGAGCATAACGGTTGAACCACAGCGCCTGAAAGAATACGTAGACATCCTCTTCAGACTAATGGAAGATTTTGAACACCGCTTTCAGCAATTCACTGCTCTCGAACCACAGTTTTTCCTTGTTGCCACTCCGTTCGCAGTTGAAATGAAAAACGTTCCAGAGGAAGTCCAGATGGAACTACTGGATCTGCAGTGTGACACTGTTCTGAAGCAAAAATATGCTGATGTTGGTGTTCCAGATTTCTACCAGTCTCTTCCCAGAGAGAAGTTTCCACACTTATTCTACGCAGCTGCTAGAATTCTAACGATGTTTGGGAGTACGTACGTTTGCGAACAGTTTTTCTCCAGATTGAAGATCAACTAAACAGCATTACGATCAAGACTGACTGATGAGCATCTGAGAGCAACCTTGCGGCTTGCCACTACATGCGACTTCAGGCCTAACGTCGATGGACTGGTCTCTGCCAAACGCTCTCAGCTGAGTGGACAGAAACATGAGTGACGAGCCATCTGCAGTAGGCCTAGTAATTATAGTTTTTTTTTTTTAGGGGGGGGGGAACTACAGTTTTAACTTATTTTAGTAAACTAAACTGCCTGTGCATGTAATAAACTACACTAAATGTAATTAATAATAATAAAAACTTTATAGTAGCATTTAACTGCAGTGACAGTAGTGTTCGTAAAATTTAATGAAAAAGCATTCTCTTTTTGTGGTGCGGCCCCTCTGAATGGTTGTTACTTTCCACTGTGGCCCACATGCTGAAATGAGTTTGAGACTCCTGGTCTAAGTAGTGGCTGTTCACCTTGCATATGAAATAAGAAAGGAAGATTTTGCAAGTTAAAAAGAATTTAATATGTAAGGAAACTATTCCGCTCAAGAACATCGTTTCAAGGGAGATAAAAATAGAAAATAGTCTGTTAGATTTGTTCAATGTTATAGCCCTTACTCGCTAAACACAATATTCAAATACTATTTATTTTTGAAAGTTTATTTTCATATTTCACAATAATATGCAAAAACAATTTTTAACATAAATAGTATAGGACACTTAGTGGCAGTTTAATAACATTTCGAACTGTGTACAGTACAGTGTATATAGATGTTCCCTACAATTTCATTGACGGAACACGGTAACATGTGTGATAATTATATCTCTTATAATCTTATAATTAATTATGTAATAAGTATATAAGTATTTGAATATTTTATTTATAAAGCTCATATCAACTCTGTCTGTCTAGTACAATATTTGTTCTCCCACACCCATTCTCGGTTGAAGTTGAAACTTGACACGATTATTTGTTGTACCTAACAAAACATAATTCAATTCAAAATGTGTTCATTCATTATTGGTAATTAATTATTTAGTTTGGTATCGAACAAGGACAATAAATGCTACTTTTTGAGAGATGGGACTGTATATATGGAGTTAATCCCCTTATTACAATTTGTAAAGTTCCAATCTTCCATTCTCGGATCAAGTTGAAATTTCGCATTAGTATTTATTTTTTCAATAAAAAATTCGACCAATTAGTAAATCGATAAGTGACAATCAATTAATTGTGTTTTATGTAGAAAAGGGAGATTATTTATGCAGTATTGAGATATATGGTGAGCTTTTTTTTTTAAATTTTGTTTTGCTAGGCCCATGTGATGAATGACTACTGTGATACCTTGGTCTTGGTTACAAAAAGAAATATTGGCACTCTGTGAATAGCGGGCGTACACAACCAACACTTATATCAGCTCAGCTTCAGCCGGGTTTCGAACTAATAGTTTATGTCTCTCTTCTTCTTCTTCGTTCTCATTTTACATGTCGGCGGGTTCAGATCAGTAATCCTAGATCTGAGATGAACCGCGCAGTGGTGTCCAGATCAGGCAGTTCTTCGTTTAGTTTTTTTCTTCTATAGGAGGGTTGTGGGGCCAGAGTCTTGTTAGGGCCTCTTGATATAGTATGCAGCTTTGAAGGACATGGTCAGCATGCTCTGGTGATGCTCCACTAGGGCAGGTCTCGCTAGGCCCGACTGTTAGCTTCCGGAACATATGTTGTATTATTCTGTTGTGTCCGGTTCTGAGTCGAAAAATTATGCGTTGTTCATGAAATTATTATAATAGGCGTTCTTTTTCTTGTAATTGGGATGTGAGGTGGTCTAATTCTCATTTTTTCTAAACTCTAATATTTTCATCATTTCTTCTGGGTAGAGAGCTGGGACGCTTCCGATAAGGGCCTGAAGCTTCAAATGCAGTTGATAAGACCAGACCGCAAGGACGACGCATGGTGGGAGCTCTGCCTTGCGGAAAAGGCCGTCCTAGCCCAGTTCCGAGTCGGATTTTGGCCACATTCTTTATAAATGTCGCGTTTTGCATGAGGGACGATCGGGACAAGGAAATAAGAGAGAGAGATAACTGGTCCATGTGCGGCATTAGGCCTGTCCTTGTACGGAGATAAGGCGACCTTACAACTCACAGCCCGCTTCCTCTTCCGTGATCTAAGGGAGTAACTCTCAGCATGGTTCGCTACCAACGGGGCTTCTGATTCTGGGTAGAGAGAGATTTTCATTTGTTTTTTCATTCTTCCATCTTTGGCCAGTATGTCTGCTTTTTCATTGGCTCTTAGTTTTATTATATATTTCTTCCGTTTAATTTCGTTTGCTTTTTTTGTGTTTTCTTTTGTGTTTGTTTTTTAATTACCAAAGAAATATGAAATATATTTTGGTTTCTTTTGTTAGTTCCTTTGTTTTACTTTCAAAAGATCCTTCAGTTTTTTTTTGTATGCTAGAGTTATTCAATCTTTTGTTGCGTTTCGTTTCTTTCCTCGCTTTTGTTTTTTTTTTTGTTTTTTTTTTACTATTGAACGATTTATTATACATTTTTGATGACATCTCTATATTCTATTGTTTAACTATTATCATTTTTACTATTGCAATTATTATCGGAACCTTGAATTACAAATACAAAATACAGATACAGGCTATATCTCGTATTCCTTATGCTAGAATGTATTTGTCCAGGTGTTACGATTTCCCTAGTGCCACTATAGCGTGGAACCCCAAGCTTTAATCAGCCAGGAAAACCAATGACTTAGAAGAGTTAAATTCTCTAATTAACATATGCAACTAGATTAACAAATGATTACGCGTATGTAGTAATGCTTCTCTTTTTGGACGGAACATATCTAATTAATCCGATAAGCTAAAATACTTTCAACTTTCGTACCATTATCAATGCTATAAATTTATGCGTTTTCAAATAAATTAAAATTTTCATGCTTAATATACATTTTTAATACAACTATAGTACGAATTTGGTCACGCGAACTGTCACAGCACCCCTAAGATCAGGGGTTCTCAACCTGTGGGTCACGACCCTTTGGGGGTCGATTGACCATTTGCCAGGGGTCGCCTAAGACCATCGAAAATATGGATTGTTATTGTCTACCCTACAATTCTGTATTTGTGTATGGAGGGCGGTGTCGCGGCAGAGTGGGGGATTGTAAATAGGGGTCGCCGAGCTTAAAAGGTTGAGAACCGCTGCCTAAGATGAAGACAAGGGACGGATGGCGATGATGAATTAACATTAAGAACAAGGAAGTTAATTAGTAACCATCAATACTATATGTCATTTCTACTAGCAATAAGGCTACGACAAATAAACACATTTTTTTACTACAAAATTAAAAATTACTACTGCAGAATCGTATATTTTTATTTATATATATATTTCTATTTATAATGGCACAAGAATTAAGACAGGTTTGTTTCTTTTTTTTTTTTTTTTCAGTCATGTTTTATCAAGAAAATATTTGATTTCTGGTCGATGTTACCATAATCACAGTCAACATTACAGTACAGAGGTCGTTTAGGTCCACCTTGTTGATCATCATTGTCTTGTGTTACCAACGTCACGTCATCAGTGATGATAAATTGGCAAACCCTTGGGCGAGTATCGAACTCGGCAGCAGACCTTCAAGCGGAAATCGATAACGTCCTGAGAAAAATCGATCTATTGTAGTTGATCGATCTGAGACAGTCGGCCATTGTCTGAGTTTCATCAATTAACCAAGGTACAAGAAGAGAACATTGGTTCCCAAATAGTGATATAAGTGAAGTCCATGGTCTTACGAGATGCAATATCAGAGTTAATGAGCTTGATAAGCTTCACGAGCTATTCCGTAGGCTCAAAGATTTTTTAAAAATTACACTTTCTCAAACTGCATTCAAAGTTCATAGACTTAAAAGTTCTCAAACTGAGCTCGTTTAAAGTTCCCAGACCTACAAGTTCTCATACTGAGCTCTGTTCAAAGTTCGAAGACATATAAGTTCTCAAACTGAGCTCTAAGCTCGAATTTACCAGACTTAAAAGTTATCGAACTGAGCTCTAAGTTTAAACTTCTCAGACTAATAAGTTCTCAAACTGCTCCAAGTTCAAGTTCCCAGACCTGCAAGTTTTTAAACTGAGCTCTAAATTAAAAGTTCCTAAACTTGCAAGTTCTCAAACTGAGCTCTTAGCTCAAAGCTCATGATGTTACAAACTCCAAAAGTTTTCTGTATAGTCCAACAAAAGATTCCTAACAAGAAAGACTCATATGTTTCTTCTCGTTACCAGCTACATCCCAGCCACTTTTGGCGCCAAAACTTATTTCAAATTGATCAAAACTTAGTCAGTTTTTTTTAGAAAGAAGGAATATAAAGATTGACAACAACGTTTTATTTATCGTCTGCTTATTTGATGACGTCATAAATATATGTGCACACGCTTACATCACACACAAAAAAAAGTCTAACGTTTCCCCCCCCCCCCAAGCTATTATTTTATTTTTGTTTTATTTCGTAGAGACAGCCAATGCCGTGGGGCTGAAATTTTAAAAGCAGCAATCTCTACCCTACATCGATATACGGGCAGCAGGTTTGAAGACAGATAACAAACAATCGATGACATCGTTTAATGTTGATAGAACGCTTAAAAACGGATGCTTTGAATGTTTCCTAACACTTTAGTGTGGTTGGGTCAGTTGGCGTGGCGTTATAGTGAAGTTTAAACGAGTATTTAGTAAATATGCACATCTAGTCCTAACTACGCACTTCATAAAATCAGAGTTCCACCTCACCCCCCCCCCCCCCAAAAAAAATAATTAAAAAAAAATTGGTTCCAAAACAATGAATTTTTTTATGTTTACACTTAAATAGAATGTGATAACAACACCGTGTGTAAGTCTCTATGACTCTTCCTTAAGAAATTACGCAATGCTCAACACATCAGAAGCGGCCTTAGAAGTTAGAGTCATATCAGGGCCGTGAATATTTATTTGTGCAAGGACCGACGGTGAGAAAAGATTCTTTTTATCGCGCCCCCACCTTCTAAGGCGGCCTCTGAGCACAGCAAAGTCGTGAAGTCTGCCTCATTAGCTAGCTAAACATAGAGACATTTAAAAATATAGTCTGGTCACGATAATATGTCAAAGGTTTATGTTCATAACTAATTCAAAAGCAAAATGGAATAGGTGGCTGGCAGGTTCGCGCTTCACTAAGCTTGTGATCTCGAGGTTGGGAGGTTGTTAAGTATTACATTTTTATTTTCTCCCAAATTTGTGATTTTTAGTACTCCGAACTCTAAACTTACGTTGTGGGAGTAAATGCGGATAGGCGTTGTGCCGGCCACATGGCACTCTCGTTAAAATGTCAGCCATGGAAACAGATGAGCTTTGATCGTTGGCTCCCATGCATTGTAAGGTCTGACAGGGATACTTTTGTTTACTAAATAGTTGTAGTGCAGATAACATTATTGGCGGTATTGTAGTAGTTTTGTTATATATGACACATTGACGAAGATGAATGGTGTAAAATTAGAGTACAAAATCTTAAGTTTCTAATAGGTTGGTGAAGTTTGCATAGCGACTAGCGAAACACATTGGAGATCAACTTTGTTACATGTACAGGTAACTTTTTTGGTGTGGGTGTGTATAGTGTTAATGTGTATGTGTGTTTGTTTAAATGTGTGATGTGTGACTCGTGGAATGTGGCAAGAAATCAAAACACTTTCGATTCAATTACACACTGTGTATTATAGCCAACGTTCCTAAATAAAATATATAAAGGAAATATCTATCATCAAAACCTTGGGTTCATAAAACTATTATCAGGATGCCAAGAAAAAAAAATGAGATGAGAAGTGATTGTAGTAATAGTGCCAAAAATTTTTTTTTAAAACTATTTCTGGGATAAAGTTAATTATTATCACAACTGACATCTACATGCCCAGATACATTATTTCCTGGCTGTAATTATTTGTGCTGTTATTCAGCGCTATACATGCCAACTTAACCCACATTGGCTCAGGGGAAAAGAGCCGGAAATAAGTGCCTTTTTAAAAAAAGTAAATATTGCTATCTGGCACATCTTTCATTCTATTCCATGCTCAAAGCGCTTTAGTCCAATCTTTTTTGTGGACCTGGCAAAGAATTTTAAACAAGATTTCCATGCTGACTTTAGGCGCTCTGCAAATACAACTCAGCTCTTGTTTGGATTCGAACTCTAGCCCCCTTGATCAGGAGCCTCTAGATTCATACCACTTAGTCACACATCACCCACTTCCGGTTGCCCTAAAAAAGAACACCTGAGAAAATCGTACAAAGATCGCAGAACACATTTGAGACCCAAAGAAAAAAACCTTACCGAAGAAATAGGGAAAACGACAAAAGATCATTTTAATAGACCTCTAACAGACAACGGCCTTGTGTGCATAAGTTGCAGAGAAGTATATAGGTGGCAACCTGGGTCCATGTTGACCCGTGAAATACTGCACTCATCTCTATGCTTCGGACTCGAAGGCAGTGCCTTAAAGTTAGGTCTATAAGTGACAGAAACTGTAAAGTTTTCTAATACTATTGTTATGACTTTGCCATGCGCACCGCCATCCAAGATAGTGCAGAAAGAAGGTGCGCACTATCTGTGACCAGACAAGTCGGATGTTGACATTAGGAGACAAACGATTTCCGACCAGGAGAGAGCCAATATGGAGATGCTGTACTCAAGGCAGATGCCCTTTTGTGTTTGTCATGTCTCTATGTAAATAAACGTCTATGTCCTCGTTGAGTTGCCTCACTTAAGTTATTACACTATTGTTTTATAGGTTAGACGAAGGACTACCAGACGTCCGGGATAATGGTGGAGATGTCCTCCTTTTTGAAATGGCGTGCTCCTTCCATAAGAGGCCTGAGTGTGAAAGCGTTCAAATGTTGTTGAAAGTAACAAGCTCATTCATAGTGCAATGTCGGTTCAAAAGTAATGTTAACATTTCTACTAGATCTATACAGTAATGTTGTAATGTCCATTTTACAGTAATGTTGAAATGTCCATTTTACAGTAATGTTGTAATGTCCATTTTACAGTAATGTTGTAATGTCCATTTTACAGTAATATTGTAATGTCCATTTTACAGTAATATTGTAATGTCCATTTTACAGTAATGTTGTAATGTCCATTTTACAGTAATCTTGTAATGTCCATTTTACAGTAATGTAGTAATGTCCATTATACAGTAATGTAGTAATGTCCATTTTGCAGTAATGTTGTAATGTCCATTTTACAGTAATGTTGCAATGTCCATTATACAGTAATGTTGTAATGTCCATTATACAGTTATGTTGTAATGTCCATTTTACAGTAAAGTTGTAATTTCCATTTTACAGTAATGTAGAAATGTCCATTATACAGTAATGTAGTAATGTCCATTTTGCAGTAATGTTGAAATGTCCATTATACAATAATGCTGTAATGTCCATTTTACAGTAATGTTGTAATGTCCATTTTACAGTAATGTTGAAATGTCCATTATACAATAATGTTGTAATGTCCATTTTACAGTAATGTTGAAATGTCCATTATACAATAATGTTGTAATGTCCATTATACAATAATGTTGTAATGTCCATTTTATAGTAATGTTGAAATGTCCATTGAACAGTACACTCATCTAAAGAAATGGCAGCTAGATGTGACTGATGAAGAGTTGAACCACAAATATATTCTCGGAACAGAAAGTTGTCACGTTATTTTGGCCAAACACATTCAGGAACAGTAAGTCAAGTAAGTCAAGCAAGTCAAGTAAGTCAAGCAAGTCAAGTAAGTCAAGCAAGTCAAGCAAGTCAAGTAAGTCAAGCAAGTCAAGTAAGTCAAGCAAGTCAAGTTCCCCTTTGAGACCTTGTGGTCTACAGGTCAGATAATGTACATGTCATCTGTTTCTGTGGCCTACGGTTTACGAGGGTGTCAAGTGGCCAGCCCAATGACCCTACTACAGCTGGGTGGACTCAGAAGCGAAATTAAAAATCACAGTCTTCACCAGGATTTGAGCCCGGGACCCTTGTTCGGAAGCCAAGCACTTTACCGCTCGACCACTTTTCTCGGCCTCCATATTACGTAGGTTCAGAAGTGTTGATATATTCAAGGCTGTTCAAACAAAAACTTTTACTCAGAGCTCCAGTTGATCTGTGAATTTTTTTTGATAGCGTTTTTTTTTTCCTCCAGAAAGGAAAAGGTGTATGTGAAAGTATGAAATAAAATTCCTGAAGAAAAAAAAAGAATCACGTGACGTAGTATGCCAATCAGTCTGTGAGCTGGGTTTATTTAGCCATTTATCTCACGTAGCAGGCTTTGGTGTTGAAAACAGTCATTTTCTTATCTTATAATTTACAGACGTTCCTTCGGAAAATAAGATCATTACGTCATCAAGGTGGGAGGGGGTAATTTTGTTTTCGACATAATGGTAAGGTGTATCGAAACTCTTTCAATACTGTTCTTACTTAAACAAGTGATGGGGGGGGGGAGGCAGGCGAGTTTGGTCTATATAAAATGAGTATTATCACCCCTTATTACAAAGCTTATTTCAACTCACTTTGTCTGTTTGTCTGGTAAAATGTTTGCACACGTTATTTCTCAAAAACATTATTTATCTATTATTAATTTATTACAATTATTATTGCATTATTTCTTGTACCTGACAAAAAAAAAAGAATTTTTAAAGAAAGACCAATTAGTTGATTAACTATTGGCAATTTATTATTTTGTTTGGTATCTCGAACAAGGAAAAGAAATTGTGCTTGACTGAAGTGGTGTCACGTGCTGAATTAGTCCCCTTTATAGGTCGCCGCTTTAAAGTAAGTTTGCAACAAACAATAGATAACTATACAATCTTCTATTTTCTTTTGCGACTCAATAGCAGAGTGTCGGCTTAAGGTTCTTGAGCCATGAGTTCGAATTCAGGTCGTCCCCCCTTTTTTTGGTGTCTGAAAATTAACGTTTACAAACATTTTACCAGACAGACAGAACAGACAGAGTGAGCTGATAGAAGCTTTGTGAAAAAACAAAAACAAAAAAAAGACAAATTATTATTGTTATACTGACTGAACATTGGATCAGAAAGTCAGGGTTTGACAAAGAAGGTTAGAAAAAGAAAGAAATTTTAGCTCGTAGATGACGAACGAATCTAGACCTAGACCGAGTTTTTAATAAGTCCAACAGGCTGACATACAAAAATAGCACAAAACAAGCACAATTTTTTTTAAAAATAACAACAACAAAGCTTATATAAGGAAAAGAACAGCTCAATTTCTGGCGTTTCTCTCAATACTGCAAGATGCATTTACCTTTTCCCTATATATATAACAAAAGCTATTAATTATCACTAACTTATCAACTAATTGGTTCATTTTTTTATTGATTCGTGTATTATGAACAACAATCTATAAGTGTGCAAAGTGTCTACATGATCCTAGAATGGGAAGTGGGAGAAAACACATGCACAAGAATCCTCCCAGAAATCAGACGGAGAGAGTTAATGAAAGTTTTGTAAAAAAAAAAAAAAAAAGGGGGGGGTGGAGGACAGAGTTTGTTTAAAATAATATAAAAGAAAGACCAAAGCATTCAAACCAGCTATTAACAGAATCGTTCAGTCGGCCTAGCTCAACTTTGTCATTTATGTTTACTAATATTCATTTAGTTTCTGATTCCTTCCACCTTTCAACGTATCGATTTATATTGTTATTGCGTATATCGAATTTGAAAAGATTAAACTTCAATATAAAACAATATTGATTTCTATATTTCTTCAATGTATAATCGAACGAAATTATTATTTCTTTTTTAAAAAACGTACATGCTTATAGCATGCTCAGAGCGCTATGGTCCAGTCTCATTCGTGAGACAGTGGGGGGGGGGGAGAGGGTATCTGGGAGAAGGTTTTCCGCGCTCGCCTTTAGGCGCTCAGTAAATACAACTTTGCTCGAGTCAGGTGTCTAGCCTCGAGCCCCCTTGATAGGTAGCTAGGGGCCATGTCCAAGTGTTCTTAGATTCTCTCACACATCCCTCATTCTTCTGAAGGCATGTCTGTAATGTACAAGATAAGATAATCGGATCCTCGTGTGTTCTATTCGTATTGCAAGATAATAATAACACAAATATTCAGAGACATCAGACCTCAAGAGAAACAAGACCACAATGGTATATATATAATTTTATTTCACTACGTATTACTTTGTAGTACATCCGGACTTGCAAATTGTAGCTCACTCTAAGATTGAGCGCAATTTTTAATGTGTAAAATAAATATCGTGAGGAAAAACAACAAACCATGGTAAAAAGTAGTTAAGTTCCAGCAGCTGCTTCCAAAAACAAATGGCGTCTCGCTTCCTTAGTTCAATCAATCAACCATGACCTGGGGAGATATGTACATCGCAAACTAGCGCTTGCTAGCCCCCCCCCTTCCCTCCCAATAGGCCCTTCACTCCCATTCCCAACCCAGAAATATTGAGAAGAAGAAGAAACTAAAGAATGCATGACGCCGAATGTCCTGAGTATTAGAAACATTGTAAAGAATTGTTGTGGATATAGACTAGCTCAGTGGTTCCCAAACTTTTTTGTCTCGTAGACCCCTTGTCATGTTTTTTTGGTTATCCGTAGACCCCCTGCTTAAGTTATATTGAATTTTTGAAAATTCATCAATTTCAAATTACACATTTTGTTTAAAATAATTTCTAACCAGTGACACGAGTAGTGAAAACGTTTTTTAAACCTACATTTTAAGTTGAATTAATTTTTTAAAATAAATGTATTAACAAAATTCAAATTTAAACCATTATATAACAGTTAATATGTATCGTTACTATCACTATATACATTTTTTAAAGGTTTGCAAGCTTACCATCCGTTACTACGGAGATTATTTTTCATATAGGGATTTGTTGTTTTATGATGTAGTTCTTCAAAACATTAAATATTAATGTGCCTTAAGTATCACAGTAAAAGTTTTCACAAAGAGCAGTTTTTCGTGGATTTCTTGAGCCATAATAATTTGAATAAAAAAATACATCATTACCAGACAAGGTTGACTCTTCCAGCTGTATAGAGAAATTTGTTGTTTGCAGAAATATGTCGTTTGCAAAGACTTATATAAGAAGAAAGAAAAATTGGACTATATTCCAACAGAGCTCAAGAAATCCATTGCCCTAACAACCAATGAGTCAGAGTTTGAATGGATGGTTCTCAGAAAGCCACCACAAACGGAGGAGCTGGAATACTCATTGAATGGCCCAATGGAGAAAAAAATAATTTAAAAATTAAGTTCATTGTAACTAATGAGCTCTATGACAACCACAGAGAAGAAATAGGAGCACTGGAGCTAACAGTTAGCGAATCGGTCAAGTTCGCCAAACAGTTAAATTTTTTCTTGACCAATATAAAAAATAGTCATTCAAAGCTTGACAAACTCTGATGTATCCTAAATGAAACAACTCATGATGCCTGGACTGATGTTCGGTGGTCACCTTGCCTGCTCGCATCTCCCGTCGGGAGATTTGGGTTAGGATGTTATAATCCACATAATCTGAAGGAACATCCAAAAGATTTTGTACAAAACATACTGTGCGACCTGTTCTCCAATGTTTAAATAGAAGAAAATAGAAGACTGACTGACTTGCCAAATGTGAGAAAACAAATACACACTTGAACATCGCACTTTATCAGGAAGAAAAGAAGAAACTAATAGTGAATTGTACAAACGAGAAATGGACAAGCTCTCATTCGATATACAAGAAAGATGACACCTATTATAAACTATCCTGATAGGGCCACCGTTAATTTTTCACATCAGAACCGTACACATCATAATGAGAAAACATATGTTCCGGAAGCTCAAAATTTGGACCATTGAAATTTGTCCTGTTGGAGTGTCACAAGAGAATGCCGACCATGTCTTCAAAATTGTATTCTTCATCAAGAGACCACAAAACAAGACACCGGTCACAAAACAAGACACCGGTCACAAAACAAGACACCGGTCACAAAACAAGACACCGGCCACAAAACAAGACACCGGTAACAAAACAAGACACCGGCCACAAAACAAGACACCGGCCACAAAACAAGACACCGGCCACAAAACAAGACACCGGCCACAAAATAAGACGCCGGCCACAAAACAAGACGCCGGTCACAAAACAAGACGCCGGTCACAAAACAAGACGCTGGTCACAAAACAAGACACCGGTCACAAAACAAGACACCGGTCACAAAACAAGACGCCGGTCACAAAACAAAACACCGGTCACAAAACAAGACACCGGCCACAAAACAAGACACCGGTCACAAAACAAGACGCCGGTCACAAAACAAGACGCCGGTCACAAAACAAGACGCTGGTCACAAAACAAGACACCGGTCACAAAACAAGACACCGGTCACAAAACAAGACGCCGGTCACAAAACAAAACACCGGTCACAAAACAAGACACCGGCCACAAAACAAGACACCGGTCACAAAACAAGACGCCGGTCACAAAACAAGACACCGGCCACAAAACAAGACACCGGCCACAAAACAAGACACCGGCCACAAAACAAGACACCGGCCACAAAACAAGACACCGGCCACAAAACAAGACGCCGGCCACAAAACAAGACGCCGGCCACAAAACAAGACACCGGCCACAAAACAAGACACCGGTCACAAAACCCAAACATGAAATTCTTCTAATGATACAAGTTTGTGTAAGAGTTTTTACTATTTCGTCAATGGCTAGTAAAATCAATAATTTGCCTATCATGTGAGGTTTTCAGTATTTTACTATAATCATTTTCTCAATGTCATGTCAAAGAGAGTATTTGTGGGTGTATTCTGAACTTTATCTTTGAGTGTTGCAAACTTTTATCTTTTTATTAGGGTGGTATCATCTCAAATGATCCTCCAACTTAATTGGTTTCATAGCATCATAAAAAATGCCACATTAACACTCGCTTGTTTGACAAGGACGTAAAGAAGTTCAATTTCAAATACTTAACGCTGTACAGTCTATATTTATTTATTTTTATTTATTTATTTATCTCATAGACCCCCAATTCCCTTTTTAACTTTCGTAGACCCCTTGGAAATCTTCGTAGACCCCTGGGGTCTATATAGACCACTTTGGGAATCACTGGACTAGCTAGTGAAAACAAACTGAATAGCACAGAAGCAAGTAAAAAAGAAACTCGTTAATATCACAATAATAGCCTGGTTTAGAAACTTTAGACAATTGAATCAACTAGAGAAAGCATATCAATAAAACAAACGTGTCAATCAGTATCAAAAACACAGACTGCAATCTTCTATAAACAACACTGACTCTCTTCTTTATACAAACAACACTGACTCTCTTCTTTATACAAACAACACTGACTCTCTTCTTTATACAAACAACACTGACTCTCTTCTTTATACAAACAACACTGACTCTCTTCTTTATACAAACAACACTGACTCTCTTCTTTATACAAACAACACTGACTCTCTTCTTTATACAAACAACACTGACTCTCTTCTTTATACAAACAACACTGACTCTCTTCTTTGTTTAAACAACTCTGATTCCACACTCAATATAATCCAAAAGACTATGCAACTGAGGTACCGGGCCCAATGTTAATCGTACACAGTTGTTTTTGAATGGATATAAAATATCTAATCTGTAACATCAGTAGAACTGTAGGAGTAATTGAATACGATCAAATTCGAATACAGAAACAGTTCTATTAATATGGTAGAGAATACAAGAGCTGTCAACAACAAATAGTTCTATTGTTGTATAGTTTTATAGTTGTGCCTATGTTAGTTTTGGATCAATGGCTTAAATGACTTACACACCTTAACACACCTGAGGTACACATTGAATTACACTGACACACCTGAGGTACACATTGACACACTTGACTTGCATATCGACATAAGATTGCACATAACATATCTAATGACCTTGGACAACGTCCGAAACTAAAGACTGGTACTGTTTTGTTATTGTCATCTCCAACTACACATTTCTTTCAGGAATAAAAACTTTCTATCTTATCTTATTTCTTATCTTACATATTATAGACCTTACTTCAAAATGAATACAAGTGCCGGCTTTAGAAATAAGACAGCCCATAGGTTCGTGGGTTACTATTTTATAATGACTATGTTGTTGTCTAATTATAAAAGAAATAAGTTAATAGACATAAATATGAATTGCATTCTGGGACTTCTAAATGTGTAAATAAAGGGATCAAACTCGATGTCGAAAAAAAACACTTTTTTAGCGTTAATCTAAAAACCCAAGACTAAAATCATATATCAATGAGAATATAAGCAATATTGTCATTACTAGACTAATTAGCTTAATACTATGAATATAGTTAAACAACTTCGAATGAGCTGCAATGTCTAATAAGAGTGATCGTCTTGCTAGAACTTAGAAGTGAGTGCCTTCCCTTGGTGGGCCAAGCGTTCCTTTGAGTTTTCGCTTCCTTTAGCTGACCACTTGTTTCTCATCAATAATTAGCACCAAGACATCAAATTTGGGTCGAACTTTATCATCTGAAATCAACAAACAAATAATTTTATATGTTATATTGAAATAGTGCAGACTTGTAAATACCTTGGTACTATCTTAGACAATAAACTAAATTTTACTGCAAATACTGACTTTCTCAGCAAAAAAGGGCAGCAAAGATTACGATTACTTAGAAAACTGTTCTAGTTTAATGTTAGCCAAGAGGCCTTCACTATGGTTTATCAGGCTTACAACTGCAATATTTTAAGTTTTAATATAACTGTCTGATATGTCTGATATGGCAATCACATTAAAAATAAAAATAAATTTCATAGAATCCTAAATGCTGCTGGTAAAATCATTGGCAAAAAAAAACAAAAAAACATTTGGGCAGCTGTTTGAGACAAACAAGTTAAAAATTTTTCTAGAAATAAAAAATCACCCTATGAATTATGATTCTGCAATTTTACAATCGCAAAAGAGATACAAGACACCGATAGCAAAGACAAACAGACACAAAAACTCTTTTGTTTCCTGGTAATTCAAACATTAAATAGAAACTACCTGATATAAACTTTTCGCATGTCAATTATAAGTGGGTCTGGTGCGAATGTATATTTTGGTTTTCTATAATTACTAAGTTTTGTTTGGTGTAGGTGTAATGCACAAATTGTATAAAAAATGTCATTATGGATAATAAATATTATTATTATTTTTATGGAAGTAATCATAAATAAAGAAAAAAAAAACTAGAAGGAAATAAAAGTCACAAACCAAGATAGTGTTTATTAATAAGTGCTTAAAGAAGAAAGAAATGTTGATTTGTAATTTACATTGTGGATATTGAATCAGTGATTCCCAAAGGGGTCCATAATGATGGATGTCATTTCAGCAGGTCGTAACTTTAATTCTGATATTCCGTTGATGGAATCATTTTATAGACTCATTTATGTTTTGTACCTTTCTTTAAATTTTACATTTTAAATTCTTTACATTTTGTCCCGCTTCTCGAATGAAATAATGTTGTATTTAATGTAATAGCTCCCATTTAATAGCCCAATAATGTTTAGTTGTAACCTAAACAAAAAGAAATGTAGACTGTACAGCGTTGAGTATTTGAAACTGGACTTTTATTTCCTCTTTGTCAAACAAGCGTGCTTTTTTATGACGCTATAAAATCAATTAAGATGGAGGATCGTTTGAGATGATGACACACTGATAAAAAAAAAGATAAGGGTTTGAAAAACTTTTGAACACTCAAAGATAAAGTTCAGAATAGACCCACGAAATCTCTATCGACATCATATAGTAAGAATCATAACAAAAGCTTCCTCTTCCTAATACTATTAATTATTTTGGAAGATTCAGATGACTTGACCAGTAGGCCTTTTTAAGATGAACTGCGCAGTGGTTTCCAGATCAGGCAGCTCTCAGTAAAGTTTCTCCTCTTCTGGTGTTTTGAGGCCAGTGTATTGTTCGGGCCTTTTGATGAAGAAAGCAGTTTGGAAAGACAGGATCAACATTTTTTGACGACACTCCACAAAGGCAAATTTCACTGGTCACAATTTTCAGCTTCCGAAACATGTGTTGTCTCATTCTGTTGTGTCTGGCTATTATGTGAAAAATTAGACGTTGGTCGTATCGAGAGTATAATAGTCGTCGAACTTCTTGTTTCCTTCTAGTTCAATATGTGCTGGTATTCATTGGAGAACAGTTGTCTTGTTCTTGATGAGCTGTATAAGTGTTGACTTGAGTAGTTTTTCAAGCTCTGGAGGACCTTTTTTGCATTGGTCGGGAAAACAATCTGACTGTTTGGCTACTTGTGGGATTTGCTAGCGTGGTACCTGCTAGTTCCTGTGCTCCTCTTTCTGCTCTGTGGCTATCAAAGAGCTCACCAGTTGCAATGGACATGATTTATTAATTAATTTTTCTCCATCGGGCCATTCGTTGAGTATTCCAGCTCCTCCATTTGTGATGGCTTCTTAAGATAAACAACTTTGACTCAAAGATTGTCAGAGAAATGTGTAGAAGAGAGTTCACAAAATTCTTGAGCTCTGTAAGTCAAGGTTTTCTTTCTTCTTATGTCATTTTTTGCAAACAACATATTTCTCCAAATGACTTATTTCTCTTATACAGCTGGCTGAGTCAACGTTGTCTGGTAATAATGTAGTATAATGTAGCTGGAGAGACTATTGAAATTGTGCAAACCTTTAAATACCTTGGTACTATCCTAGACAATAAACTAAATTTTACTGCAAATACTGATTATATCAGCAAAAAAGGGCAGCAAAGATTACGATTACTAAGAAAACTGTCCTCGTTTAATGTTAGCGAAAAGGCCTTGGCTATGTTTTATCACGCTCACATCTGCAATATTTTAAGTTTCAATATCACTGCCTGGTATGGCAATCTGAGCATTAAAAATAAAAATAAACTTTATAGAATCCTAAATGCTGCTGGTAAATCATTGGCAAAAAACAAACCCCATTTGGGCAGTTGTTTGAGACAAACATCTATAAAAAAGCTAACAAGATCCTCGAAATAAAGAATCACCCTTTGTGTCAGGATTTGGTGATTTTACCATCACAAAAAAGATACAAGACACCGATAGCAAAGACAAACAGACACAAACACTCCCCTGGCAATCAAATCATTAAATAAGAACAATCTGGTATAAACTTTGTCACATGTAAATTATGAGTGAGTCTGGTGTGAATGTACACTTAGGTTTCTTATAGTCAAAATGTTTTTTGTTTGGTGTAATGCACAAATTGTACGACAAATTTCCATACAGATAATAAAGATTATTATTATTATTATTATTATTATTTTTATTTTCATATGTTCGTTTATTATATATCAAGAAAATTCGACACAAAAAAAAGTTCTTTGCGAAAACTTTAACAACAATACTGAAGGCAAATTAATATTTAATATTATAAAGAACTACTTCATTGAACATATTCATAAATGAAACATTATCTCTGTTGCACCGAATGATGAGCTTGCAAACCTTTAAAAACAATTTTTTTTCCAGTGTGTTTTATGATTGTATGTAATACATTGGTTTAAGTATGAATTTTATGAATAAAAATAACTTCAAATGTAACTTTAAATATTTTTTTAATGATTCGACTCACTGATTATAAATTAGTTTTAAAAATCGTGAAATTTGAAGATAATGACTTTTAAAAAATTAAATATAACTAAAGCAAGGGGTCTACCAAAAAACCGCAAAACAAGGAACTGGGTCTACGAGACAAAAAAGTTTGGGACCCACTGCTTTAGATTGTAAGTAAACCTCATCAATTTCTGTGGTCTACGGTTAAAGAGGGTGTCATGTGGCCAAAAACAATGACCAAACGCCTTTACTTTTCCACAACCAATGTCAGGCACCCATAAGAGCTTCGTGGATTCGGAGGCGCCCAAAAATCCCAAAATTAAAAATCCCATTCTTCACCATGATTCGAACCCGAATATATTGATGCAAGCTTTAAAAATATATAAAGTATTGAAAAAAATCGTTACTTTTGATAAATTTAACCGCTGCGATTTTGATCGTGAAAAGGCTTAGTTGTTCTAGCTTAAGTTACAGGTTAAATTTTCGTATTTTATCTTCTACTGCAAGAGTGAGAATCAGTAATTATCTGAATATCTTATATGTACAAAGTCCGGTCAAACCTCGATTTTTCAAGATACGGATGCGACGTAACAAGCTCAGTGTCTTTCTTGGCACTGCAAGAACGCATTAATGCATGACGTCATTCCACCTGCATATTTTTTTTTTGCTTGTAAATAAGGATCAAGGAAAAATCAGATTCGTACTAATTCATAAACTAATAGATCCTTTGCCCAATTCATGTTGATGAACACATGTTTATAAATACATATGTTTGCATATTAATACATATGTGTGCTGAGTAATACATGTGCTTTTAATATATATATATATATATATATATATATATATATATATATATATATATATATATATATATATATATTTCATACATATGTGTGTTGAGTCATGCATGTGTTTGTTAATACATGTGTTTACTTACTTTCAAGATGAAAACACTCTTAGGCTAAAAGAAAAAAAAAGTGAAGTGAATAAATTTAGTGAATAGTTAAACACGTGACTTAATTAGCATATTTTACAATAATACATGTTTCAATCGCAGTATTGAATTCATATAAAATAGATTTGTTAAGGCAAACCACTAGTATTGATTCAGAATCCTTTAAATACATCGAACCAAAGGAAACTCGCCGTTTGCTGTTCCTTCTCTAGTACATTGTACATGTGCGAGTCTGGTCCATCCTCGACATTTTGATTAGAAAAAATAAGGCAACCTTTTCAGACCTTACGACCTATAGGGCAGATGATGAAAAAGTGATCTGTTTCCATGACCGACGGTTAACGAGGATGGTATGTGGCCAGCTCGATGACCAACCGCTTATACTTTCTCCACCTAGTGTCAGTGAACCATTAGAGTTTTATGGGTCTTAGGGCATCCTACGATTCCCGAAATTCCAGTCTTCACCAGGATTAGAACCCGACACACCTGGATTCTAGGTTCACTTCTTCACCACTCTGATATATTTTGATAAAGAGAAACATAATCCATTGCAATTGTGAACATTTAATTATGTACACAAGTAGCTCAATTGCATTGGTGACCATATGCCATATAAATATGTACACGCGTAATTCAATTGCGATAGTGACCATATAAATATGTACACACGTAGTACAATCTAGTACTTTGCAGATATTGTAGTTCTTTTTTTTTATGCTCGGCGACCCTTTCTTACAATACCCCACTTAACGATGACCCCCCGCACACACACACACAGCAATAGAAGAATAGACAGTAACAATCCATCTTTTCAATGGTCTTTGGCAACCCCTGGCAAATCGTCAATCGACTCCCAAGGGGGTCGCGATCCACAGGTTGAGAACCCACTGACTTAGATGAATAAAGAATTGAAAAAGATAAGAGCACTTTCTATCATTCAGCACACGTGATCAAGGTGATGTGACGTGCCTTGATGTACTAAAAAGGTTATGAGTTACTCACCTTGATGTATAGAGATCGTTGTTTGCGGTGTCCTGAGTTATCACTCCTGACGACTCGGAGATTTTAAAGCCTCCGACATTGTCAATATGAAAATGTTGTTGATTAGTCAAATTCACAGGCGTTGTATCTAGATGAACTATTGGTTCATGGGTTTTAATGTTTGCGCTTTTAGGACCAGCATCAAGGCTTTCTGAGACAGAAGCCTGAGTTCCGATCGCATTGTTCCTTGTTTTTTTACTAGTCGTGACAAGTAAAGATATACATTGCAGAGAATCTGTCAATGAATCACTCACATCGTCAGGGAGTTTTTTAGTAGTTTGTATAAAAGTCTTGTCCGTCAATGACTCGTTTCTATGATCCGATTCTATTATGGTATTCTCGGAAGGCTTACTTAAAACGTATCCATGCCAAGAGTTTGCGTTTGTTCTTTCACAAACATGGACTTGCCTAACTAATCCGTCAGACTGGGGTCTATTCATGTCTTCCTTCCGGCGAGGCTGAGCAGAGCTATGGTTTAAATGTCTGACTTGTTTCTCCCTGGTAGATGTTGATTCTTCCGCTTGGTTGGAAGTAAATGTAGCATTGCGCGGCGGCACGCTGTCCACGATTATTTCATTGGTTAGAACTACTGAATCTACACGAAAGACGGAGGAACTACTTTCAGACATTGAAGAGTTCTGGTCTTCACTATGACCGCTATGACGCATCGGAGGCTGAGTGACGGCGTCGGACGTCGGGCGTGATTGGTCTCCGCTTACTGCGTACAACCGCTGCCGCAACGCTGGACCACCGTCATCTTCTAAGGCATCGGAGACATCGGGGCGGTTATTTTCTTCCGTAAATTGAGTGATTGTAGAATTAGCAGCAAGGTCAGGATTAGGTGAACCGTTTGCCCCCCAGTCAAAGAAAGTCTTTGATTTGAGATCAAAATTGGACGGATTAACTGAAGAAATTGGACAAGGCATATTTCCATGTATGGAAGTAGCTAGGTCCCAATTAAATGCCTTTGGGTTTATCCGAGGTGACCTAGATTTTGAGATTTTTAATGGCGTCTCATTTCCGGCTTCATCGCAGCTTTCATGAATGCTGTAAGAAGCAGACGACATGTCAGAATCTAAACTTCCGGAAGAGCTGGAGTAGTAATCCATCACACCAGAAGTTCGGGTGTTCTTCCCAGGTTCTGGAAGTTCTCCCGAAATCTCGGGCGCTGCTGGTAAGGTGTGAAGAAATGAAGGTGGCAAGGAACCGACTCCGACATGTTCCACACTTTTTCCAATACCTTCCGTAGCTGTGCTGTTGCCTTGAGTGACGTAATAACTGGCGGCGACTGGAATTTTGGAAGAAGACCCGATCTCTCTGCCGAGATGCGGAGTGTATGAGCCTTTAGAGTTGAACCGGTCAGAGATGTCAAGATTCTGCACAGACTTTTCATGCGTTGATACATTCTGAGGCACGTCATCGGGAGACACCTAAAATACAACAACACCAAAAAATATATTATTTGT
Organism: Biomphalaria sudanica; assembly: GCA_036873155.1. Taxonomy (NCBI): domain Eukaryota; kingdom Metazoa; phylum Mollusca; class Gastropoda; family Planorbidae; genus Biomphalaria; species Biomphalaria sudanica. The sequence continues at coordinate 403,861 of JAZGLO010005872.1, forward strand.
ATTACCTTCTGTTACTGTTAAGCCAATGCCAATCAATAAATTGGTAATTTCAAAACCAATGTACAAGAAAAATGCGAAATTATTATTGATATAGCAGTATCACTTTCTCACAATGCTAAGAAAAATCACTTCCTGTTAACATTTTTCTTGCAACCTTGATCCCTACACGATGTGGCAATACTAAAAATAAAATCTTGTTTCTATTCGGCCTGATCTACTGCTGAATATCACCCTACTCATAGAAATAAATTTCCGGGTTCGAAACTTGGTGAAGATTGGGATTTTTGAATTGCGGGAATCTTAATAAGATGTCTCTGATTCTACCCAGCTCTAATGGGTACCTGACATTAGTTGGGAAAAGGTAAAGGCGGCTGGTCGTTGTGCTGGACACATGAGACCCTCGTAAACAGATGACCTTTACATCCTCTGCCCCATGGATCAAAAGGTCTGAAAGGGTAACTTTCCTTTTTTTTAAAGTTTTCATTGCACAGTTTGAAGACAAGTAAGAGTACAAAGTGCTGCCAACTTACCTTGGAGCTGCAGTGGATGCACAGGACAAGCCCAACAACGATGAGTACAATGGCCACAGCCAAGAGAATCATGCCGATGATGTGCAGAGCGCTGTACTTTGAGAACCCTTTTTCGTCCTCGAAGACTACCACGGTCAGAGTAATTCCAGGAATAAGCAAAGGGATCGCGAAGGCCACCATACACATCCCTGCGCATGACCTAGGGTCACTTCCCAAAAACTTGGACCGGAATAGGTCCATCCTGCTCTGGTGGGGCTCCTGTGAGATGTCAGACCTATATAAAAAGTAGTAAAAGAACTTGATCTTAAGTTAGTTATAGACGTACGGTTTTATTACGTTGCATGTTATCACCAGGGATTACTCTCGGTGTACTTTTTGGAACTTTATTTTTAACTCTTGCGCACATGTTAACCCTATGACTGTTGGTGCCCCTATCAAACCTGAACTTTGTCGTCTTTCGAAGTACTATTGCTATTACGTGAGCCGCCCAAAACTTCGGAGGACAAAAAAAAAGTAGTCTTTGTCGCTATTGCAGTTGAAAAGTGTTTACATGAAAGACAATACAAAAAATGGAAGATAGAGATTTTGAAATAATAATTTTTTAGCTGTTTTTTTTTTTTCTCTTCAGCGTGCCAAACTTCTGTTAAGATAGTGTCACAGCTTTCCTATTCTATTTATACTTATAACTTGATAGAATCTACCTTAGGTCTCGATACGTCCCTGGTTCAATTCTAGTTAACGAAATAAAACAATTAAACCACTAGATCAAACACATAAACTTTAATCAGCTTTACTGCATATCACACACGCTGGACTCTCTGTCTAACAACAAAACACAGTTTCGGTCATTCGCGCAGATTGTAAAAATAGATTATACATACATACACACATTCATCCGTGACAGATAGCTAATAATTTCATTCAGATAATATGACAAATTTTAACTCTAATAGTATTAGTAAGGCATTTCTTCTGAGATTCTGCATTAGTTGAATTTATAATATGCTTTATGGCACTGTGGTAGTAAGTTCCTGAGTTGGATGCACTGAGTCTGTAGATAGTCGACTTCCCAAAACGACTAATTTTTTAAGGCGAAGGAATGTAGAATCAAACTGGAAAAAATATTTATACCACGATTTATCCCAAAATTTATCCCACGATTTAACCCAAGATTTATCATCTGGGCATAGAGCTCTGAGGACTAGTTTTTGACAATGGAACAAAAAAGAAAAGATGATAGCTAGGGAATGCCGCAAGGTTAATATCTGAGGTAACGTTAACGTTTTATGGGATTTGTGTTTTTCAAAGACTAAAATGTTATCATGAAAACAAAACTTTTCAATGCAGGAAGTGCTGTTAAGCTAGGTTTTTTTTTTAAGGTAGGCCCACGTGATCATTTTTTATTGTGCACTGCAGAATCAAATTTTCAAAGCACTTCCTTTTATAGCACAAAATCATTTCAAAATGGGGGAAGCATTACACTTTTACTTTAAGACATAAAACTTATTTTAAAACAATTAAAGATATTTGATACGAAAGATCAATTGGCCCTAAGCAGTTTGAGAAATGGGGGGGGGGGAACTTGTAATCAATTGTTCCCTTTCTCTCTCTCTCTCTCTTCAAAAATGATTGAAAATATCACTGGAACTATTTTTGAGGCAAGTGTGTGCCCTATGGGCCTTAAGCAAGTGTCGGCCCTAGGCAAGTGTGGGCCCTAGGCAAGTAAGGGCCCTAAACAAGTGTTGGCCCTAAGCAAGTGTGGGTCCTAAGCTATAGGTTAATGGCCCTAAACAAGTGTTGGCCCTAAGCAAGTGTGGGTCCTAAGCTATAGGTTATGTTGACCATAGGTCAATTCAGCACTGTTCAGTGAAATAGTAAGATTCGAGCTCAATTCTTTTAAGTTGGCAACAGTGAAGTTCAAATTAGCGTCCTTGGCATTGCTTGACAGTGTTTGGTTTATTGTGAAAATCTCCAATTGCAATAGTGATATTGTTTCGTTTATTTATTTCTAAATCTCAATCTTCCATTTTTTTAAATTATCTCTTTATATACCGCCCCCCCCCCAGCATTTCTTTTTTTTTTTGCCTCCTCTTCTATTTCTATGCTGTTATTTATAACTTAAAGAATGTATACCGGATTCTTAAAAAACGCGAAAACTAAACAAAAGAAGAGATAACTGTCTTTAAAATGTATCTTGAATTCTCCAAGAGTGTTTGCACCAAATTATACTAAAACATGAAATAATAACATGAAACAACTCTCTTTTGAAACAATTTGTTACTACGCTGTTGTCAAGGCTTTGAAATAATGTTGATGTAAAGAAAAACAGTCATTTCAATAAACATTAGTTCAAACTAATACCAAAAATATACTGATGAGATTAAAACTGACTAAGGGTGACTTTGAGGCGCGGTGACTGGGTGGTAAAGTATATGGGGGGTCCCAGGTTCGAATCCTGGTTAAGACTGGGATTTTAAATTTCGGGATCTTTAGGGGCGCCTCTGAGTCCACCCATACTTTGATGGATAGTTGAGGAAAAGTAAAGGCGGTTGCCGATTGGTCGTTGTGCTGGTCACATGACACCCTCGTCAACATAAGACTCTTACGTCATCTTCCCATCATCATCGCAAGGTCTGAAAGAGTTACTTTTCCTTTTTTTTTTAATTTTTAAGGGCGACTTTAAAGAGCTTTATGGTTTTCCGTCCATATTCACTTTACCCAACTGCTAAACAAATACTCTCACAACTTTATGGCGTCCAGTCGAGACCATTGGTTACAGAAGGCCCCTACACTGACCTGCAATGTCGCAAACCTGTGGGCAGTGGAGGCCAATAGTTCGTCGTCACGTCGTACTGACAGAGTTCGAGCTCGGGACCTCACCTCATACCACACGACAGGGCCGGCCTTTGACAATTGGAGGCCCTAGGCGTACTGAATTTGGTGGCTCCAAATTAAATAGAAAAATAATATTAAAAAACCAGCGAAAAAAACTAAAAATACGCATTTATTAAAACAGAGTACTCCAACAATAACACTGAGGACAAGTTTTGATATTTCTTCTCTAAATAATTTTTTTTGAGAGTCCTGTTCGAGGCCCCCATCAATCGAAGGTCCCAGGCGGCTGCCTAGTTTGCCTATGGCTAAGGCCGGCCCTGCACACGACCACAGAGAAAAAAAAAATATAACCAGTAGATCTAAACCTGATATTTATCATGGGAACAATAAAAAGAAAATACATTAAGTGTTCTTACTTGATTTGCACATCGCCATTCTCGGCAAAGGATAGACTTCTCTCGCCTTGCATAGATGACGTCATTGTAATGTTAACCTCGGTACCATATTGCTAGATGATGTAATAAACTATAAAGAGGAGTGAAAAAAAAAGCGTGAAAACATTGTGTATGTAGGCTATATCTGTATCAAATAATATCTTATCTTATAATATACCACGAATCAAGTCATCAATTAAAACGTCTTAAATAGTCCAAAAATTCTAATTTGCGTATTAGCAGAAATGAAAGAGTCAAAAGCTGGAAGGTTTAGAGAGTTCGCCATTCACAGAAATGAAAAAAAAAAACAGCAGTTGGAATGTTTACATTTGAGTTTGGATGTGTAGGCGGGCAGGGTTGTTTATACATTCTGCCCATGGTGAATTATCTTTCATTCATGAGCAGGACCAGGTTGAGTAATTCTCGCTAGGTCAAAGGTCAGAGAGGGATGTTTTTCATAAATGCTAGTATGTTTGAATGTTAGCGGTTGGGTTTGGGGGGGGGGCTGGAGAGTAGTCCTTATCGTGGCAAATGAATGCATCGTTCGCTTCAAGCTTTCCTGCTGTTTCTCACTAACCAGCAAGTTAAAAAGTAGCGTTAACCGTTTCATCGTCAATCACTTTGTATATTAAGTTAAGCTATAATGTAAGTATAGCTAAGTTCCCCTTTCAGACCTTGTGGTCTATATGGTGTCAGGGTCATATGTGGTCTACGAGGGTGCCATGTGGCCAGCACAACTACTTTCCCCAAACTATGTCAGGTACCCAATTAGAGCTAAGTGGACTCGGAGGAGACCAAAGATCCCGAAATTAAAAAAAAAAACACCAAAAGTCTTCACCAGGATTCGAGCCCGGAATAAAAAAAGACTTAAACAAACAAAAACTGCAATCCATAGAAAGAAAAACTCTGGTGAACGTTGTACAGTTTATAAAGCCCCAATCTCATTAGATATACCCTCGTTTATAATGGCAAATGGTTAATTACATTCAAATTGTATTTAAGAACATAAAGAATGATAGTCTAACATTTAATTCGAAACGAATTCACTGCACTTCAATATCGTATTGTAAACGAAAGTACATTGAAAGTACAATAGATTTATATATACTAAATACGGTTTTTAAGTAATTAGAAATGACTTTTTGTTTAATTCACATGTATTTCAAGTGAGATGTGATCTATGTTTTTAAATGTTCAGCCACGTGACTATGTTAACTAACGCGGTTAAATGTGTGTCTCATTCTGCTTATTGTGTTTGAAACGATGAATGACAAAACACTTGGGGCGCACAGTTTTGGACATGTAAAACTACCATCTAAGAAAGAACAGGCGATGAAGGTATAAAGAACATAAACAGAAAATAAGCAGTCAACAGCTTTTAGTGTCTCAAAGTGACAAAATATTCGGGTCACAGACAGGTCTTCTTGGCCACATAAAACGTTTCCATCTTTCTTAATCTTCGGACAAAAAGACGTCCAACTTTTGATAGGCCTGACAGTGCATACTTTGACGCTATTAAAGACTTTGTAATACAAATCAGCTCACTCTTTCTGTCAGTCTGTCTGGTACAGTCTTTGAACACGCTTTGGTTCTCCCACTTCCTAGTCCCGAATCAAGTTATAACATTGCACAAGTATTCATTGTTCCAAACAAAATAAGAAACAGATGACCTTAAGATCACCTCCCCTAATAGATCGCTAGGTCTGAAGGGGGAACTTTAAACGAAATATGAAAGATCCCAAAATTAACCAATTTATTAATAAATTAAAGGAAATTAATTTATTTAGCTTGATAAAGATTAAGGGAATAATATCTTACAATATTAATATTCATGGCTATAAATACAGTTCTTTGCCTAAGATAAGCTTTTTTTAAAAAAGTAATTTGTTATTTTGCTTGTTGACCGATAGACTAATGGCTGGAAAATCTACAGATGTTTTTATATACTTACAACTAGATGTACTACATACTTATGTACATCTTACACAAGTCAACACAATTATTGGCCGTTTTCTTAATGTACAAGACATAACTATAACAGAAACATTGTTCATTCGATTCTTAGACAGTGAAGCACACTAGTCTGTGTACTATAACAGAAACATTGTTCATTCAATTCTTAGACAGTGAAGCACACTAGTCAGTGTACTATAACAGAAACATTGTTCATTCACTTCTTAGACAGTGAAGCACACTAGTCTGTGTACTATAACAGAAACATTGTTCATTCAATTCTTAGACAGTGAAGCACACTAGTCTGTGTACTATAACAGAAACATTGTTCATTCAATTCTTAGACAGTGAAGCACACTAGTCTGTGTACTATAACAGAAACATTGTTCATTCACTTCTTAGACAGTGAAGCCCACTAGTCTGTGTTCTTTAATGACGTGTACGCTACAAGAACAAAGGTTTCTCTTTAAAAAGACTTATTCCAACAGCTGATTTCTCGTTTAACTGTGAGTCAGCGTAGTCTCTTGATCTGCCAATTGTGATGTCATCAGTAAAACGCAAATGTTGTTTACAGATATACTTAACCGACAGTCAAATAGTATTTCAGGTCAATATAATAATAATAATTGTAAAAATAACAAATTTTACTAGACAGATGTAATCATATATATAATTTATGCACATATAGTGAAGCTAGAAATTCATCATAATTTATTATATATTATTGGCTAATACTAAAGTCTTTTTTTATATTGTACACTGTATCCTATGTGCCGTAAGCCAAAGAGCATAATGAGACTATAACACACTTGATTAAAGTTCTAAAACAAGTTATCTAATACGAAGTACATTACCTGTTCATCTCTGAACCCATCTCTGGCTACAAGCGACTCGTGCAGATTCATCGAAACAAGGGAAGTTATCCAAACACTTTATAATCTTGTCTGTTAGAAGGTTAGAATAAAAGAGGGTAGGGAAGAGTCCATTTACTTCAAACGTTTTGTGAAGTTATCTCTCATGTAAACACTAGCCTATATATCAAAGTCGTTCAAGGCGACGGGCGATTTGTTCCAACGATGTACATCTCTTGTGACTACCAACATCTACACCACAACAACAGCAAGATCTTACATTCTGAAGTACTGCAGTGAATCTCGCGCAAAGTGGAGGAAGAGAAGGAAAGAGAGTAAGAGAGAGTAATAGACTGAGAAAGAGAGAGAGAGGCTGAGTGAATCTGAAAGCAAACGTGAAGCTACAGGTGAACACAAACACGCGCGCACGCACACCTCAAGGCCTATTACAAACCCATCACGTTAATTTTCCCGCCTCGTGTTTCAGCAGACGACGACTTTGATATTTGTCTTTTCCTGTCCATCCTTTTAGAATCCTTTAGATCTAGCCAGTCTTTGTTAAAGGTCGAAGAAGAGATGGCACATCAACAAAAAGGTGTCAGAAACAAAACACAAAAAAAAAAAATCAGAAATATTTGTGAAATGAAACAATGGCCACACTAGCTTAAAGATAGATTTTTAGCGTGAGGTAGGAAATACAAAATATAGAATAAATAAGAAGAGGAGTCATTTTGGTAAGATTTAGGCAGAAATAGTAATAAATGTGTGTTATATGTAGAAACATGCTAGGGCAGAAGAAGAAATTTTTTGGGGATTTTTAGAGATTTTTCCCAAATTAGAGCCCTAAACCCAGTAAACCTTATAATATAATATAATATGATATAATATAATTAATATAATATAATATAATATAATTAATATAATTAATATAATATAATATAATATAATATAATATAATATAATATAATATAATATAATATAATTTAATATAATTTAATATAATATAATATAATATAAAAAAAAGAGGTCATCTCAACCTTAGCCCGAAGGTTCATTCGTACCCTTCACCTTAGACAGGGGAGTCTAGGGGGAAAAACTACCGCCCCCCCCCCACGCATTAGCCAATGGAGTTAAGTCAGCTTGATAAATATATCATAAAATTGTTTGTCGTTGAGCTATATTAAAGAGGTATTTCAGCTAGATTACTCAAAGAACTAAGCAATGAGCTAGCACCAGTGTTCAAAATACTTTTTCAGGCATATCTTAACCAGGGCAGAGTACCAAGGGATTGGAAAGAAGCTAATGTCACCCCCCCCCCTCATATAAAAAAAGGAGAAAAATCTGATCCAGGAAACTACAGACCAGTATCACTTACCAGCATCACATGTAAAATACTACAACACACAAAATGTAGCAACATCATAAACCACTTACACATACATAATGTCCTTACTCCTTACTGACATGGCTTTAGGAAATATATATCATGTGAAACACAACTAATAGGACTAATTGATGATTTTTCAAAAGGTTTAGATGATAGTGAACAAATAGATGCTATCTTACTAGATTTTTCCAAGGCTTTTAACAAAGTTCACCACCATAGTTTGCTTAAAAAATGTAAAAAATTTGGCATTAATGATCCACTGCATCAGTGGATTAAAGATTTTCTGATAGGGAGAAAACAAACTGTAATAATAAATGGCTCTAAATCAACACCAATAACAGTCTTAGGTCCACTACTGTTTTTAATTCACATAAATGATTTGCCAAATTGCATTAGTACAGGAACAAAAGTCATATTATTTGTAGACGATTGCATAATATATAGAACAATAAAAACAACACAAGATACAGGAATTTTACAAAGAGAATTAAATGAATTATAGAAATGGGAATCAAATTGGGGCATGTCTTTCCACCCAGAAAAATGGCAGTTATTAAGAGTAATAAAAAACTAAAACAAATTAATTCCACTTATCTTATTCGTGGCAAACAGACTAAAAATGCAAAATACCTAGGTGTTATAATATGTGGAACACTGTCATGGAATCCACATATTGATGAAACTATCAAAAACATCAAACAAAGCATTAGGGTTTATTAAAAGAAATTTCTATAAATCAAATAAGAACATAAAACTAAAATGTTATTTAACCTTGGTTAGGCCAATAATAGAATATGCATTCCTCTGTTTGGGACCCCTCAACTCAAGAAAATATTAAGAAACTGGAACAAACACAAAATAGAGCAGTGAGACTCATAACTAAGGAATATTCACATTTGACTAGAGTAGCACCTTTAGTAAAATCACTAAATTTAGAAAGCCTTCAGGACAGAAGACTCAAAAGTAAAGTAGCAATTATAAACAAAACACTAAACCATAATCTTCCAATACAAAACAAAATTTAATAAAATACTCAGAAAGACACAAAGATAAAGGCACATTCCTCGTCCCATATGCTAGGACAAATTTGTACAAATACTTCTTCTTCCCTAGTGCTATTAGAGCATGGAATGGGTTGCCTGAGCTAGCCAGGAAAACCTGTGACTTGGCAGAATTTAGGTCATTGGTTAATATTCATGAGCTATTGTCAGTATTGATGTTCACTGATTTGAGGTCGCGTCTTATTACATCTATGTAACGGAGATGGGGGCGACCAGTTTTTCTTGTGCCAGTCGCGAGTTGACCATAGAGGATGACTTTCGGGATGCGCTTGTCCTCCATCCGGCGAACATGTCCAAGCCAGCGCAAACGGCGTTGTCTGAGGGATGTAAAAATGCTGGGAATACCTGATCGCGCAAGGATCTCAGTATTGAACACTTTTTCTTTCCATGTGACATTCAAGATCCTACGGAGACATCTCAAATGGAATGAGTTTAGTTTTCTCTCTTGCTTTGCGTAGGTGGTCCATGATTCACTGCCATATAGCAGTGTACTCATAACGCATGCCTTGTAGACTTCCATTTTGGTCACCGTGGTTAGCTTATGGTTTTCCCAAACTCTTAGTCTGAGTCTAGCGAATGTCGAGGCAGCCTTCCCTATGCGTTTTTTCATCTCCTCTTCTAGGGACAGGTCATCTGTAATTGTGGATCCCAGATTGCAGAATTCGTTTACGGCGTCCAGCTTGTTATCGTCAATGAGGATGGAGGGTGGTGCTGTAGTAGGTGGTCCCATAACATTTGTTTTCTTCGTGCTAATAGTCAAGCCATATTCTTTACAGGCCTGAGAGAAGCGGGACATTAGTGACTGAAGTTCCTCTTGTGTGAGTGCCACTACCGCTGCGTCATCCGTGAATAACATATCTCTTAGGAGGGTGGCTCTGATTTTAGTTTTGGCCCTCAGTCTGGCAATATTTAGGAGTTTGCCATCAAATCTGGAATGGAGATAGATGCCTTCAGTGGATTTGTCAAACGCGTTGTGGATTAGCAGTGAAAATAGTATTCCAAAGAGGGTTGGGGCCAGGACACATCCTTGTTTAACTCCGCTGTTTATACTGAAACTTTCAGAGCTGGCACCGTTGAATTGCACTGTGCCCATCATATTTTGGTGGAAAGATATGATTACATTTAGTAGCTTGGGTGGGTAGCCTATTAACTGTAAAATTTTAAAGAGGCCATCTCTGCTAACTAGATCGAAGGCCTTTGTCAGGTCAATAAACGCAATGTATAAAGGCATCCTTTGTTCTCTGCACTTTTCCTGGAGTTGGCGGATGGAGAAAATCATGTCAATCGTGGATCTCCCTGAGCGGAAGCCGCATTGTGATTCTGGGTAGACCCGATCAGCGAGTTTTTGTAGCCTGGGAAGTATCACTCGAGCAAAGACTTTGCCTACAATACTTAAGAGGGAGATTCCCCTGTAATTGTTGCAGTCGCTTCTGTCACCTTTGTTCTTATACAGTGTAATGATTTTAGCATCCCGCAGGTCTTGTGGCACAGCACCTTCTTGCCAACATTTACAAAGCAGTTCGTGTAGAGGTTGGATTAGAGTAGATTTGCATTGTTTTAGAAGATCTGGGGGGATACCATCGCATCCGGGTGCTTTGCGGGCAGCAATGTTGTCTATGGCTTTGTTGAGCTCTGAAAGGGTGGGTGTTTCATCTAGCTCGTTCATTGTGGGTAGTTGTATGATGGCTTTAAGGGCTGAGTCAGAGACTGAGCTTGTTGTGGCGTAGAGCTCGGAGTAATGTTCCACCCATCTGTGCATTTGTTGGCACTTGTCTGTGATAATTTCCCCAGTGGTTTATTTCAGAGGTGCTGTCTTGTTTTGGGAGGGTCCGAGAGCCTTGTTGATTCCTTCGTACATCCCTCTTATGTTGCCCACTTGGGCTGCGAGCTGAATACTCTCACTGAGCTCTACGCAGTATTCATTGGCACAGATCCTTGCTGTCCTCTGTGCATCGGCTCTAGCTTCTTTCAGGTTTAGCAGGTTGTGTTGGTGTCACGTCAGTTTTAGAACCCCTGTAATATTTTGTGACTAGTAATCACTGAACCATTCCGTGCACGATTCGCACGAGATTTTGTTTTTTGGTCGGAAGCTGACCACGAGGTGGACAGTCAGTTGATTTTTAGACTCTGGTAAGAGAGGAGTGTTTTGGATATTAAATGTACAAGTAGAGTGTCATTGAATTGATTTGTATTCAGGACTAATTTTCTTGGATGTATTTTGTGATGGCTGAAGTCGCCAATATCTTTATATTTATATATTTAATGTGAATAAAAACCATGTCTGCTACAAGTGAGTCTAGTTAATAATTATAGATATTGTGGTCAAAGAGTTCAGCATGTTAATGTTCTCACGCACTAGCAAATCTAGTGCGCGAGTGAAAGTAATTAGTTATCAGCAAAGAACATTGTAGAAGTATCTACAACACAGAGACATTCGCGTCATCACGCCTATAACAAAACCAGGCTGTGAGAGTTGGGTAGGTTTAGCCTTGTAAGTAGCGAGTGCATCTCTCTTTGCTCTGATGACAGGTGCTAAAATAACTGCTTTAGAGTCGAACCAATCATTTTGTTTTGTAATTTTTCTTCCAAAGATTTCCATGGAAGTCTTTTGTATGGTGGACTTGAGGTGTTCCCATTTTTCAGTTGCTGTATTCTCAGAGATATTTTTATACTCGCGTTCAAAAGATTCCGCAAACTGTATCTGGAGATCAGGTTGACACATCTTGCTTACATCTGATTGGGGTCTTCCAATCTGCTTGGTATGGTGGATTTTTTTGGGGAGGAGATTGATCTTACAACATACCAAGGAGTGATCTGTGTCGCAGTCTGCACTGTGGTAGGACCTGGTAAGCTTGACAAATTTTAAGCACTTTTGTCTTACCATGATTAGGTCTAGTTGGTGCCAGTGTTTGGAGCGAGGGTGCCGCCAAGATACTCTGTGCCGCGGTTTAGTCTTGAAATAGGTATTAGTGACGCAGAGGGAGTGTAGTGAGCAAACCTCGAGGAGCCTTTGTCCGTTTTCATTTACTTTTCCGACACCAAAACGCCCAATACAACTGTCCCATGCAGAGTTGTCAGATCCAACGCGTGCATTGAGGTCGCCGAGGATGATAACCTGTTCCGTGGTTGGGATCTCGCTAAGAGCAGACGAAAGGTTGTCATAAAACATATCTTTGGCCTCTGGTGTGGAACTCAGAGTAGGAGCGTAGGCACATATCAAAGTCACATGTCCAATAGATGTGTTAAGGCGTAGTGATAGGAGTCTTTCTGAACCGTTGCACTTCAGCTCTACTGTGTTCAGCAGTGTGTTCTTAACTGCAAAACCAACGCCATGTTCCCTTACTTCACTTTCGGCTTTGCCTTGCCAGAAGAAGGAGTAGTCTTTTTCTTTGATTGATCCAGAGTCAGCTAAACGAGTTTCCTGAAGGGCGGCAATGTCTACTTTGAGCCTGGACAGTTCATCGTTTATTATTGCAGATTTTCTGACATCTTCTATGTCTGGTAGGTTTTCATTAAGTCCAGTTTGTAGAGTACGCACGTTCCATTTACCCAGTTTAAGAGTGGAGCTCCTCCTTTTTTTCTTCATGTCGACTGGTACATTGGCTTTGTGCCTGCTTTTCAGATTTTGTCCTATCCTCGTGTACCCAAACGAGGAAGACAGGCATGACGGGACAGCACCTTATTGGCTGGGGGCTGCCCAGCTTGAGGCGGGCGGTAGCTGTCCATTGGAATCCTAGGATCCCTCCCACCGGCGAAAGTGGCCCCTGGCGCCCTGCTCTACGTCAATTGAGCATTTGAGCTTATAACCGGTGACTGCCACTTCCCGTGTTTGGCCGACGCCTAAGGCGAAGCTGGAGTGTCCTCTCCAGTTTTTTAGGGTTAGGGCTTTGAATAAGTGAGATGAAAGCCTGGGCATTGTTTATGGTCGGAACGATGTCGCCCACACAGCAGTTCCCCCCTCTCCGCGCAGCTGATGTGACCAAAGGAACGGAGTATCCAGTACAGTTTGGGATCAATAGCGCCGCAGGATCTGCCAGGCTGTAGAACGGTGTGCCACAGTCTGCCTAAGGGTCACCAGCTCCTGATTTTTCCTCAGGGTTGTCTCCCGAAGCCTTTCCCATGTTTGTAGGTAATGATGGGCTTAAGACCATTACCACTTCCGGCGTTAACAACCTTGCCGAACGTTGTCAAGTGCTTCACAAAAGTACGACCACAGACCTATATAATATATATATAATATATATGTCTGTGAGTACGACCTAATTATTGACATCACAGATAGCAAGCATCGGAAAGAAAAACAAAGAAGCGGAATGCGGCATTTGTTTTGTTTCGCTGTCTCGGTAATCTAAAAACAAAGATTTGGCAATCGACTGCTTCCGAAACACAGCAAGATAAGATTTTTTTTCTGATTTGCATAGAGTGTTATTGTAATGAAAATAAAAACAATTATAGCAGTTCTGTTGCCAAATGCCAAGTATAACAAAATCATAGAAACAGCATGCCAAATATTGAATCTAGGACAACATATACAAATAATCTAATCTGTGTATAGTGGCCAAGTACTATAAGATTGATCATTTATCTCATGTTAGCTTAGTAATTTGACAATGTTTGATAATGTCATTTTTCATAGAAAAAGCGTTAAGCACCCATATCAGATCTTGCAATCTTTAGGGCAGATGATGTTAAAAATCATCTTTTTCTATGACCAAACTGTTGACGGAGGTGTTATGTGGCTAGCACAACCACTTACCAAGATTCGAACGCGTTACTCCTCGGTTTGGAAGCCAAGCGCTTTATCACTACCACCACGCACCGTTTTTTAGCGGCCCCCAAAAGGGGAAAAGACGCTATTAGTTTTGTGCGAAATGTCTGTCCGTCCGTCCCGTTTAGATCTCGTAAACTAGAAAAGATATTGAAAATCCGACATTACAATATTTTAGACCATTCAAAGTTCTGATGCAACGGCTACTTTTTTTTTTTCTGAAAGCGAAAAATCTAATTTTTTAAATCCGTTATGCAAGCAGTTTTTTAAAGAGAAAAAGCTAATTAGTATGCATTATAAGTTAGACCTAATTTAAAACGAATAGTAATCTTGTAATCTTCCATGAACTTATTTTCGAACGGGCGGACGTATAAATGTATATCAAAACAATTAGATCAATTATAAGACATCAGTTAGGCCAGGAGGTGCGGTGGCTGAGCGGTAAAGCGCTTGGCTTCCGAACTGGGGTCCTGGGCTCGAATCCTGGTGAAGAATGGGATTTTTAACTTTGGAATCTTTGGGCGTCCACTCAGCTCTAATGGGTACCTGACATTATTTGGGGAAAAGTAAAGGCGGTTGGTCGTTGTGCTGGCTACATGACACCCTCGTTAACCGTAAGCCACAAAAACAGATGAACTTTACATCATCTGCCCTATAGACCACAAGGTCTGAAAAGGGGAACTAGTTAGGCCAGGTTCACATCTAACTTTACATTAACTTTCACCTATCCTTTGATCTGCTGGCCCGTTGGGGCACTACACAAGATATGTTAACCTTCATTCTCCATTCTTATCTCTCATTTGTCTTTGATATAATTTCATTCGGATTTTCTTTCTGAAAATATTGAAGCCTGCCTGGGTGGACCACTTCGGGGGCCGATTTTGAGTTTGTGTTTCCACACAAGCTGTCTTTTGTAACCTTGTTTTTTCTATAGAAGATTTGAAGTGAATAGAGGAACAGAATAAATGATGAAAACAAAAGTGTACAGCTTTCGTAAATAAATAAAACACAAAAAAGGCATATCTCTTCAAACTGTAAGAATTATTTCTTTTCTCGATATCAAACAAAATTAATTAATTACCTATGTTTAATTAACTATTTGGTTAATTTTTTAAATTGATGCGTGTGTTGTCTTCGACAATAAATAATTGTGCAAAGTTTCAACTTGATCTGAGTAGGGGATGTGGGAGAAATAACGTGTTTAAAATTTGTATCAGACAGAGTCAGTAAAAAAAAAGTGTACTGAGGTCGCAAAGAGAGTACTTAGCAGACGTTAAGTGTATTAATGTCGCAAACAGAGAGAAACTGAAGAGAATAAAACACTTGTTTGACAACGTGTGAACCAAGAAGGGAAACAAACTTCCGTTGCTTAAAACCTGGCTTGTTCTCAGAAGGAAGTGAATTTCCTGCACGTATAACATACATAGACTACTTCTCCGGCTACTTCTCCGGCAACTTCTCCGGCTACTTCTCCGGCTACTTCTCCGGCAACTTCTCCGGCTACTTCTCCAACTACATCTACGACTACATCTCCAGCTACATCTCCGACTACATCTCCAGCTACATCTCCAACTACATCTCCGACTACATCTCCGACTACATCTCGGACTACATCTCGGACTACATCTCCGACTACATCTCCGACTACATCTCCGACTACATCTCCAACTTCATCTCCGACTACATCTCCGACTACATCTCCAACTACATCTCCGACTACATCTCCGACTACATCTCCGACTACATCTCCAACTACATCTCCGACTACATCTGAGACTACATCTCCAACTACATTTCCGAATACATCTCCGACTACATCTCCGACTACAACTACATCTCCGACTACATCTCCAACTACATCTCCAACTACATCTCCAACTACATCTCCGACTACATCTCCGACTACATGTCCAACTTCATCTCCGACTACATCGACTACATCTCCAACTACATCTCCGACTACATCTCCGACTACATCTCCAACTTCATCTCCGACTACATCTCCGACTACATCTCCAACTACATCTCCGACTACATCTCCGACTACATCTCCGACTACATCTCCGACTACATCTCCGACTACATCTCCGACTACATTTCCGACTACATCTCCGACTACATCTCCGACTACATCTCCGACTACAACTACATCTCCGACTACATCTTCGACTACATCTCCAACTACATCTTCGACTACATCTCCAACTACATCTCCAACTACATCTTCGACTACATCTCCGACTACATCTCCAACTACATCTCCAACTACATCTCCAACTACATCTCCAACTACATCTCCGACTAAATCTCCAACTACATCTCCAACTACATCTCCGACTACATCTTCGACTACATCTCCAACTACATCTTCGACTACATCTCCAACTACATCTCCAACTACATCTTCGACTACATCTCCGACTACATCTCCAACTACATCTCCAACTACATCTCCAACTACATCTCCAACTACATCTCCAACTACATCTCCGACTAAATCTCCAACTACATCTCCAACTACATCTCCGACTACATCTCCAACTACATCTCCAACTACATCTCCAACTACATCTCCAACTACATCTCCAACTACATCTCCAACTACATCTCCGACTAAATCTCCAACTACATCTCCAACTACATCTCCGACTACATCTCCAACTACATCTCCAACTACATCTCCAACTACATCTCCAACTACATCTCCAACTACATCTCCAACTACATCTCCAACTACATCTCCAACTAAATCTCCAACTACATCTCCAACTACATCTCCGACTAAATCTCCAACTAAATCTCCAACTACATCTCCAACTACATCTCCGACTACATCTCCAACTACATCTCCGACTAAATCTCCAACTACATCTTATCTACATCTCCGACTACATCTCCAACTACATCTCCAACTACATCTCCGACTACATCTCCAACTACATCTTCGACTACATCTCCGACTACATCTCCAACTACATCTCCAACTACATCTCCAACTACATCTCCAACTACATCTCCAACTACATCTCCGACTAAATCTCCAACTACATCTCCAACTACATCTCCGACTAAATCTCCAACTAAATCTCCAACTACATCTTCGACTACATCTCCAACTACATCTCCAACTACATCTTCGACTACATCTCCGACTACATCTCCAACTACATCTCCAACTACATCTCCAACTACATCTCCAACTACATCTCCGACTAAATCTCCAACTACATCTTCGACTACATCTCCAACTACATCTCCAACTACATCTCCAACTACATCTCCAACTACATCTCCAACTACATCTCCAACTACATCTCCGACTACATCTTCGACTACATCTCCAACTACATCTTCGACTACATCTCCAACTACATCTTCGACTACATCTCCAACTACATCTCCAACTACATCTTCGACTACATCTCCGACTACATCTCCAACTACATCTCCAACTACATCTCCAACTACATCTCCGACTAAATCTCCAACTACATCTCCAACTACATCTCCGACTAAATCTCCAACTACATCTCCAACTACATCTCCAACTACATCTCCGACTACATCTCCAACTACATCTCCAACTACATCTCCAACTACATCTCCAACTAAATCTCCAACTACATCTCCAACTACATCTTCGACTACATCTCCAACTACATCTCCGACTAAATCTCCAACTACATCTTATCTACATCTCCGACTACATCTCCAACTACATCTCCAACTACATCTCCGACTACATCTCCAACTACATCTCCGACTACATCTCCGACTAAATCTCCAACTACATCTCCGACTACATCTCCAACTACATCTCCGACTACATCTCCAACTACATCTCCAACTACATCTCCGACTAAATCTCCAACTACATCTCCGACTAAATCTCCAACTACATCTCCGACTACATCTCCAACTACATCTCCAACTACATCTCCAACTACATCTCCAACTACATCTCCGACTACATCTCCAACTACATCTCCGACTACATCTCCGACTAAATCTCCAACTACATCTCCGACTACATCTCCAACTACATCTCCGACTACATCTCCAACTACATCTCCGACTACATCTCCGACTAAATCTCCAACTACATCTCCGACTACATCTCCAACTACATCTCCGACTAAATCTCCAACTACATCTCCAACTACATCTCCGACTACATCTCCGACTACATCTCCAACTACATCTCCGACTACATCTCCAACTACATCTCCAACTACATCTCCGACTAAATCTCCAACTACATCTCCAACTACATCTCCGACTACATCTCCAACTATATCTCCGACTACATCTCCGACTACATTTCATACTACATCTCCAACTACATCTCCGACTACATCTCCGATAACTGAAACTTTGAAAAAAAAACAACTCACTCACTAGCAGCCTGAGTACCAGGTGGTTGATTACAAAGATACGAATCACCTGGTGGTATCGCTCTAGCACGCGAAGGTTTTTAACCCAGTTTGTGACACAGTTTAGAACTGTAATACTATTTTTTTTAAATAATAGCGTTTCTATAGATGAGTGCCTGGTTAAGTTACTTTATATTTTGTCGGAATATGTCGAGGAGATTCTTAACAGGCGAGATGCTGCCATCTGAGACTGTGTAAACCCATTTCTTGTAGATTTTTTTCTCAATCCTTTGATTGACCTTTTTAATTTGTCATCTTCAAGCCTACAAAGTACGACTATCTAGTGCAGTATGTCATCTTCTAGCTGAGAAAGTCGATCTAGTGCAGTAGGCTTTCACAACTGATTTATTGAAAAGCATTCAATCAATGTTCTATCAAAATAAAAAACGCTCGCTTTCATTGGACCAGGAATTCATGCATGACAGAGGAAAGGTAACTCTAACTGTACTGACGAGTGACAGCCGACTATAGAACATTCATTTCTGGCAGTGAAGACTTAACTCCCACTCTCTCTCTCTCTCCTTCTCTCTCTATCTCTCTATCTGTCTCTGTGTTTGTGTTTGTGTTGGGGGGGGGGGGTTCTTAAACTAAGATCGTAAAGCAGGCCCTTGACGTCATAGCGCTAGACAGGTAGTGGCAGTAACAATACCTGTTATGACAACTGTATTGATCTACAAGTCCTATACCTGTTACTAACATTAGACATTCCCCTTGACTGTCTCTCTCTCTCTCTCTCTCTCTCTCTCTCTCTCTCTCTCTCTCTGTCTCTCTCTCTCAGTAAAAAAAAATCGTTACTAAACTAAAACATTTAACATGAAGTGTTTTCTTTTTTTTTCATCCATATATCAAACTATTCACATTTTTTGTTTGCTTTTGCTTAAACGTAACTTAAAAATTCTAAAAAGAAAAACTTTTTAAAATACTTTAAAAAAACAACAAAAAAACAACAACAATGCATTCATTGAGTGTAATTGTACTAGTTAATTTGGATCAGTTATGTTATTATATTAATGTACAACTTACACATAATAAATATGTGTAATTAGAAATATTTTTAGCGGCCCCCGAAAGGGGAAAAGACGCTATAGTATTGTGTGAAACGTCTGTCCGTCCGTCCGTCCACTCCCGTTTAGATCTCGTAAACTAGAAAAGATTGTGAAAATCCAACATTAATTTAGCAAAAAAAGTAGCCGTTGCATCAGAACTTTGAATGGACTAAAATATTATGATGTCAGATTTTGAAATATTGAAACCTGCCTGTGTGGACCACTTCGAGGGCTGATTGTGAGTCTGTGTTTCCACACAAATTGTCTTTGTAACCTTGTTAACAATTATTTTGATTAGCCTTTAGCTTTCTCGTCGCGCCAGGATCCTATTGTGTGTACCTTTTGAGAAAGGAGAGTGAAGAAGGGGGTATCTTTGTAACTGCTTACATGATCTTTTTTTTATGCATACAAAAATAGTCATTAAAGAGTTCAAGAGACCTCTAGGGGACTAATTCAACTTATACCACCCCATCTGTGAAGTGCGAGTTCTTTCCCTTGTTCAAGATACCGAACAAAATAATTAGTTATTAATAGTTAATTAACTAATTGGTTAATATAATTATTTTTTAAATTGATTCTTGTGTTGTCAGGTAAAAGACACCAGACAGACAGACAGAGTGAGTAGAAAAGATATGACTATGTTTGTTAAGCTTAACATTCAAAACACATCACCCCCCCCTTTTTTGTTTTGTTGGTGGCAGTATACAATCATTAGGTTGGGTGTGCATCCTTAAGGGTTCTCAGCTTCTTTAAAGAAAATAAATTACAACATAAAACATTCTAGTTACTTATTCGCAACGTATTTGATTCCAGGCTAGCAAATAACTATAGTGCTTCCATCTTTAATCGGCCTCCACAGCTACTGAAATAACAGAAACATTTTTCGTGTCTTCGTCTTAAATCGGCCTTCAAAGCAAAACTTAAGGGCTAGGCCAGTGTTTCTCAAACTTTGACCAGTTGCGCCCCTCCCTTAAACAAAAAAGAAAACAAATTGTTTCGCTCCCTCCTTCCTTTACCAAATGGAACTGGGGAGTGTTTTTAAAATTTTTATGAAAAACAACAACTTACAGACATACAATTAAAACACAATTTTCCAGTTTTTTATTTGCTTAAATTTTTACAATATGTTTTGAATCCAAATTTACATAAAGTTAATTAAAACTAGTCCGTGTATATTTTGTTTAAAATCGGCCCTGTGTGGCCGCGACAAGTTGTATAGCTTAACACGAAGATGTACACATCTTGTCATGGCCACACAGCGCCTCACTCTTAAAAGGGGGTTTCCGTAATTAAAAAAAAATTAAAAACTCTAAGAAAATATGCATACTAAATTTTAAAAAACAAATTTCAAATAAATCTATTATATTTGTTTCTTTACAAATATGACATGCTTTTAGATTTACTAATAGGCCTACTATAGTAGTTTAGGCCTATATGTGTTTAAATGTGTTTATATTATTATGTGCATTTATGCTAAATCTTGACGCTGTTATGGGCTTCCATAAAAGTCCTCCGCTGTCTGAAGTTCGGCACTGCTAGTGCATAAACGTTTGAATAATTTCTTTCGCTTATAGTGCCGTCAGTTTAGAGTTATTTCACTATTACTTACAGAATGTACTCTTTCTTTATTTAGAAAATAATTCTCATTTACACTAACGGGCAACGGCCCTTTTTAAAGCAACTAAACGCCCAATAACAGACTAATGAGTAGGCCAATTAGTGAGTTTACTGTCAGTGTGCATAAGATAGATCTATAGGGTCTAACACAGCGGTTCTCAACCTTTTAAGCTCGGCGACCCCTTTTTTACAATTCTTCACTTTGCCGCGACCTCCCCCCACCCCTTTACACACACAGAGCAATAGAAGAGTAGACAATAACAATCCATATTTTCAATGGTCTTAGGCAACCCCTGGCAAATCGTCAATCGACCCCAAAGGGGTCGCGACCCACAGGTTGAGAACCCCTGGTCTAACAGAGCGTCATCTGCCTTAGAAGAAAGAAAGCATGATACTTGATTGTAAAATTTTAATGAATTTGTTTGGTTTACCTGATTTTCACAGAATTTACACTAATCCAATTCAGCAAAACAGATTATGTCCTAACATGGTTGTAAATTCTCATAGATTGGTGTGATCCAATGTAAAGATCTACATAAGTAGACTATATACGTGATTGTTATTTAGTATGCAGCACAGCACTTATAAAGTAGGTCAAAGGTCAGCTTTATAAACTGAAATTAAAGTATGCTGTTCAACTTTCGAGTAGCGTACAGCCAACAGTCTAGCGTTGGTAAATAGTCGATTGACTAGCTACGTCATTGCAATCTATTTAGGCATTACGGCGCTCTGCCTAATTTTAAACAGTAGCAGACGATTATTTTATTGGCATATATTTTTCACCGAAGAGGCTAGAGAGCGATTGGATTCGTTAAATACCGCCACTACTAAGAACTACACACTAAACTGGTCATATGTTGTACAAAACTATTATTAACTGCAAGATTTGCATCTAATTTTTTTTCCTCAATACATTTAGATATATAATCCTAGATCTAGACACTATGTTCGCGAAAACAGACATCTCTGAATACAGTCTTATTTAATTTGGTTTTTATCATGATAGCGATAGTATCAAAGGGAGGTTCCAAACTTGAGAAGCTATAAACAGACAGCTTTTAGAATGATTATTTAAACATAATAATGTATAATTTACAAAGGTTCATTTAAAAAAATGGTAAACGTATGTTTATAATAATCCAGTGTTTCTCAAACTTTTAGTAGAACCGCCCCCCCCCCATTCCAGTTTCAAGAACAAACTCTCCTCTTCCCTCCCACCTCTCTAATAGTAGGATATGCTAATTATTTTTAGACCTTTTCTGGTAATCACTTCCGTGTCATCTCATAAAGTGGGAAGATGTTAAGTGTTTTCGTGGGGGGGGGGGGGCAGAAACGACAGCGTGGGTGTTACTGAGATGTGTGGCTACGCTGATAACAATTAGCACGTGAGTAATGAGCGTGTTTTGTTAGCAGGGCCTGATTTAAGGTGGTGTAGACAAAGTGGAGCTTCACCATTGAGGGTAAAAAAAAAAAAGGGGCGGGGGTTCCTAATCTAACATTTTTGTTTTCGATTCCTCTTATCAGCTTACAAACTCTTCATATGGTCCAAAAAAACAACATAAACACCCGGTAGGACACGTATCTTGAAGATACCTGTAACGATTTTCTTAGAAAGTTGACGGTGAAAACATATTCTAGCTAATTGGTCACACATGGAAAACTCTTTTTCCAAATTCAATGTTATTGCATTGAATTTGGTCTGGAGGTGTGAACAATCTATATCTTGAACACACTTAAGTCATCGGGTATTCCCGCATGTCGTCATTACAGAGATAAAGAAATAACTAGACGCTCAGGAACATTTTGCGCACTGTTTCCCTAAGTCTGGATAAATAGGGCAATCACCATACGAGAATCTTTATATATCGAGATCAAGTATTCTAGGAATGTGCCTTTATCTTTGTGTCTTTCAGAGTATTTTATTAAATTTTGTTTTTGTATTTGAAGATTATGGTTCAGTGTTTTATGTATAATTGCTACTTTACTTTTGAGTCTTCTGTCCTGAAGGCTTTCTAAATTTAGTGATTTTACTAAAGGTGTTACTCTAGTCAAATGTGAATATTCGTTTGTTATGAATCTCACTGCTCTATTTTGTGTCTGTTCCAGTTTCTTAATGTTTTCTTGAGTTGAGGGGTCCCACACGGTGGATGCATATTCTATTATTGGCCTAACCAAGGTTAAATAACACTTTAGTTTTATGTTCTTATTTGATTTATAGAAATTTCTTTTAATAAACCCTAATGCTTTGTTGGATTTTTTTATAGTTTCATCAATATGTGGATTCCATGCCAGTTTTTCATTTATTATAACACCTAGGTATTTTGCATTTTTAGTCTGTGTTACTGGTTTGCCATGAATAAGATAAGTGGAATTAATTTGTTTTAGTTTTTTTGTTACTCTTAACAACTGACATTTTTCTGGGTGGAAAGATATGCTCCAATTTGATTCCCATTTCTGTAATTCATCTAATTCTCTTTGTAAAATATCTGTGCCTTGTGTTGTTTTTATTGTTCTATATATTATGCAATCGTCTGCAAATAATATGACTTTTGTTCCTGCACTAATGCAATTTGGTAAATCATTTATGTAAATTAAAAATAGTAGTGGACCCAAGACTGTTCCTTGAGGTAAACCTGAGTTTACTGTTATCGGTGTTGATTTAGAGACATTTATTATTTAAGTTTGTTCTCTCCCTATCAGAAAATCTTTAATCCACTGATGCAGTGGACCATTAATGCCGAAATATTTTAATTTTTTAAGCAAACTATTATTATATATATATATATATATATATATATATATATATATATATATATATATATATATATATATATATATATATATATATAATATATATATATATATATAAATAATACATTGCGATAAAGTGTAAGGATACTTTTTATAAACAACAATACTGTTAAATTACATTTACAAATTTACTCACAGTGAGAATGTAGCCTACAGTCAGGTTAAGTATCACAGTTGAAACACAATGTCACTATTTCCAATAGTTCGGCAGGTCAAGTGGGGTGGAGTCGTTTTGGTAGTATTCGTCATGCTGAACAATACATGAACTGTTGTCATCCAATAGTAATAGGTTCACAAATCATTTATAAGTATATACATACTTTGCGCATTAAATAGTGGCTTAAGTAGACCTTGTTGATATATGTGCTAATTGCATGTCTCATTAAGTTTTGCTTCCTCGAGTTTTGTTTTTAATTAAACCCACGATTTTTGTAGGGTACACGGGGAAATTCGGGCAGCATCGTACAGCCATTTAAATTGGATAGCTGTCTGGTAGGATGATATGCATTCTGCCCTGTTGACTCTATGGTGTCGGGTTCGAACCCTGCCATCCTCCGTCATCCTGCGAAAGGTTTGGGATTCTATGCAGACTAAAAATCTTTAATCGAACAAAACAATAGAGGGCAAAAAATAGCCGAATAGTATGGTAGTGCTAATGTAGCATTTTTGGCACCCCATTGCCGTTTGTTTGATATTAAACTAATCAATAAAATAAATATATAGCCACTAATTAAATCTAGACCAGTGATGCACAAAATACAGCCCGCGGGCCAAATACGGCCCCTTGCGTGGTTCCATCCGGCCCACCGAAACGTCTGCACAAATTCTAGAAAATCCCCCCCATCCCCCCCCCTAAAAAAAAAAGGTTGAAAAATGTATCTTACCATCATTAGGGAACTCACTTTTTCTCTGATGCATTGGTGCCATCACCTTTAACATTGGAACGCACATGGAATGGGAGATCAGAAGAAACTACAGGTGAACTCTGAATTTAGAATCTACCTGGAAAAGTGAACAGATCTTTACTTTTTTTTGTGTGTGTGGAACATATTAATAAGCCAACATATTTTTGTAATAAAGAAAGTGTGGCTGTTTAAACAGCAACACATTAACGGCATAATAATAATGCTTTTCTTCGAGTCCTAAGATTAGTGAGGATTGCAGTATTTCCCGTGGCTGCGCAGCCCCAGCCGTGACCCACATATTTGCCACCTTCAGGGCAAGCATAACCATTGTCCGCAGGTGGTCGGGTTAGATTTTCTTTTCGCCGTATGCATTTGTCCTCCGCAGCGGATTTTCTTTTGGCATAATGAAATAAATAAGGCTGCATTCTTGGTTTGAGCCGAGAATAAAAGATGTTAAAGCTACGCATAGAGATTGGATGATTTATGAGACGTCAAGAAAATTAATCGGTGGTAAAGCCAGCTACAATGTTGCTCACATTTTAACTACAGAAATGAAACCATTTTTTGACGGCTAAAAAAATAACTTTCAGATATCCCATTAATCAATGTAAGTTACTAGATACACAAGTTAAAAAAAAATGCTTCGTGTCAATTTCACTTCGTTTTGTACCTTTTCGGTCATGTGGCCCTCGACACAAGTGTCGGAAATTAAATTGCCATACAGGTCGAACTTGGTTGGGCATCACTGATCTAGACTATTTTAGACTAGATCTATTACTTTTATTATAGATCTGGTAATTTGTTTAGGCTAGTGAGAGCAATCATTGGAAAAGTAAAAACTATCTACTTCCGTATTTCCAAGATGGTGGCGTAAACAATTTCACGTGTTCTAGTTTAACTCTAGACCTAGATCTATATCTTATCTTATATATCGAGGTCTTGATCTGTAATTTTTTATTGACACAGATCTATGACCTAACAGTCTAATCACATATTCTTGTTAGGTTAGCACAAAACTTGCTCGATGGATGAACCAGATATCAAGAAGGGTCATAGACCCAGACAGGCAGGCCGAAAAGCAGATAAGAAAAAAGCGAAAAACAAACATGAACAAGACCTGACTGCTAAGCAAAGAAACCCACGGGCGTTTGCCATACAATCAGTAAACAAAGCAGCTAAAGCTTTTAGAAGGTTAATAATTCATTTACTTACTTATTGATATAATCATCATATAATATGGATATAGACAGACTAATGACTAATAATTCAATAATTGTCCCTAACTAATAATTATAATACTAATATTGTAAATCTAATTTAAATTTATTAAATTATTAATCTTAAGACTTTTATCACTTTAGAATTGAACTAGTCCACTTCATACTTACTTAGTCTTAGTTAGACTTATTAATAGTTAGATGTGTAGCCTACATCTTTAGGCTCTAGGCAGTCTAGGCTGGTCTAGTACTATATTATAGTATATATCTAGTAGAGTTTACATTAACTTTACTGACTTTAGATCTAGATTCTAGTCAGTTATTACAGCCCAAGGCCAAGGAGTCTGGTCTCTGTTTCAGTGTTTAATATTTATTAATTAGAATAGATCTATTATAAACTTATATATATTTCAATAAATAAATAAAAATAGTAAATAGTATGAATAAGTTAGTATAAAATAAATAATATTAATTTTAAATATTTATAATGGCAATTAAGTGCAATACAATTCAATACTTGTTGGCGTTGGAGGAAGAGATGGCAAAAAGATGGTGTCAGACACTGGTACTTCACTGCTAGTGCTATTGGCAGAAATGATATCAAATAGTTATAATTATATGTATTTCTTTTACCTTAAACTTAAATATTTGAAAAAAAACAATAAATAAAAAAAAAACTATACATTGCAGACCACCCTCATATAAATCTTATTGTCGAGTCCAGACCAATGGAACTGGGCTTCAGCGACTTTATTATGTACTGTGGGTTGGAGTTTTGAGGTGGAGGTGCTGAAAAACACAGCATCACAGGCATGGTTTGAGCTTCACATTTGCAAGTTATTTATTATTTTATTTTCATTGCAGAACAGCAGATATTAAGACTAAAAAGCAACACATACCTAAAGTTGACAGATCACCCACTGAACCACCCCCTATTGTTGTAGCTATTGTTGGACCACCAAAAGTTGGAAAGTCTACATTGCTAAAATGCCTGGTCAAGAACTTTACTAAACAAAAATTGACTAATATTAACGGCCCAGTCACTGTTGTAGCTGGTAAGATCTTTCTTGATTTCAATGTAGTTACAATTTCTTATACTATGAAGCAGAAAGTAAGGCGTATGTATGGGTGTATGTCCTGCATAGAAATCACAACCATTTGACCAATCTTGATAAAACTTGGCATAAATATTCCTTGGGTACTAACTGGAACCATGACGTATGTATAATAGCCCTAAAACAAACTTAACTCTTTGGCTCCGCAACAACGCAAAGGACGTTGATTTTTTAAAAGTCGGACCAACACTGGGGGCATCGGCTATTTCAAATGTATTTTTTTCGTTTCTATTTCTCCAATTCTTGTTTTTTATTGCTTAATTTTTTATCTAGAATAGTTTCCCTTTGCTAAACATCCGGAATTTCCTTCATTTAACGTGTTTTTATTTTGTACGAAGTTTGTAAAGAGATGACATTTATTTTGTGTGTGTGTGTGTTTTTTTAACATGGAGCTTCAACCAAGGCCTTATAAACTTTGTAGATCTAAATATTTCTTTGATAAAGAAGTATAATAATTCAGATGACAGTGATTTTGTTTCATCTGATGGTGATATTGATAAATCTAATTATATAAATCTAGATCTAGTAAATTAATTTATAGATCTAGACCTAAGGCTAGGTCTAATAATGATGAAGTTTATCAGTTGATGAAGCAGCTCCACCCCCAGCTAATGTTCAATGTAGATTTAGAACTAGTTTAGCTCTCTCTACATCATCTAGATCTAAATCTAATCAGATAGAGGTAGATCTCTGGATCTATCATCTAGGCACTGAAACAGATCAATTTCAGATTTGTTCCACCAAGAAATTGGGTTGTCAACCTAAACTTAGTCAGCACTGCATCTATTGAGCTGGAATGTTGTTTTTTTTTCATTGACAATCACATTGTTGATAGTCTTGTCAGCAAAATAAATAGCTATGCTGACCATAGGATTAAATTGAACACCCCTGCTAGAATAGATCCATTTTCACAGAATGGAGACCTATAACTATAAAGAAAGACAGAGTATGTAAACACTGTAGGTCAGGGAGAACGGTTTATGTTTGCGCTGGATGGGAGTCAAACCCACACATTCATATTGACTGCTTCCATGAATATCACAACTAGAAGGAATATTTATATATATTTATATACTAAGTACATGAAGAACTTTAGAAGAAAATACTATAAATATATATATGCTGTACAGTTGGACTAGTTTTAGGGTAAAAGTGTTTTGTTCCAAGAGTGTTGCTTTTTTTTATGGGCTTTTTTGTTAAGGTAGTGACATTGGATTATTAGTTCCAGTTTATTATTTTTTGCATCTATTGCTGTCTCTTCTATGGTGTTCTGTAAACAAATGGATAAATATGAGAAAAAAAGCTATATGGATTTAATTTGAACAATAAATTTCTTTAAACATGCACTTGGATGGATATTTTCAATGTCAGTTGGTGAGTTTTTCATTTTTAATTTTTATATTCAAAACCCTAAATTACAAAAACAACATGATTTGCAAACTAGAAAACATAGAAAATGGAAAGAGCATCCATTTCTTTTTAATTCTATATCCAGTTTATTATTTATTCAATAATAAATAAAAAAGTTATACAAGTTATATCGAAGCAAAGTAGCCCACTCTGAAATGGCGGAAAAATTAATTCCGTCTAAAAGTGGAAAATAATTTCAAAGTAATTCCGGAGTCAGAGAGTTAAGACCCTCAAAAAAAAAAGTTGCCCAATTCTATGAAAGTGTTACTATTTCATGGATATAGGCCATGTTTACATGAGAAAAGATCGAAAGGATCTAGATGTAATTTTAAGAACTACACTTTGCACAGATAGTTTTTTACTTTGACACACGAAAATTACAAAATATAGTCTATTGATTTCATTATTTAATAAAATTAAGCTTCAAATTTGTCTTTCCAAAGCATTTTTACATAAATTCGTTCCTTATATCTGACAAGACAAGACTGAAATGCTACACATCTCTCTAATAAACTCTATTCTTAGGTCTAATTCAACTCTAAGATGATAGAACTTCTATTCGCAAAGATAGTTTTATACTTTAACACATAAACATAATAAATATTCTCCATTCATTTCAAATATTAATAAAATTAAATTCCAAATTTTGTTTTTCTAGAGCATTTTTACATACATTCGTTTGCTATAACTGCGAAGCCGTGTTGACATACATTTTAATAGTTCCATTCATGTGTCGCGCACATGCGCAGTGAAAACACACTGTGACTGGACATGCAAATGAGGCTCTATATGGGTGATATTAAATATACTAACATAAAATAATTAATAAGCTTATTGAACCTTAAATTCAATCTTAAACTGTTAGATCAAGAATGTTAAGCCTCTCGACCACGCTTCCCACAAACTATTCAAATGCACTATATCAGTGATATGCATATTGAGACCCACGGGCGCGGGTAATATAAGGCTAGTGTGTATATTTATATATATATATTTTATTTTTTTAATTTTATTTTTTAGTCATACAACTTAAAAGTGGAATAGCAAAATTGGTGGGCAGAGGTGGTGTTCAATAATAGATTAAAGCTTTTCATCATGTATTGTATTGGCTCAGCCCTAAAAACTTTTCAGTTTGTTATGGTACGATTAGGAATTAATTTTTGTTTCGGGAAATAAGAAAAGTTTTTTACTTAGCAATGATGGCGTAAAGTTTTTTAAAAAGACAGATAGAAGTCGACAAAAGAAGACACTCTTCATCATTGTAGGAATAAGTATCTTTTACGAACGTAACTGACATTCGACAGTTCCCTTAATTGGTATCAAAAATGTGTTTGTTGTTTAACTTCAGAGTTGACTACCTATATTTGGCCTTTCGCTGGTGTTACTGAATTAGTTTGGAGTGTTACCTCCTGTTCGTTGTTTGTATTTGACACCCCGGAAGAGCCGTAACAAGTTTCAGGTTACTTCAGAATATATGGTATTAGCTATTTCTGCTATGACTAAATTGATATATTAACACTGTTCCTATTTCAGGTAAAAACAGACGTTTAACATTGATAGAGTGCAATAATGATATTAATTGTATGATTGATGTTGGCAAAGTGGCAGATTTAGTAAGTGTTGTTTTTTCTTATCTATAATTTTTTGAAAGGCAGTTTAAAGCTGTATCAGATGTAATTTTGCTATAACATATATTTTATTTCTTCCAGGCTCTGTTGATGGTGGATGCCAAGCAAGGTTTTGAGATGGAAATTTTTGAGTTCTTTAACATCTGTCAGGCGACTGGTTTTCCGCGTTGTATGGGTGTACTTAACCACCTGGACCAATATAAAGACAGCAAAACTGTACGCAAAAGAAAGAAACAGCTTAAGAACAGATTTGAAGTTGAACTTTATAAAGTAGGTTTGGAAATTTGTACAAATAGTTATAAAATCATTTTAGAGATCTCAAAACACCAACAAATTGTTGGTATTTGAAGTAGTGCATCATGTCTCCTAGCTATTATCACATTTTCTGTACACTCTGATCCAAGATATTTTGTAAGCATTTATATAGAAGAGGTTTTTTCGCTGCACAGAGCTTGAGTTAAAATTAGCATGGAATTTTTTTAGTTTTTAAAAGGCATGCAAATAATATATGCCTCTTTTCTAACAAATATGCTTGAATATCTAATAGATTTGTGCTAAAATAGTACAACAATCATGGAGTATTTAATTTTGTTAAATCACCAACTCCTGTATGTCATTCATTTTTCTAAAACAGTGTTTCCCAAACTGTGTTCCGCAAGACCTGAATATGTGTTCCATGAACCACAGGAATAATTACTAGAGTAGGTCACCACGTGAATTAATCTCTCTAAAAAATAATCAAAGTGTTCCATTAAGGAAATAGTTTGGGAAACACTTCTAAAACATTCATCATTTTCTTTTGGAAATGTATATTGGCGCATGTATAGCCACTTGGGTGTACCATTAAATTTTAGCATTACAAGAAAAAGAAATATTTCCTTATAAAGCCAGCTCCTCGTTAACTTAGGCGTAATTTTCTAGACCCTGCATCATTCCATCAAGACTCACACAGTGTCATACTTTATTCCTGTCAGGGTGCAAGATTGTTTTATCTGTCCATGCTAGTCAACGGGGAATATCTCCAGAATGAAGTACACAATCTGTGTCGGTTTATTTCTGTTATGAAAATGACTCCGCTTGTGTGGCGTGCATCACATCCGTACGTCTTGGCAGACAGGTAATTAATTATGTACATGTTGTGGAAACAAACTTATAGCGGCTAGAAATAATTATTCAAAATGATTTTTTTAGCTTTAAAAAAGTTTTTTTTTTTTTTTTTCATAAATAAAAAAATTATTAGACTTTTTGTAGGGGATCATTTTTTCTTTTGATTTCCAAATGATTGTCAGAATGGAAGATATTACCAACCCAGAAAACATCAGACAGAACCCTAAGTGTGACAGGGTGGTCAGTCTCTATGGATATATGCGTGGTACCAACATGAAATCAAAGTCTGTAGTACACATTGCAGGTAACCAAATTTTCAAGTTTTTCATGCCTGTTTCAAAATGTCATGTTCATCGTCTGGTTCAGTTTGTATCTTGCTTGTTGAGAACATGATTACTTTTGAAGATGTTTGTTTCAGCTCGTCTGGCTCATACATTTTGTTTTTTATTAAATTTAGGCTGTGGGGATTATGTCATCAAAACCATGACGTACCTCCCCGACCCGTGTCCCACGCCACAGATGGAGAAGCGTAGGAGTCTTAATAAACGAGAACGTCTCATCTATGCCCCCATGTCTGGAGTTGGAGGCATTGTGTATGACAAGGATGCTGTGTATATAGATATTGCCAAGCCAACTCATGAGGAGGTCAGTCTAATGCTAGTCCACTTTATAGATTGACTTTAACACAATAGAATACTGTATAGATTGACTTTAACACAATAGAATACTGGAAGTAAATTATGATTCAGTCCCATGGTAATTGTAGACTTGACAGATGTAAAAGCAATTAAGAATTATTTTTTTTTTTTACTTTTTTGTGATGTCTGTTCTGCTATAGGATAAGCCAACTGGTCTTGTAGCTGCCTTGATGGAAAGTTTAAAGCCTGTAGACGAGAAAGTCAAAGAAAGTCAGATTTCTATATTTAAAGGAGGCCCCTCTCTTTCTGGGTCGGACTTTACTAGGAAAAGGTAATGGAAAATAAGAGCTGAATTCAAAACATTACATAGCAGCCCAAGAAACATTTTAATTTTGTCGGGTCATTTACTTGTGGAGCCTTTACTTGCTTAGCCCCTACGCCAAACTGAAAATATTTCTAGACTCTCATATTTTGATAATACTTAACATAATAAATATAGACTATATCTATTTATATTGTTGTTTTTTTAAGCTGAGTTTGTTGCTAAATGACTGGCTGACATGCACAGTACTGTGGTGTCACTAGAGGCTAATCATGCTCTAGTTTATTATATTGTAGTCTAGAGGAAACTTTTTGAGACTGATAGGCACACTCTTTAGATAGGTTACCTTTTTCGTTCTTCTTCTTTGTTCTCATTTTTCGTGTCGGAGGGTTCTTATCAATAATCCTATATATGAGATGAACCACGCAGTGGTTTCCAGATCAGACAATTCTCAGTATAATTTTTCTTCTATAGAAAGGTTTTGGAGCCAGAGTCTAGTTCAGGCTTCTTGATAAAGTAGTTAGTAGATGCCGTTGAAAAGGAAATTTCTATTACCATCTATGCTGGTCAGCTTTCAATTTCCTTTTCTTCTTTCTCAGCTGTGCCTTTGGATCAAAAAGTTAAATCATTCGTCTTGTGTCTGATATGACCCGTGCAGTGGATTCAGCCAGTCTTCCTTAGAATTTATCCTATGCAGGGGTATTTTTGGGGCCAATGACTTTACCAGACTTTTTTATATGGCATGCAGGTTTCAAGACTATAATTGACATACATTGGTATCACTCTACAGTTGCATCTGTTGCTTGGTTCCAGTTTTCATATCCCAGAGAGTGTGTGCCCCATTCAGCCGTGTCCTGTTAACAGAATATCATAATTAATTTTTTTGGTTACAATTCTCTCTATAAATGCTCATGTATGTTATCATCTTCTCAAAGGCATGTGGATAAAACTAGTGATGATGAGGAAGATGAAGATGATGAGGAAGATTCTGGTATGGACACAGATAGTACAGAAGATAAAGACAGTGCTGAAGAGGAAGAGGATGAAGTAAGTACTTACAAATAAAAATTCAGTTTTCTTTTTATGATTGTAAATGTGTTTGGATAATATGCTGTATAAATGTTTTGTTGATCTGTTGTCTGTGTATACATGAATAGTATTGTATCCCCAATTTGAAGCACTTGTTCACATTCTGTGAATTTAGTAACATTAACTCTTTTCTATTGTATCCATTTGGGAATGTTATAAAATCTTTTCTTTAATTCATAAACATATACACCAACTAAATATCTATCTATATATCTATATATATCCTTTAATGAAACTCTAATATAAAAACACTTGAATGCTAAGAAAAATGATTAACTTTGTATCTGAGATGAGAAACAAAGGTATATATTTATTTCCAGGCCAAGAGTCCACCTAGGAAGAGGAAAAAAACTGATCCTTATGATGAGAAAGATATAGATGAAATAGGCTATGAAGAAGAAGACGGGGATGTAGAAGGAATGGAGGATGATAATTCAGATGTGGATGATGAAAGTGTCGATGAAATGGAACAGGATGAACAAGAAGATAGTGATAATGAAAGTGGTAAGGCTTATTAGAAGAAAAAAAAAAATTTATTCATTGTATTTTGAAATACATCAATTCCAACAAGTGACTAACAACTTTGTCCTATTGTAATGCTTTTGTGAGTCCTTGTACAAAGACTTTGAGAACCTGTTAATAAAAGTTGCATTTCTTACTGCAAGTTACTCATGCTTTGAGTTTTTTGTACCTTAAATTTAAAACTTAGTATTTGAATTGTAATGTAGCGTTAAGTTTTTTAACAATTTAAAACTGATCACAACCTTTGCAGATTTGATTTTGTTATTTTAATTCTTTTTTTTTCTGACCAGGCATGTTAAAGTGGAAGAAGAATATGTTTGAAAGGGCAGCCTTGAAACATAAAAATAGAAAAAACTATTTCAAAATGGTTTATGGAGAAGGTGAGTTTAGAAAATTGTCAATATGTTGGTTATATGAAATAAGTTTTGTTCAATTAATCATTTAATACATTTCATAAAGTCTAGATTGTACATGTTTTTTCTAAAATTCTAGTATGCACAAAGAAATTTACTTTTATTAGAATGTATTTGTATCAGGTTACAAATATTGTGTAATTATAACGTTATATAAAACTATGCAGTCTTTATGTACTCAGATGCTGATGACAAGAAGGATGAAGATAAAGATGATGAAGAAGATGAGGATTTGGCTGGTTTGTTCAAAGTCCTTAAGAAAAACACTAAAGACAACTTTCAAGTGGACAGGCATGAAATCAATAAGCTAGATTGCAACAGAGCTGATGGCGAGAGTTTGGATCTTGACGAGGTTTGTACATAGAGTTTACACAGCTTTAAAAGTTGTTTAGTGTGTGTAGCTAATGTGTTAGAAATCTGTATTTGACCACTGCACGTCTTCTTGGCCCTTGGAAATATTTCTGTCAGATTTAGATTTAGATAATGGAAAAGACTTGCATTAGCTTTTTAGGAGGCAAGGACTTTTATGATTGTGAAAAAGTTGGCATTTAAAGGGTTAATTAATCTTTGTATAATTCTGCTTGCTATGATTTTTTTTTTTCTGTTTCAGCTCAAGGAGGACATTGCTGATTCATTTGTTACTGGCAAATGGGATGCAAGTGAAGATGCTAAAGCCAGGCTAGAGGAAGATGGTAAAAACATTTTAGATCTAACTTTTGTAGATTTAACCTCAGTACTGATTAGTTTTTCGTATTTCCTGTATGTTGTTTGTTTTATATTTGCTCTCGTTTTCTTGATTTTATTTTGTTTTTGGACATAGCATTGTTAAGCCACAATTGGCTACACTAACTACAAATGCTTTGTTGTACAAAACAGAACTGCCTTACTAAACTCTACAAGCTCTCTGGACTAGTTCAGCTACATTCTTGAGGACACACATTGTACCACACTGTCTTTACTGCCTTGCTGTCCTGGACTGAACTGCACTTTCTTACACAGTCTCTGGTCCACAAAGGCTTTTGATCACATGACCATTACATGGGTCATATTTGCATGTACTAGCAGTACTGTCCATTGACAGCCATTCACCTGTGTGATTTGCCTGAGTCATGTTTGTCAGTAGGTCACACACACATTAACCCTATCGCTCTGCCACTACAGTTACAGCAATATATATGTTTATATTTATTTTATTATTTTTTTCTATTTAAGATGATTTATTTGGAGATTTTGAAGACTTGGAAACTGGCGAAAAATTTCACAGCACTAAACCGTCCTTAGCTCTTGACAGTGAGGATGACAATGAGACTAAAGAAGATGATAATGAACAAGAAGGTGACGAAAAAGAGGAAAATGATGACGGTAGGAGTTTTTGCATTTTTGGTTTTACGCAGACAAGGGATTACTGCTGCAATTTCCACAATTATATCAAAATATCTTATGGTTTTGTTTTATGGACTTGAACAGACTTTTAAAGAAAGTATATAGCTTTTTTCTTCTTTTGAATTAAATGGTTTTATTTGAGAATATTCTGTGAAAAAGCCTTAATATTAGTTCAGTGTTCACTTAAAGTGATGGTCTTAGTCTTAGTTATTTGTCAGGCAAAAAAATATTTCTTAAAAAGGGCTGCTCTAAAAAAAATTGTTTTATATTCGCAGCATTTGAGGAGGATATCAATTCTGTTAATTGTGAACCACATGATATGCTGAAAGCAATAGCCCATTTGGTAAACTCTATTCCTCAGAAGGATCTGATCAGGAGCGACCCAAAACAAAAGCAGAAATGACAGCACAAGAGAGAAGGATGGCCAAGAAGAAAAAGATTAAAGACCTTTTTGACAAAGAGTATGACAATAAAGGAGACTCAGAGTTTTATGATACCTGGAAAAACGAGATGGACGAACAGTCCAAAGTAAAAAAAATTTTTCTTTCTAAATTTGTAGTTACTAATGAACTTGTCAAAATTTATTTTGCTCACAGCTACTGTAGACATAAGAAACCCATATAATGTTATAAAACAGAAACATATTTGTTTCAAAAGACCATTAAAACTTATAATAGAAATGCTACTCTAGCGAACAAGTCTTAGACACAAAACTAGCATAGACCTGATCTGCCTGTACATGACAGGCGTTTACAGTATTAAATTAAGTATCTTACTGTATATATGCAAGATGGTTATTTTAGTAGGCTTCGTTCCCATACTTTAATGTGCTAAAAAGTTTTCTTTATATTTACTGTAAATGCTCTATACATCTGTTCTTTGTTTTTAATTGTATTGAATTAATCTGCCAGTTAAACAGAGCAGAGTTTGAAGAATTGCCAGAGGAGCAGCGAGTCCAGTTTGAAGGCTTCAGACCGGGGATGTATGTCCGCATTGAATTTGACCAGATGCCCTGTGAGCTCATTGAGAACTTTGACCCCACATATCCCATCATTATTGGTGGTATGACCAACGTGGAAGAAAAACTAGGTTATGTCAATGTAAGAAAATTTGATTTTAATTCCTTTTTTTTTAAAATGTGATTTGTCTCACTTTCAACATTCCTTTTTTAAAAAAAAAAAAAAAAAGCAAAAATCTTATAAAATAGTAAATTTAGTTATAAACTGTTGATTTTTTTTTTTTTTTGTGTAATAGACTACAAAGTTTGTTGTTAGCTTGCTTTGAATGACAATGTCTTTGATTCCGAAGATTAAGGATGAGTGCAGTGTTTCACATGACTACGCAAATCCAGCTGTGACCTGCACTCATTTTGTTACATCTAATACAGACAAAAGTCCCTGTCTATTTAAGTTAGAATAATTAATAATAATTGAATAAATTAATAATATGTGCAGCTGAGAGGCCAAAAATGCTTGGCTATGCCTTGGCCACCTAACAAGAGGGCTTGAGTTTGAACCCCTTGTTGAGCAAAGTTGTTCCCCTCCTCCCATTGGTCCACAAAAGAAATGAGACCATAGTGCTCACAAAAGAAATGAGACCATAGTGCTCACAAAAGAAATGAGACCATAGTGCTCACAAAAGAAATGAGACCATAGTGCTCACAAAAGAAATGAGACCATAGTGCTCACAAAAGAAATGAGACCATAGTGCTCACAAAAGAAATGAGACCATAGTGCTCACAAAAGAAATGAGACCATAGTGCTCACAAAAGAAATGAGACCATAGTGCTCACAAAAGAAATGAGACCATAGTGCTCACAAAAGAAATGAGACCATAGTGCTCACAAAAGAAATAAGACCATAGTGCTCACAAAAGAAATGAGACCATAGTGCTCACAAAAGAAATTAGACCATAGTGCTCACAAAAGAAATTAGACCATAGTGCTCACAAAAGAAATTAGACCATAGTGTTCCAAGCACGTTACAAGCATGAAAGATGCATAATGTTAAAGCAATGAAAAAGAAATAAACAATGTATAATGTTTTTGAACTAGGTGAGGATAAAGAAACACAGGTGGTACAAGAAAATACTCAAGACCAGGAACCCTCTCATTCTGTCTCTTGGATGGCGCCGCTTCCAAACTATTCCCTTCTATTACAAGCTGGAAGATAACTTGAGACGTCGTATGCTCAAGTACACGCCAGAACACATCCACTGTCATGCTACTTTTTGGGGTGAGTGTTTTCAGTAGTTAGAGAGGAATCGTGTCTAAATAGGGCTGGAACAGATGGGGCATAATGGCCAAGTGGTAATGCACTCAGGGTCATGAGTGCAAATCGTTATGAGAATTGGATATGAGTGTCATGAACATTGTTTACATTTTTGATGTGACCATCAGTAAAATTATTACCACTGTAAGGAAGTCTTTCATAATTGTGTTAATTATTCAAGGTATTGCTATTTCATTTGTCTTTCAACATACATCTACATTGAAGTTAAATAACGTTACATTCATTTTTTTTGTTTATTAAAGAAATTAAAGTTGTATATAATGACTAGAAAATGATTATGCCTAAAAGTGTTTAGATTGGCTCTCAATTTGCAACCCAATAACAGTGTTTGTCCCGAGACATGACATTAAACTGCGCTCCTTTTCCTTAGCATTTTTGGAGCTCAAAAGTGCCCTACTTCTTTTCTATCATTGTGTCTGCCTCCTCTTTTCCTCAGTCTGCCTTCATTGATCATCACTCTGTCTCCTTATCTCTAAAATCTCACCACGTCCTAGACCAGTCCGTTTGCCGTGGACTGCGATGGGTAAGGGGGGATAAAGAGATCCTGGTGTTTGAGTGGTGGCTATCTGAGGATAAACCACCACAACACAATACTTTGGCTCCAAGTTCCCATAGACCTGAGGCCCAGATGGCCCGCTCTGGGTCAACCGGCTGGTCATGCCGAGCTACCAGCATAGGTCGATATATCCGATGCAGCAGCTGACTGAGTATAGCACCTGTGTAGCCCTGGCGGGCTCATTCTGGACTTTCGAATGGCCCGTCCCCTTGTTGGATTCGATGGCGGGTGGGGAGCACAGGTGCCGAACTAACAAGAATATATATGGACAAAAAAAAAACAATGAACTACTTGCCCCAGATTTGGTCTGGGCAAGAGACGCCGTATTGAGGCAAAAAAGTAGGAGGCCACAAAAAGCTGTACTACCTGGCCATCATTTTTGGTGGTCAGGTGCACAGAGGAGGGGAAAAGCCTGACAAAGCTGAGCCCTTTTCTTATCTATAAGGGACAGAAGTCAGTAGTGGGAGAGCCCAAGAGTGTGTCTAAGCTACACAAGTCAATGGAACTTCTTGTAGAAGTAGATAGCAAGACACACTCTGATGGGCTTTTAAGATGCAGAAGACTCTGTGATCTCCAAGTGGAAGTCATGCCACACAAGAGTCGGAACACCAGCAGAGGTGTAATCAGCTCTAGGGACCTACTGGAATGTTCCGAGAAGGAAATAGTGGAGGGCATTGAAGGAGTCACCCATGCCCGGTGCATTACCAGGCGCAGGGATGGTGAGGAGGTCAAAACCGCCACTATTACCCTCACATTCGGAACTAGGACACCGCCAGAGTATGTGAAGGCAGGATACCTACGAGATCCAGTTAGGCCCTACATACCTAACCCCATGAGGCGCTTCAAGTGCCAGGGTTATGGACACAGCACGGCAGTCTGCAAGAGGAACAGTGTGTGCCAGATGTGCTGGAGAGGGTCATGAGGACAAGGGCTGCACAGCCACTGTCACGCTGGCCACTCAGCCTACTCCAAGGACTGCCCTGTGTGGAAACAGGAGGTTGCCGTGCAGGAGTACAAGGCAAGAAATGGATGTACCTTCAACCAGGCGAAATCGGCTGTATTGGCCCTACCCAAGGGCCAATTTGGCTTGACAAAGACCTACGCCTAGGCTGTTGCTAAGATCCATAGCCACACAGACAAACACATTGACCCCACCACCCCCTCCTCCAACTCAGAAGAAAACACCGCCAAAGAACACACCTCCGAAGAAACAAGAAAGCCCTGTTGTCATGCTAAAAAACAGGTTCTCTGTGCTCGCTGATGAGAGCATGGAGACTGAGCAGCATGTCAAAACCAACACTCCGAGAGAACCCGGAGACATCATGTCTGACACAGGTTCTCCTCAGAGAACCCAGCCAGACACCCCAACCTCTACCGAATAAGAGGTTGACCAACTCCCTAAGGGGAGAAATCAAAGCGGAGAGGATGCCCGAGATGAGCGAGGAGAAAATAACCTCCGCTCTAGCCAGAGGGATCTCCCCTCTCCAGAGAGAAAGACTTCCCCCAAAAGGGGGTTGTCCTCCTCTCCACCCAAACCCAAGAAAAAAAATACCAAGGTCACTGGAATAAAGGAAAACCCCTCCGGGGGCCTCCCAAGGCCAAATAGCTCCAAGTAGGTCATTTAGAATAAGCCATGGATTCCAGAATTGTACAGTGGAATTGTAGAGGCCTCAAGGCCAATTATGAGGAAATGCAGCTACTGATGGACTCTGAGACTCCTGTAGCTGTCTGCTTACAGGAAACATTTCTGAAAGATAGCATCAGTTTCCGAAGCTACAGTTCTTACAGCAAGAATGTTGAGGATGCAGAGAGAGCATCAGGTGGAGTCTGTATCCTTGTGAAGGATAGCATCCCCCATGAGAGGGTAGATCTACAGAGCACACTACAGGCCGTAGCAGCTAGGATAACCCTTCACAAGGTTATCACTTGCTGCAGCCTGCAGCCTACCACCAGGCGCTCCATTAAACCCAACAGACATGGAGGACCCATTGAAACAACTCCCCCGGCCTTATATAATCCTTGGGGATTTCAATGCCTATAACACTATGTGGTGATCCAACAATACCGACACATGAGGTCGTATGCTGGAGGATATCTTCCTCCAACATGATTTATGCATACTTAATGATGCATCACCAACCTACTTGCACCCAGGAACTGGATCTCTCACATGCATTGACCTCATCGTATGCGTCCCTGGACTTCTGGACGACTTTAAATGGTCAGTTAGCTATGATCTATGGGGAAGTGATCACTTCCCAATCATCATTACTAACAATCTTCCCTCATTGGGACGACCTCAGCGGTGGAAACTGAATAAGGCCGATTGGGAACAATTCCAAAACAGATGCTCCGAGGATATCACAGAAAATATCCTTGATGAACAGAACCCAGCTGATACCTTTGCTAGCAAGCTACTTAGTATAGCCAGGAAAGTTGTCCCCCTAACCTCCACAAATCCAAAACGGCCTAGCAAACCATGGTTTGATACAGCTTGCAAAAATGCTATTGGTGATAGGAAAAAATGACTGGCTGCATTTATAAAGAATCCTTCCCAGGAAAACCTATAGCTATTCAGGATAGCTAGAGCAAAGGCTGGACAAACCATACGGTCAGCCAAAAGGAATTCCTGGAGAAGTTTTGTCGGCAGTCTGGATGCCAAAACTTCTGCTAGAGTGGTTTGGAAGGCAGTAAGGCCAATCAAAGGGAAAGAATCAAATGCAATAGGGCATTTGAAAAACCAAGGACGAACTGTCACATCTCCCAGAGAAATAGCTGACTGCCTTGAAATCCATTATCAGTTCCTCAAGCACCTTCCCGAACCCTCATTGGCAGTCCTGCTAGGGGTCTATAACTGTGTGTGGCAAACAGGTGCTTTCCCAAACAGCTGGAGGAAAGCCACAGTTATACCGATACCTAAACAGGGAAGAGACAGCTCTGACCCAGCTAACTATCGACCAATAGCACTAAAATGTTGCATCTGCAAAACCATGGAAAGAATGATTAACAGTAGGCTGGTCTGGTACCAGGAGAGGAATAAAGGGATCTACAACTACCAGTGCGGATTCCGGCAGGGGCGGACAACAACTGACCACCTGGTAAGGCTGGAAGCTTATATTAGAAATGCATTACTCAGAAGAGAACATCTAGTAGCTGTATTCTACGTGACCTGGAGCTTATGGGGCTCCGCTTCTGACACTCATGACCAGGAAATAGGTGTACCCCAGGGCAGCATTCTGTCAGTCACCCTGTTCAACATTAAAATAAATAGCATCATAAATGCTCTGTCCCCTGGCATAGAGTGCTCTTTGTATGCTGATGACTTTGTCATTTTTACTTATGGGAAAAACATGAACACCTTAGAAAGAAAATTACAGTTATGTTTAAACAAAATTCGAAATTGGGCAAACGATAATGGTTTTAAATTTTCGGACTCCAAAACAGTTAGTATGCATTTTTGTAATTTAAGGGGACTCCACCCAGACCCTGAACTATTTATACACAAAAAGAAGATCCCTGTCATGAAAACTACAAAATTTTTAGGCCTCACCTTAGATTCCAAATTTAATTTTCTCCCCCACATTAAGGAACTTAAGAAGAAATGCCAAAAGTCATTAAACATACTTAGAGTGCTCAGCCATACGGACTGGGGAGCTGACAGAGATACCTTGCTGCTGCTATATCGGAGTCTAATTCAATCCAAGCTAGACTACGTATACATAATATATGGAGCAGCAAGGAAGTCTTATCTTAAAATACTGGAACCAATACAAAATGCTGCCCTGCATCTCTGTCTCGGCGCGTTTCGTACAACACCTATCCCAAGTCTCCATGTGGAGGCTGGAGAACTCCCCATGGATAAAAGAATGAAAAAGCTTGCAATGCAGTATATAGTCAAGCTAAAATCCAACCCCACGAACCCTGCTTTGGTCTCCATATTTAACCCCACAGAGGTAGAGTTATACAATCGAAGGCCTAACGTCATACAGCCGCTGGGCCTTCGAATGAGAGAACCCATCCAAAATTTAACCCCACCCATTGACCAAATCTCTAAAATAGAAACCCCTCAGAATCCTTCTTGGCTAATGAATAAACCCAAATTAAATTTATCCCTCCTTAATTTCAAAAAAGAAAATACAGACCCAAGCTTACTGCAAGTCCACTATAGGGAACTGCAGGAGAGCTACGGAGATTGTGGCACCATCTACACAGACGGATCCAAAATGGATGGAAAGGCCGCGTGTGCCTGCTCCTTTCGGAACAAAACAATCTCCTGTAGACTCCCCGATGGCTGCTCCATCTTTACGGCCGAATAGCATGCAATATCACTTGCACTTATGGCCATTAAAGCATCAGAAAGGAGGAAATTTATTATCTGCTCCGACTCCAAATCTGCATTGCAAGCTTTGGGGCGGATGAAGACTGACATGCTGTGTCAGGAACCCGAATTCCCTGCTCGGACCTGAGACAAAGTATTGCCTCTGCCACCTATCGAGAGTGGCAGAACCGATGGGAGGCTGAGACTCACAATAAACTCAGGCAGATTGTGGTGGATGTCAGGTGGCTGCCCACATCTAAGGGTTTGACAAGGTGTGGTAGCATGACCATGTCCAGACTTAGGATTGGCCACACCTACATCACGCACTCTTTTGTACTGAAGAGAGACGAGCCCCCACTTTGTGAGTACTGTGACTCTCGCCTCACTGTGGAACATATCCTCGTTGATTGCCCCAGATACCAGTATGTGATGGAGAAATATTTTAGAGCCACTAACTTAAAAACACTATTCGATAATGTCGACCCTG
The DNA here is from genome assembly GCA_036873155.1 of Biomphalaria sudanica. NCBI lineage: Eukaryota > Metazoa > Mollusca > Gastropoda > Planorbidae > Biomphalaria > Biomphalaria sudanica. Next base: position 446,988 of record JAZGLO010005872.1, read on the forward strand.
GGAAGGTACTGGGCTTTATCCGGGAAGTTGGGTTGTCTACGAAGATCTGATTTATGAATTTGTGAACATGTACTATTTACATTAGATTTTTACCAAATTATTACATTTTTACTATTTTAACTGTGAATAGACCTTGATTTTAATGATTTAACTGTATAGAAGTTAGCCCTTGTTATGTAGAGAGAGAGAGCAGTCCTTAGGGAATGCAGGCACGACATGGCCTAAAATTGTGCCGATGTGCCTAAAACCAAAACCAAACCAAATAACAGTGTATCAACATAGTTTTAATCAAAATTCAATTCACTTGAAACTACAAGTCTTTCTCATGCTTGTATCCCTTTACTTCAGCTTTATAAATCTTTTCAGGCAATACAAATCATCTGCCATAGTTTTACTCATGGTTGCATCAGAAACATCCACACTGTATAATAAATAGTCATCCCTGAGTCCACCAGACTCTTATGGGGACCTGACATTAGTTTGGGAAAGTTAAAATTCTTGTTTTTTATGCTGGCTACATATGGCCCTTGTTAACCTTCAGCCATAGAAACAGATGGGCTTTACATCATCTACTTCTTTGGAACTTTTCTTTTTTGACTTGAACAGCTTTGATCAACCGTGTCTTTGTATTTGATCTATTTCCAGGTCCCATAACTCCACAAGGTACAGGCTTTCTAGCTGTAGAGTCTGTCAGTGAAAAGACAGTAAGTAAAACCTTTTTTGTAGTTGCTGTCTTAATACATTTGCAATTAATTTTTTTGATGTTTTCAGCATTTTATTCTCATAGCAGCACTGATCAGCCTCTACTTCGGATCCCTCCATTGCCATTAGAGAATGGAATGGTTGGCCTGAATAAGCTTGGAAAACTAACAATTTAGCAGAATTTAAGTCACTGATTAACATACATGACTAGATTGACACATGAAATGCATTGGACGTAATTATCTTTTCATTTGAAGTAACATCTGTAATTGATAAGATAAGGCCAAAGTTTTTTACTGTGTCACATTTCCTTTTAAACATTCCTTTTTATGTGGGACTATGGTATGACCTTTTTATTTGGGATTATGATATGACATTAGGCAGTATTCAACCAAAAATAAAAGCTCATAAGTCATGACAAACATGGCATACATTAAGCCTGGAAGAATGCATCAATACCTTTGCATCATTTTATTTTAGCTTATTTCTTCACATATACATTTAATTGATTCTAATTTCAAATGTAGGCTAATTTTCGTATTGCTGCTACTGGAGTTGTCTTAGAACTGGATCAGTCAGTTGAGGTGGAGAAAAAGCTGAAACTGGTGGGAACTCCACTGAAAGTATTCAAAAAGTCTGCATTCATACAGGTCAGTGGCTTCCAATTTCTGGAAGTGTTTTTACTTTCAATTCCTCGTGTGTTACTTTTGTTTATTATCTTCAACCTGTGTCAGCTCAGTGGTTTACTTATCAGAGAGAGAATATAGGAGTTGTGTTTGGGTTTGTTTAACACCCACTGTCCAATGTTTTTGTGTTTTCAATATCTTTGTGGACATGTTAAAATGTTGATCAAGAATTGACTTCTAAATAGGTGCAAACTAACTGGGCATCAGTACGTAGTTTAAGATGAGGTATAGCTGGATCCTCATCTCCATGTTAGGCTAAATCAACTTTGTCTTTCATCCCCTTATGTTTCCCATGATTTACGTAGAGGAAAAATTAAAACCATATGCTTTCAGATGCAATATTCAATCTCTTTAACACCAACATATGGGCATAATTTTAAACAATTCACCTTCTTACACAAATGTGCATACACAATTTTGGAGAATATAAATCTTACATTTGTGTTTTTTGTAGGATATGTTTACCAGTAGCCTTGAAGTGGCCAAGTTTCAAGGTGCTCGCTTGCAGACTGTAAGTGGGCTGAGAGGTCAGGTCAAAAAAGCTCTGCATACTCCTCCTGGTGCATTCAGGGCGACATTTGAAGACAAGATTAGAATGAGTGGTAGGGAAATTGTATTACCTTTAGTCACTTCTTTAAAGGGGAACAGTTTCAGTGTTGAAGTGAAAGAAAGAAATGTACATTACATCCAGATTACACATACTGTTAGTTCAATTCAATTTCTAAATGTTTCTTTTTAGAGCTCTTATTATTTGATTCTATTTAGGTTACATAGTTCTTAATTAAAAATAAATACGTGTCTAATTTGTATTACATTTTTTCAGTCATCTGAATTCGTATGAGAACTAAATGCGGGTCTAAAATGTGAACTTATTTTGTAACATTGAATACAATTCCTCCCACCTTACTTTTGTTTCTGTATATATATATTATATTATATATATATATTGGGTAACAATTAATTGCAATGTTAATTTATTACATTCAGCATTGAACCTTTTTAGTAAAAACTTAATCATGTGTAGTTACCAACATTATTGTTTCATGACATCTACCCTTCAACACTTGTATGCCACATATAAAAGTCTTGGCTTGCTGTCAGTCCTATTTACAATCAAATAAAATAGACATTCCGTTGGACTCAAATAAAAAAGATTCCATTCTAAAGCCTATTAATTTTGACAAAGCTTAAATTAACTCACTCCCGTCTGTCTGGCGGAATTCTTTTACAATTTTTTTGTCTTCTACTCCTATTCTTGGGTCATGGTAAAATTTGTATCTGCATTTCTCTGTAAATGTATGCATGCTTTGTCAGGTCTTCATGGTTAAGTTACAGTGAAAATATAGCTTATTTAAAACAGTTCTAGTTTTCATAGCCTCATTAAAGTCAGCAGTCTTTCCTAACTTATAGACAATGACAAAGCTTTAAAATTAAGTCGCCCCTTAAGTCACCTTCCTATTAAATATTTTTTAAATTCAAAGTCAAAACATAAGATTTTCTTCAACTTGTTTTTGATAATTGTGTGTGCTTCTCTACAGATATTGTTTTTCTAAAAGCTTGGGTGAAGCTAGATATCCCCAAGTTTATCATGCCAGTTACTTCCCTTTTATTGACACCAGAAGCCAAGCAGGCTTGGCTGGGAATGAGAACAATCGGCCAGTTAAGGCATGAAAGAGGACTTGCAGTACCCCAGAAAGCTGACTCTGCTTATAAGGTTGGTTTTGTTTTTGGTAGCTGCCTTATGGAAAAAAATTCATTTTTACAAGTTACAGTAACAAAAAAAAATAATTTTATGATATTTTGGACATCTGCAGCATACAAAATACTAGATAATGTATTCAGTGATCACCTTCTTAATATTTAGTAATCTCCATTTTTAAAGTCTTGCACCTCCAAAATAAAGTGTTTATTTTATCTTAACACTTATTAAAAGGGAAATGTTTAAGTCAGAGCTTATCTTTTTTTTAAAATTTTAAACATTTAATTTTGGGTTCATTTAAAATAATGATTTTTTTCTTTTATCAGCCGATCGTTCGCCCTGAGAGAGAGAGAAAACCATTAGTTATCCCAAGGCATTTAAAAAGAGTTTTACCTTTTAAAGATTTACCCAAAGACTTGAGAGAACCTCAACAGCAGAAGAGAGTTGCAGTCGTCATGGAGCCAGCAGAGGCCAAGGTGACATGAATTTATTTATTATTTAGAACAGCCATGTGTAGAGCTGGTTAAAACTCTCAATTATATAAGATCTGTAAATATTCAACTGTAATAATATTTGGGCCACAGCTGTTGCAGACAATAGTTTGAATGTAATGGTCTCATGATGCCACATGTGGCTGATGTGGACCAAATTAAAAGTAAGAGTTTACTCTTATCTAACGAGGAAATCTCAATAAAGAAAAAAAAAGTGTTTATGTACTGTACAATTTATCAGCAACTTACAGTTAGGAGATCATGCAGATAAGGCATAATAATGGTAGAATAAATATTTCCAAATAGCGTAATAAGATTAGTTGATTATGGCATGAATAAATCTCAGTTGAAATATTGCAAGACACCAAAATTGTAAAGCAGATTTGACAAATTGTTTTCTTAACCCTTAAAACGCGTGTGGCAGTTTAGTCTTAAAATCAGAATTGTAATTCCATTTTGCTCAGCACTTTAAGGGTTAAGTTTTACCCATGGTTCATTTTCCAAAGGAGCTTATGTTACAAAGCCAAACATTTCAAAACATATTCTAATCACTTTAAAAGAGGCAATGAAGGTCAACAGGAAAAGAAGATTGATGTTTATTACAATAACACAAATTGGCTATTGAGCCTTGTGTTCACCCAAAGAGTGTTGTTCTCGGGTTCACCCATCCTTCTGCCTATCCTCTTTTCTGACCAACAACACATTTCCCAGGGTTGCTCCTGAATCAGATGTCCTTAAGGTCCGAGAACTTCCGGTTCCCTTGTATGGACCTCTTGACCAAAGAAAGGCTTTTATCCATGGCCAGGATGAGAAATCGGTTCTTCACTAATCCATCTGTCCGAAGTCCCACCTTATCCAAAGTGATCATGTATTCGCACCCGGTATGTTGCTGCACCCGGTCCCTTTGAGCCAAGCACGAGTTCCCTCTCTCCTACGAGGCTGGAGGCTGAGCGGCGTGGAGGCCCTTCGTATGCCTATACTGTCCCAGGGTTGCTCCAGATTTACCTGCCACTTATTAGGCAGTACGAAGGGCGCATCTCTTTCTTTAGTTCTAGAAAACTAGATATTTCCTTCATGTTGCTTTGGGCTGCTTCTCTCCATCTAAACAGTGCCAGGGTTGAATAGAGCGTGTGCAGCACAAATGCCAATGCAGAGCAGTTCTAATAATATTAATATAGAAACTTTTGTGCATATACCTAGATTAACATTAGAGTGAACAAGTGTTTTGTTTGGTGGAATGCACAAATTGGAAGACAAATTTCCTTACAGACAATAAGATTATTATTATTATTATTTACATGTGTCTAGTCTTGTTTTTGCTACATAAGTGTATCCATTGTTTCTGCACATTGTTAAGATTTTATACAAATGCTCCTATTGCTTGAGCCAACTCTAATATTGTGTTGCTAATGTATTGGTCAGGTTGCAAACTTCTTGAAGCGTGTCAAGGCACTCTACAATCTCAAAGCCGTGTCACATCATCGTGAGATGAGGCAGAGGGCCAAGGAGCATCAGAAAAAGAAAGAGGCAGAGGAAGCTGTGCGGCAGGAAAAGTTGAAAGAGTCCAAGAAAAGGTTGCACAAAATTTTAGGGGAGATGAAAAAGAAGAAAGAGGGAAAGGGAGGCAATAGTTGATTTTTGAGAATATCACTGACTGTATGATAGTGTGAGGGATAAAAAAGTTTAGAGTGACCTGCATGAAAGTGTTAGTTTGGAGTGACCTGTACGAAAGTGCATAACATAATATTAAATTAATTTTAAAAAATGGAATGACATTTATCACAAAGAATATTTTATCTGTACATCTTTGTAAATAATATATGTTACAGTAAAAATGTAATAGACTTGTTAGTATAATCTGCAACTGTTGATGTTACTTGATGGTATCTTGGGACTGAGTGTTGACTTGAGTCCAGAGTCCCATAACGATTGTTTGCTTGTTAAGTGAAATGATTATTTGCAAGAAATAAAATTGAAGCAAATTTTTGTTTTATCATCAAATATTGAAACATTTACCAATTATATTGGTTCTTCTATATATTGAAATCAAGACAACAGATTTGAAGGCAATCTCATGTTATGTTAAAGTTCAATTAAAGGTCCTGATTAGCAAGATTATTTAGATCAGGCATGTCAAACTCATTAAGGTATATGGGCCGCTTCTCTCCATCTAAACAGTGCCAGGGTTGAATAGAGCGTTTGCAACATAAAAACATACTATGGCCTGAAGCCAAAAATCAGTTGGAAAACATAGCCTACTAATTGTATGTAAATTAGAAACAATACAATAGAATACGCAGGAATTAGTGGAATACCTGTTCTTTAGTTAAGTTGTAGTGCTTCTGTATTAATAAAAAATTACTATTGTTCTGCATTGTTTTCATTGTCCCGATGCTTGACATCTTTTATGCCAGAAAAGTTTATTAACGTCAGGTTGAAGTTTGTTTGTCACTGACACTTTCATCACTGATGAGAAATTTCGATCAGATAATCTTGAAAGGTGAGGTGTTTTGTAGCTTTCATAGTGGAAAAACAATCTAATTCGTGTCCAATGTCATCCAGAAACATTGAAAACTGACGATGATTTAAGCTAGGGTCACGACTAAAATCAATAACGACTGGAACTGGTCTTAGTACATGTTGAAACTGTAATAACTTTGCACATAATGCTTCTTGGTTGAATGATGCACTGAAAATGATCAAATTTTAAATTAGCATCAGTCTCTCTTATTTTTGCAAGCAGCTTTGCACCAACAACATTTCTAACCCCAATCATGGTTGGTGCCCACCTTGCGCCATCTGTTGCTAGCTTTAGCAAAGGTAAATTTTACTGCAAGATCACCTCCTGTAATTCCTCAAAAACATCCTCGCTTGTTGTGGTGTTATGTATAGTCATTTTTTGTGGTGTTATGCAGAGAACAGAGCTCAAGTAGTTCCTCATGTATCTCAAAATTCCTGTCAAAGTTCCTTATGAATATAGTCAACTGTGCTACATCCGTTACATCAATTGACTCATCAAGAGCCAATGAAAAGGATTCAAAATCAGCTATTTTGTTCTTTAATTGTTCACGCAAGCTGACTGACATGTCATTTATTCTATCTGCCACAGTGTTCCTAGTTTATGATATTTCTTTGAATGCTTTCACCTTTTTCTGAACTTCCGCAGCTTTAACGACACACCCTTTAATAAAATCTTCACTACATGATTTGCTATAGTTTTCAATTAAGTTTGACAAAATGTAGCTGGCTTTCGCTACAGACTCACTCTCGTTTTTCAGTTTAACAACTACTATTTGTTGCCTTTTAAAACTATTTTTCAATTTTTCCTTTGTAAGCATTATATGCCTTAAAATTAATGAAATTGTCACTAAACTAGTGTAAATTTTCATGGGGCCGCAGAAAGTACTGAATAAACTGAATATAAAGTAGTTACTGAAATAGATAGAATAGCAATTTTAACCACTGATAGTTTTTGTGTAAGTCTAACATATTGCTTACTTATGATGTGATTATTAAATATTAATAATAAATAAAAAGTTAAAAAATCAGCATTAAACTTAAAAGATAACTTGAAATATAGGCCCAATTCGAAGTTACTAAAAACAAACACGAAATTACATCTAATTCAATTACACATAAATTTTTGAAAAATCATTTCTTTCCAAATATCTTATCATTAAAGAATACTTAATAAGTTCAATAAATTTGATTATGTTTTAGTTTTTTGTTTTTTTTAACTTGATAATTGCTTAATAATTTAACATTATTTTGATAATTCTTGAGGTGGACATGCCTGATTTAGATAGTAAATTGAATTCTCACAAAAAAAAACCACAATAAAAACAAATTTAGAAATAATTTGGTGATGGGACCCCAATAACAAAACAACACTTTGTTGTCAGTCATAGAGAGACATGCTGTTCCAGGAGTAAAAGTATTTACTGTCTCTAAACAATAAAATATGTGACAGTAAAATACTGAAAAAACTTAATGACTTTAATCCATAAGCTTAAGAAAATTGCATGGTCAGGGATATCTTGTGCTGGAGTTTCTGAAACAGTGTCTTGGCTAATTTAAAACTAAGTTCTCAGAAAACTTAAACTTACTAACTGTTAATCAAAGATGCTGAACTGAATTCTAAAACCTTTAATGAAGTTTTTGTCCACAGACTACAGGGTCCAAAAAAACAATGTGCACCTTATGGTTGATACTAGTCTCAAGTCAATGAATTATTTTTAAAGATTCTACAGCCAGCTAAGCATAGAAAAATAGATTCTACATCTCTGATTATGACTAAAAGGCTATGAAGTAAATGCATAATAGAATTTTAAAAAATTGTTACCTTGAACAATTTTATGTGCAGCCCGTTAGAGTTGACCCACTTGACTGCAATTGTTCTATAGACCCCATTCCTTACTTCTTAGTGTTGAGTGAAAAACCCAGCAAATCCAATAAGATATTTGTAAAGAATTTCATACCATCTCCTGTGCCCATTCATAAATCAATTAGAAAATATAACACAGAAAATAGGACAAAAGGGGGGGGGGGTTGAGTGGTTAAGCGCTTGGCTTCAGAACCTGGGATCTTGGGGTTCAAATGTTGATAAAGACTAGCATTTTAATTTTGGGATTTTTAAGGAGCCCCCCTGAGTCAACCCAACTCTAATGGGAACCTAACTTTAGTTGGGGAAAGTAAAGGCGGTTGGTGTTTGTGCTGGCCATGATACCCTGCTCGTTAACAGTTGGCCATAGAAACAGATGACCTAAACATCATCTGCCCAACAGATCGCAAAGTCTGAAAGGGGAAACTTTCTTTTTACTTACAGAAAATATGGCCCCCAAGTATTATAGATTAAAAGTCAAAAGTTGCATAATGTTCAGAATTTTTTTTTCTTTATTTTTAATTAGTTGCTTTACATATCAAATGTATATAACAAACAGAATAATTATTAGCTTCCAAAGTGACATAAAATATACAATAAAATTAAAGAACCAATAATAAAACATGCTGTATAAACACCATCCAGGTTACAGTAATGTGGTCAGTGTCTGGTCATCCCCATCCATAATAACAATGTCATCGGTGAAATTTTGTTTATCGTCTTGACCAGATGGAGGCTGCACATGGTTTGGGTTTCTTTGTTCACCTGCATTCAAGTCGGCACTGATCTCCATTTGGTCAGAGCTTATCTCTGTCTGACTATTGCCATCTAAGTCTGCACCATCCTTAGGTTTATAAAATGGGTTAGGAATATCCTTTCTCACTTCAAAAACCTGAAGAAAAAAAGAAATTCTGTAGTTTAATTGTCACAACTTTTCTTCTGATGAATGAATCTGTGAGAGAAATGATTAAGTATAAAAACAAACAACAAAATGTTTTAAAATTAGAAGAAATACATAAAAAAAAAGAATAAGACTATCCATCTCACTCAAAGCTCTCATTATGTTAGAGACATTTCTGTAAACACCATAACTTTCAGATAGCCCTTATTGTGTAAAGGACCAATATATAATGCAAAAAACGATTGGTTTCCAATTGAAACTACAGGTAACGTATTACACACAATTTAAAACGTGCTAATATATTTTATTATGCCTGGCAATGGTTTAAGTAGATTAAGTGAGAAAAAAAAAAAAAGTTAATGATAAATTTCTTTACCTGTATATAACTTTCAGATAATGTAATCATCTGAGGTAAAATATCAGCAACATGCAGATCTTGCATCTCATACCATTTGCCTTGACCCTGTTAATACAGTTTGTTTTTTTAAATACACAAATTAGCTTTCAATTAAAATGTCCTTTGGCAGTTACCTTCCACACCAACTCACACAGAAATCATATAAACAGATCAAGCTACAGTTTCTACCATAATACTATTGGATAACACAAATGACTTTTAAAACTTGTTTTAAAAATTGTTCATACTTATACAAATAAAAGGGTTTAGAACAAATATTCAAATGGCAATTTTTATTTTCATCGCCTAAAGAAAGTGGCATACGCTTTTTTTTTCACACTAACATTATAGGATAATTTAAATTGTATCTAAAAATTTGACATCACCTTGTGTAAAACATGACACCTGTAACTTCCCTTGCCTTTGCCAGGGTCACCATCGTGAATTATATTGGCTACAAGGTCATAAGTAGTGTACTTGTGTTCGGCTCTGGTCTCTGGTGACAACAGATCTCCAAAGTCTATATTTCTGTCATATAAAAAGTCTTATTTAATAATTTATCAATTATTTTAAATTGAATTGAATTTTCAGTTTAAAACACATATAAAGAGCACAAAAAAAAATAAAAAAATATATATTCCTATTAACTCTTATGAGATAACATGATATGTTTCACCCACACTAGGGCTTTCAGATAAATGTTTCTATGCCATTAAATCATTTGTCCAAAATAAATGGTTAAAATTACAGGTATAAATTTAAAAAAAAAATGATAGCAACAAAAGCGCATGCTAAAAAAAACTTACTTAATGGGGAAATTAACAATTGTAGGATTTTTCTCAAAGACAAAGTAATTTTTGTTGAATCTCTGAAAATAACAAAAAGACAAATAAGCTATACAGCTTTCATTTCTGTGTAAATGAGACAATGATTATTGGCAGAGTAAATGTAGAAATACCTTGCTTATGCCGATGACATTTCCTTATTGGGTAAAGAAACCTCTGACATTGCTAGAGCCTACACACAACTAGAAGAAGCATCTCAGCCAACAGGACTTGAGGTCAATGACAGTAAAACTAAGTACATCGCAATGACAAGAGACAATCAAACAGAGGGACAATATATCAAAATCAAATGCCACGAATTTTAAAACGTCCAAACTTTCAAATATCTATGAAGTATAATTGGTTTCAAAAATGATATAGTAACAGAAATAAAGGAAAGAATAGCAGGAGGCAACAGAGCATTTTATAGCACCCATCATTTACTTAAGAGCAAAACAATATCAAGGAAAATCAAGAAAATAATATACAAAACTATAAGACCAGAAGCAATGTATGCAAGTGAGATCTGGACACAGACTAAGATATCTGAAAATGTACTTAATACTTGGGAACGAAAAATTCTTAGGAAAATCTATGGTGCCATACAGGATGAAACAGGGTGGAGGACACGCACTAACCATGCGATATATCAATTGTATGAAGACCCACCAATAGTGACCGAAATAAAAAAGAACAGACTACGGTGGGCAGGTCACCTTCAAAGAATGGCAGATAACAAAAGAGCGAAAATCGTATACAGGCAAAAACCAAAAGGCAGGCGACCCAAAGGCAGTCTTCGAATGCGATGGATTGATGATGTGGATTCTGGAAGCATATCTGCAACAGCTTGGGGTTAGGGCGTGGAGAGGAAAGGCACAGGAGAGATCTGAATGGAAGGATGTGTTGAAGCAGGCCAGAGCCCTTCCATGGGCTGTAGCGCCACTGGGATGGAAATGTATAAATAATGATCATGCAAACAACTTTGAAAGACTAACCTTGAAATAAATGATGATAAAAGAAGGCAGTCTGGTCAGCTGGAAACGTTTCATAGTGCTGTCTTTGTGTGTCTTGTATTCTTTCTCCGTCACACCATTAAATTTACTTAACAGCGTAGCAAACGGAACCTGAAAGTAATTATTTTTTTTATTTAAAGTGACTGCACAACTTAATAGATAGTAAGCACTAGGGGTGCACCGGATAGTCCCTCTGGCTTCTGGCAAATATCCGGCATTTTTTACTATCCGGTGCTATCCGGCTCTGGTCGGATATCACTACCGGATAGTAAAAAATACACCTATTTAATATGCATAAAGTGGACCTCGTTCCATTACTGCCTGTTATAGAATGTATTAATGTTTATATGAAAACAAAATAATGTGCTTAAAAATAGAGCCATTATAAATATGCACCAAACATCGTTTATTATAAAGGCAAGGCATGTTAATAACTTAATATAAATAGAGATGAAACTTTACATCATAAATGCGCTTTACATACAGAGATGCAATGGCTGGCACTTTTTTCAATTTGTCTTGACCTTTGAGTAAGTTAGTTAACATGTTAAAATGTTACATTCCTTGACTACGTCATGCTGACCAGACGTCTGTCTAGCTGTGCGGGTATATCTCCAGGTAGAGATGAACAACTCCCACCACCTTTTATTTGTTTAGTCCATCACATTGAGTTTTTTATAGGAAGGTAACCACAAGTTAAATACGATGGACGTAGCGTATAGACACTCTCTAGTGGTCACAACTTTCAAGGGAACTGAGTTTGTTTACTTAGTAGTTAATCTTTATTTGGGGGGGGGGGGGGCTGGACTACAAGAGCCACACCTCTAAGGTAACCAGGTATATTTCTAGATGAACAACTCCCTCCCCCTTTTATTTGTTTAGCCCATCACATTGAGTTCATTGATTGACAGGTGACCCCAAGTCAGATACGATAGACGTAAGCACTCTCTAGAGGTCACACGAGGGAACTAGGTTTGTTATTGGGGGGGGGGGGGACTAGACTTTACATTATAAATTCGTATTACATACGTAGCAGCGATGTCTGGCACACTGGCTTGTCTTGACCTTTCAGTGGTCTAGTAAACATGTCATATTCCTTAACTACGTCACGCTGATAATCTGTCTAGATGTGCGGGTATATCTCCAGAGGTAGAGATGAGCTACCCCCACCTCCTTTTGTTTGTTTAGTCCATAACATTGAGTTCACAGATAGGCAGCTGACCACATTAAGCCAGATGTCAACGTGTTGACACTGTCTAGAGGTCACATCTTATGAGGGAACTGAGTTTGTTTACTTGGATTAGAATTTTTATTAGAGGCGGGGGACTACAAGCCAAATCTCTATAAGGTTAATTTGGTATGAGTTTGTTTATTATGAGATAGGTTGTCAATCAAGGGTCTGGACCACAAACCACACCTTTTATACTATTGGACGGGTAATAAGTTTGTTTACTTTGAGTTAAGTCTCAATTATGAGTCAGGACGACAAGCCAAACAGACACTGACCGAGGGTATCTTTAAGGGGAGGGCTCAAGAGACTCAACACCCCCAACTTCTTATTTGTTTAATCCATGACAATGTATTGATAGAGAATATAGACATTGACCATTCTTAAGCCAGAATGGATTAACGCAAATTGTTAAGACATATTGACACTGTCTAGAGGTCACTAGATGATGACACTAAGTTTGTTTACTTGGAGAGAAATGTCAATTAGAGCGCTGAACTACAGGACACACCCCTACAATTATTTTGTTACACAAGCCACGGGTATAAAAGTGGCTTGCAAGGGCATTTAGTAAATTGAAAAGTAATAATAATGGCTGATAAAAAGTCATCACTTATATGGCGTTACTTTAATGTCAAAACAATGGACAACTCTAAAGCAGTTTGCAATGCTTGTAAAATAGTTCTGTCACGTGGTAAACTAGGCAAACCTAAAGACTTCTCAACCAGCAATATGATTAGTCATCTACGCTCGAAACACTCAGACTTATTCAACGAAATGACTGCATTGAAATCAGCATCAAGTAATATCACTGCCTGTGCCAGTACGTCTACGAACTCCAGTGATTTGTTAAGCCTCACACACAAGCAGCAACCAGGGATTAAAGAGGTCTTAGACAAAGCTAAATTGTGGGATATTAATAGTGATAATGCTAAACTGACATGGAACCTTACCAAGTAATTGAGAAACCTGGATTTATTGGACTTTTAAAAGTACTGGAGAAAAGATACACTGTGCCTAGTCGCAAATATTTTACAGATCGCGTTATTCCAGATATCTACGACAATAACTTTAAATCTTACTCTTGTGTTATGTGTGTGTCTTGATTGAATCACAATATTCTTAATAAAACTTAAGAGTGTCAAGTAACTCCTCGTTATTACTGGAATTACTTAAGATATTTACTAAGCCACTATCTGTATAAGGTACAAACCAGAAGCGGTTTGTGGCCTTTAAAACACGAGCCTAATGACAAGTTGATGGTGTAAAATACATGAACACAAACATCTACCCACTATACAACTTAGATTGTACTTAAGAGAGATTTACGCTATAAAACCAACTTTGAACTTTACCTTTGAAAGATTTACATTAGTTACATATAAGTTTATATATTCTGCATGAGTTATCCCACATTCTACTTTACAATTACAGTAGAACGTCGTTTATCCGAACGTTTATTATCCGGAGCGTCAAATATCCGGACCAGTTTTTTTTTTTTTTATCAACCACATGTACTGTGATGCACATATACTGTATGAATACGAAAAATAAGTGATTATTTTCCACAATAAAGGTAAAATTGCGACATTTGTCACCTATTTTGCTCGTTCTTCACGCACGTGTCCCGCATGTGATGATTTTCAATATTCGTATAGTGTCCGGTTGCATATACTGCATGGATCGCTTCGGTTTTCGGTTATCCGAACAATCGCGTATCCGAACGGTGTCCGGTCCCAATTGAGTCGGATAAACGACGTTCTACTGTAGCAGCCTCATACATACGCACACACCATCTCATGTTACAAAGATTAGTTTATGATAAGCATATCTGTAAAAAAAAATGCTGTTGATTTTAATTTATCAATCAGTGATAGAGTTTAAAGTAAGAAAGTAATAACAAAATAATATGAATATAGGTATGTTATATAGAAGATTTGCAAAAACTTCAATAAAACGAGCTGTTTGAGTCATGTAGGTATTCGGCTCCGGGCGAATATCTAATTTTACTATCCGGTTATATCCGGCTCCTGCCGGATATCAAAAAGTACTATCCGGTGCACCCCTAGTAAGCACATTAAGCAATTTGTTTATCACGCTTGACGAAGGTTTCAAATATCTTCATCATTGAGTAAAATACTTTAATTAAGTCCTAACACAAGTAGATAAATTGTCATGCTTTTGATACATGTTCTTTCCTCTCAACAAATGGTTTTAACCCTTTACCTGTGGAATGATGTTCTCTCTGGACTCATCAGGATACAATGGGGGTGGTGGGAGGTCACAGGTCAAATACAACCAAGGCATGTCAGCAACTTGTTCTGGTGAAGTAGTTGCAAGTAGAAATAAGCTAAGTACAACTTTTTGTTACAACTATTTCACTCAGATATGTAACATAATTCTAGACAATAATAATAATACAAAACATCTGTCTAACATTCCAAATAATAATATAAAATACCTGCCTAACATTCTCCTTTAAATGAAACAAAAAAAAAAACACACTGCAGAATATACTAAATAAAATATTTTTAAAAACCTGCATGTTCCATAAAATAAAATTTAAAAAAATCAACTTTAAAATTCTAAAATGAAGCCCATTTAGAAACATTTTAAAAAATTAGTGGAAAAAAAAAAGTTGACTAATTTGAATTCATTTCTTGTTTGAATTTGGGGTACCTGTAGTTTTCAGTTAACCATGATGATAAAGACAGCATGATGCATCTCTTTGATATTTCTGAATATATTCTATTGAATGCAAATTAGTCATAAGGAATGTTTACTGTTACAAAACTTTTAAATCAGCAAATAAAAATTGAGTCAAAATTTCTCTGCTATTGGTACAAACATTAATTACAATTTATACAAACCTTGATACTCTTCTTCTAATGATAGCTTAGCTTTCTCTGCATCACTCTAAATGGAAATAAATACAATATATAGTTTAGCTTGTTGAACGTAACATAGAAGATAATTAGGTTCCATACAAGAGAGAGAACAAGAAAAGGCTAAACCCATTTGTTACCTATAACACAATTGTATGTATTAACAACCAAGAAGAACCCTAGTTTGATATATATGCGAATGCTGCCTACATCAAGTGTATCAAACATTGGCATTACTATGGGTTACTGGCTTTTGTTAAGAGGTTCTTCTTCTTCTTCTAGCCAGCTTTATTGCTGCTGAGCTGTGAGCTCTTTTGCAGACTGTGCCAAGGAAAAAAAGTGTGCTATTTTCTTCAATTGTTCAGCACTACCATACAGGGTGTTGGTTATATTGGGCTGTAGTGGAAGTAGGGTCTGCCTAAGGTGGATTAGGGAGAGGCATTTAAAGAGGATATGGTTTACGGTTTCAAAGGGGTGGGCGCAGTGTCTACAAAGGGGGAGTTGTGTGGAGTTTATTTTGTTCAGGTGGTAATTTAATAGTGGTGTGTGTCCTGTTCTTAGTTGGAAGATTGTAGATTGTTCTTTGCGGGGGAGGAAGTTAATACTGTCCAGTTTGTTAGGCGTAGTCATTTCTTTGTACATGGCTCTGCCTGTGTTTCCTGATGCCCATTGGTTGAGCCACTCCTCTTTGTGATTGTTGACTAACATTGACCTTGATTTTGATATCATCTGATGGATTATCACAATGAGTGTTGTCAACTCTCTTGGGCTGTTTGAGGTGCTGCTGTTAAGTGCTTGCAGAGTAGATTGGGAGTCTGTAAAGACAACAATATCTGATGGTGGTTGCACTCCTTCATATAATTTGTTTTCCTCTGTCTGTAGTGCTATGGTAATTGCCTCAATTTCGGCTTGGAAGTTTGAGCAGTAAGCGCTTATCTCAAAGTGTTTATTTTTAGGGAAGACCAGGAAGGCACCAATACCAGCATTGATGGTGGCTTTGAAAGCTGATCCGTCTGTATAAATATGGATAGCTGTTTTTTGATAGCTTTCAATTGTTTCAAGCGTGCCTACTTTGAGCTCCAGTGGATTTGATTCTTTTGTTAAGGTGTTATTTAGTAAATGTGTTTTGATGGTTGTTTGTAGTTTAGTCCGGGTGTAATGTTTGAAAACCTGATCGTCCTCCAACCTTCTGTATCTCTCAATAGCTTCTAATGCTGCTCTGTAGCGCCTTAACTTAAGAGGTTCAATATTGGAGTCTATTTCACAGGCTGCTGTGCGAGTAGTTCTCATACCTCCACTAATTAGCCGCAAGGCTTGGTTTTGGGTTGTATCTAATGCTGATTGATAAGTTTTTGTAGGCAGCTACTTGTATGGAGAGACAGTTATCCATTACAGATCTGACGTATCCAGTGTATAACTGTCTTAAGGTTTTCTTTTCAGCTCCCCAGGATGTTCCTGCTAGGTGTTTTATTATGTTTAATCTTTGTGATGCCTTTTCTTTTAAATCTGCCATAAAGTGTTTTAGAGACAGCCTTTGGTCTAGCTTTACACCAAGATATGCTGGATTTTCTTCTTTATTTATTGGCTGTGAGTCTATTTTTAGGATGTAGTTTCTTTTTGCTGTGGCTAAAGATTGAATAAACTGACTTTTCTTTGTTTATTTCCATTTTCCATAATTTTGAATATGTGGAGATAGTTGTGAGGCTCTATTTAGTTTGGATCTAGTCAGCACTGGATATTTCTCTGTAGTCCAAATTAAAAGGTAGTCTGCATAAAGTGCCTTATTGACCGAAATGAGGTCCGGGAGGTCATTCATGAAGATTACAAAGAGAGTGCAGCTAAGGGCTGAACCTTGTGGTAGTCCTTCTTCCAAACTTTTTTTTTACTAGAGATGGCACCTTCAAATCAGGTTTGGATGGTTCTTTTTTTTAAGAATGCCCTGATCCAGTTGTACATTTTTCCATGGATGCCCATTTTTTTCAGCTTCAAAAATAGACCTTTTCTCCACAATCTATCATAGGCTTGCTGCAAATCTATAAATACTGCTGTAGTGTGCTTGTTTTCATGAAACCCTTCTACTGTGTCCTGGATAAAACGAAAGAGGTGGTCTTCTGTTCTACTTGCTTTCCTGAAGCCAGCTTGTGCATTGTGGAGTAAGCAAGTACTTTTTAGCCACCAATAAAGTCAGTTATTGATCATTTTTTCTGCCATTTTGCCAATGTTGGATGTTAGAGATATTGGTCTATAACTTTTTTGGGTCTCCAGGTGGCTTATTTTTCTTTATTATGTATGCGGTTCTCCATTCCTGTGGTATGTCTCCAGTTTTCCATGTATGGTTGATAAAGTTATGCATACAGTTTCGGGCCTGTGGTCCTAGTCCCCGAATCATTTCATTTGTTATTTTATCGGGTCCAGGGGATTTTCTTGACTTGAGACTTTTTAGGGCAGTATTGAGCTCATGTAGAGTGAAGGGAGTGTCAAAGATCTGACAGTTGACTGTTGGAGCTTTTTCTTCTTTCTTTAAGATATTACTGAAGGCCTGGTCCAGTTGTTTTCTTGGCTTTGACTTGTTAATGCTGGCAAAATATTTATTGAAGGTTTCAGCCTTTTTAAGGTTTTCTGTTATTATGTCGTCAGTGCCTTTTATAGGTTGGGGGTTTGTTATTTGTTTCTTTCCTGCTAGCCGGTGCAGAAGGGTCCAGGCCTTTCGACCATCCTTGTTTAGATCTAGTTGTTCACATGTTGTGGTCCACTTTGTCTTTTTTTCTGTTTTAATTTTGTATCTTAGAAGCCCTGTTAATTTGTTGTACGTTGTCTTGTTCTCTCTAGTAGGGTTTTTTTCTATAGTCTTCCTGACATGTTTTTTTCTTTTACTAATTTATCTAATTCAGGTGTCCAAAAAGGTTTGTATTTCTTAACTTGGCCTCGAGGGATGTGTTTTTTTGCTGCTTGTAAGATGTTGGAGACTATAGTTGTATAGGTTGAATTGACGTCTGTCTCCATTATGCTTGATAGTCTTGTGTCTGTTTCTTGTGAAAAAGCTGACCAGTTAGCTTTTTTATAGTTCCATCTAGTTGTTTTGCTGGATTGGTATTGTTAAGAGGTTAAAAATTCATTATTTTAATGATTTTATGCTGGTTTCACAGATTTTCAATAATGAAAGAAAATATTTTCTAACTACTTACCAATTCAGCATTAGGAAATTTACGAGAGTAGACCAACATCTTGCCTCTGAAAGTTTTATTTATGATACTGCTGGACAGTTTCTTAGTACCATTTAATGCAGAGTGCATGGCATTGAGAAACCAAGACAGAAAATCAATTGGATCACCTGGTGAAGAAGATGTGCAATGAAAACTATAAGATAAACAAGTAATTATGAAAAAACTCTGTAAGATCAATCACACCAATAGTTATAGAAGGCCTCAACACTGACCAGCGATGTCACAACCTGTGGGTAGTTTAAACCAATAGCTTGTTGCCAAGTCGTACAGAACTGTGACATTGCAGGTCAGTGTTCAGGCCTTCTATAGCGATTGATCTCGATCAAACTGATCAACCAGTTTTTACAATGTGCCTTATATGAACTATTGTTGACAAGGTATATTTCATGAAATTTACCTTGTACTGTGATTTGGAATTTTTTCTTGGAACACAAAACCACTGCCTGTAACATCTCATGAGGGCTCACATGAGCCTTGAAGTTACACGGATTCCATAGTTTCCGAATCAGCTCCCCAAATCTTTGAACCAACAAGAAACTGATGTCGCCTGGTGGTCGTTTAATGTGTTTGTAGTTATCCTCCTTTAAGAAGTAGTTTCTTAGCGGACCAACGTGCGAAAGTGACTAGAAATGATAAGTTATTAAAGAAATGTATCTATTTAAATAAGATTGGTCAACACATGGCTTGCAACCCTAGAGTGTACATCAACATATAGGTATATTCGACCAGTTCATTACAGTACCAGGAAAAAGAAGAAGAGGCAGACAACATGAAAGAATGGGCAAGTCTCTCATTGAAAAAGATTCTTTTCAAGGCAAAAGTCAGAGAGGAATTGAGAGAGAAGGTGGTGCCCTAAAAGTTCAACAGCGTAAGGGACAGGTGAAGGTGGTTTTTAATTGATGCCTTTGTAATATCATTATAATAAATATATGGCAAAACTATTACTGTAAGGGCTTCATACAAACAATTCCCTTTGTTAATATAAAAGAAATAGTTCTTTTTTTTAGCATCAGCAGGAGCCTTCAAAACAGTATAAAGTCATTCATTCATTACAGTAATTTTTCATTGTTCATTGACATCTTGTTTTTAATTAGATTTTTGAATTGTTAATTTTTAAAAATTGTTTAAACTCTTCTATAATGTGTAACAAACATTCAAATAACTTAGCTATAACTACTTCAACATACTATGTGTTCCATTCAAATGCTAGCTGAATATAACATAATCTGACTGTATATAATAAGAAGCAAATACCAATAAAGAGTACAATGGGGATACCAAGAGATTTAGCCTCTGTAAAGACTAAATTGCAATGAAGCCATTCAATGAACACTTGTTTCTATTCTAGAATGAGTTCTCAGTTTTTCTTACCTGAAGTACAACATTACAGTAGTCATTGGCTTTGATGTTATTCAGACCAACAATACCTACAAACAGTCAAACAAAACAAGATACTTAAAATATTTAGTTCGCAGTAAGGACTTTACAATATGATTGCATTTATTTAGTTCATTATTACTTGCAGCACAATTGAAATTTAAAATACAAATATGGCATGTCTGCTAGAAAGATCTGACTCAATTTCTTTTCAAATCTATCGCTGCTTCTCATATGTACATTTTGATCAATTAGAATTATGTTGAGCAAATTAATTACATGGATAAGGTTATTTTTGTAGCTTTCTTGGTTAATTCTGCTACAGCTAAATGTTGAATTGGAGGCTGAATGGTTAAGCGCTTTGCTTCTGAACTGGGGTCCTGGGTTTGAATCCTGGTGAAGACTGGGATTTTTATTTTTGGAATCTGAAGGGTGCCTCTGAGTCCACCCAGTTCTTAGTTGGGCTAAAGTAAAGGCGGTTGATCATTGTGCTGGCCACATGACACCATCGTTAAGGGTAGGCCACAGAAACAGATGACCTTTACATCATCTGCCCTATAGATCACAAGGTCTGAAAGGGGAACTTTTACTTTTTTTTTTATACTAAATGTTCAATTATAAAGAGAAAAAAAAAAGACTGGATCTTAATGAAAGTAACTGAAGAGAAGCTCAGGCTCATCAAATTGGACTACTTAAATTGATAGGTTGTTACAGGCAAAAATTTACATCATCTCTGCACTGCATGTTTGCCGCTACCTGCTACTGAAGACTGTCTACTTAAGCTCAGTCCTGATCCTGCATGAAAGGCCGAAGTTGTACCAGTCTAAGAAAAGCCAAACACTAGCATTAATTATGTGTACCCATTGAAGGTACTATCATCACTTACCTGGCAAGTAGGTCGTGCCGTCATAGGCTCTGGACAATTTGGGATTTTTATCCAGTTTTCTTATCATAGCATCACTAAATGTGGGATTAAGTACATACTGAAAACAGACATAACAAATAATGTAAAACACTTGAATATTGTCTACTGAATTCAATACTGCTGAAGCAAATACTTGCAGCCTTGCTGATAAAGTGAATAAAAATGATTTCTTTAAGATATCAGAAAAGAAAACCCCTACAAGCTTCTATGTCTATTTTAGAGCAGCCATATTTTTCAAGCTAAGTAAAGCAATCAACGTATATATGATTATTTATGCATTTTTGTAATAGATAAAGATTCTTATGATCTTAATATCTATATTTAATTTTTTAGCGCAGTTAGTAGTGAGTTTTCCTAAATACCAGGAATTGTCTACAATAGAATATGACCTAAGTAAAAGGGATACAGAACTTGAGAACTTATTTTATAGGTGTGGACACTGATAGTTTTAGTTACATTTGGATAAAATAGGATATCAGAAGAGTTAACATTTAGGCATACTGCAGGGAGCAATGACTGAGGTATTTGAATCCATGACCATTGATATCTTTGAAGACTTTTCATAATATACATCAAACAGCAAGAAAACCGATAACAAATTAATAAACAAACAAAAAAAAAAGAAGATGAAACACAAATAGGATGATTGACTAAAACAACACATACAAAATTAGCATGTACGAAAATGACAACTGACTGACCCATACAGCTAAGATTCATTTCACTCATGACCTGCTCAAAATAATCTGTAACACTGATGACCACACACTATACTCACAATGATATCGTCTAGAGAAGAATCAATGATCTGATAGTTATCTGGAAGGCAGTAGAACTTCTGGGTCAAGAGGTTGAGGAACACATGGTGACCTTCAAATACACTGTGGGTGTATGCATGTGTGTTGTTGCCTCGACCTTTAAAACATACAAATATAAGATCAATTACAGCTTAAGGGAATTGTTCAAAGGGTCATGTGCTTAGAAACACTTCTTACCAACAGATCAAATTTAATTTGTTTTCTAACAATTATTAAAACATATATTTTTACCAAAAAAAAAAAAAAAAAAATTAGCAAAGATATACTAGATGAAGAAACCAATACTTGTAGTATGATGTGCTGGGTACATGACACAACTGTTAACCATTGCACACAAAAAGAAGAAAACTTATTTAACATGTGTCACACGGACAGTTAAGTTTCAATGGAAAGCATTTTTTTCATATAATAAAAATAGGAAACTCAATCTCTTTACCTTGGAAATATTTCCCACAAACCATACATGCATAGACATTGATGTGTGATAATGAAATAGAACACAGTTTCTCAAAGTCAAAGTCAAGTACTGATCTGAAAACAGAATAAAGCACACATTTAGTATATATTCATTGTTTGTTTTCTTTCTTTCATTTATAGCACTACACATTTATCAGACAGGGTTACTAAACACTAAGAGTAAAAACAACTTTACCAACTAAAATATTAAAACATAGTTAAATGTATTCATTTCTGATTTTGTAAAAAAAATTTTTTTTAAATGACCGTGTAACTTTGGATAGAATAGTCTTAAAATAGCTTTCACAATAAAGATAAAATCAATTTCCCAAAGCCAATAATGTCAATAATTTAATAATGTCATTTTACGTAAATTTTGATTTCCAAGACTAGGTTAAACCTCTTGATGTGTTCTGTAACTAATTCTGCAGAAAAGGACCTTGAAATATTGCATTTTATAGCCAGTTCCTTCTGGATATTATAAAATAATCACATTTAAACATTGAACAAAATAAATTGATGGTTGGCTCATGTCAACAATAAAAGATCATTGCAGAGTTTGCCAGGCCCCCCCCCCTTTCTGTAGCACTTAACATCCCAGTGAATGATCACTGCCCTCAGGGAACTCATCGCTTAAGAGGGTTAAGTTATAGGCCTGTTCTCCTTCCACCAACAAAGATCCTTCTTTGTCTTCCAGCCGGTAATTGCATGCCACAGTGTCACTGGTGTTGTTACCTTGCTTTAAGGAACAGTTCAAGTAGAGCACAAGGTTACAATGCTAACTAACAAAGCAACGTCTGTTTCTGTGACTATTTGTTTGTTTTACATGTTTCGGATGTTCCTTGAGAGTTGAAGATAATTACTTCCTAGTCCAAACGTCCCGCAGGACAAAGGGGGATGGGAGTGGGCAGGGTTTGAACCCGGAACCATCGATAAATCTGAACGACAGTCCAGTGCGCGAACCGCACGACCAGGCAGCCATCCTGATTTGTTAATATTGACTGATTTATTAATACAATTGTCCTGGGATTAGCAAACGATCATTTGCTTAGCTTATTCCCCCCAAATAATGAAAAAAGCTAATTAAACTGTCTCCAATATTTTAAATAAGATAAAACTGAAAAAAATATACATAAAAAAATGACTACTTGTAACCATATAGAACAAATATATAAAAAAAAAAAGAAAACTTTTTATGAACAACAATTAAAACCAACAATGATGAACAAATTAAAAAAAAATTCTCTGAGACCTGATGACGCACTTGCAGGTTTTGTTTTGGTTTTCTTACCTATTAATTGTATCCAGATAAGGGCACGACCTGCTCCTATCAATTTTCGCATCTTTCACAGGAACTGTATAGCAAAAAAATAAAAATATAAACATTCAGACATAGGAAAAAAAACAAAACACCATAGAGTAATTAAAAAAAAAATAAAGTTCCCCTTTCAGACCTTGTGGTCTATGTCTATATGGCAGATGATGTAAAGGTCATCTGTTTCTGTGGCCTACGGTTAACGAGGGTGCACAATGACCAACTGCCTTTACTTTTCCCCAACTAACGTTAGGTACCCATTAGAGTTGGGTGGACTCAGAGGCACCCAAAGATACTGAAGTTAAAAATCCCAGTCTTCACCAGGATTCGAACCCCGGACCCTGGTTCGGTAGCCAAGCGCTTTACCGCTCATAACAGCATAGCGCCATAGAGTGATAGACTTTAATATAATTTATTGTATAAAACAAAATTTCCTATACAGTAAGTTGTTGACCAATAGAGCTTGCATATAGAATTTAAACATGCCTTTTTGCCAACGTACTTATTTTTAAAATACTAAATTATTGTCTAAATGTCATTTACCCTACAAAGCAAATGTTCTCAATAATAATTTTAATTTTATTAACCTTCTTAAGATGACGCGGCCGATATATCGGCCCAAGGCTATTTGGCGAAAAAGACAAGCCGGCCGATTTATCGGCCGCGATGTTTCCAACCAAAGGATTGGCTTGCCAGTGTTTGTATCAGCCAATCAGATTAGTTCTTACTATTTTTACACATTAGTAGACTGTAATGGCGGCTTCCTTCGCTGTTTTAATGCGATAATTGTTTTTTATTGATTTTTTGAAGTTAGCTAGTGAGAGGTGAAAATTTTAACATGTCAGCCGTTGATATTGATGAAAACAATCTCACTGACTCTGATTTTATTTTAAATATGCTAGAATTAATAAAAATAAGAGCAGAATTGAGGAAAGCTTTAGATCTAAGTTTACACTAATACTAGATTTAGTATGGTTTGACGATGTCTACTCTTGGTAACATGGTTTAGAGGTAAGGGTGGGTAGCTGGATTAGAGAAGACCCATTTGAGAACCAAGAGATTAGCACCCAACAGGCTGTTTTATGCTCTTACTATCAATTTAGTTCAAACATTTGTCAGAGAGACTAATAAATATGAAGCCAACTTTCTGAACAACAAACAGCTAAAAAAAAAAACTATCCCTGGGTCATAAATGGGTGACTGTCATTGTGACAATTATAAAGGTGTTTGTTTCCATGGAGAAAAGTAGTAAAATAATGTGATAGAAGTGTCTGAAGGGTCTCAATGTGCCTTGTTTCTCTAAAGACATGTATTAGGGCTTATTCAAACCTAAAACTTCATAAAAAAAACTCTTACATTTATAATTCTGTTCTGAAAAAACTTTTTTGGAATTGTATGCATATAAATTATGCAAATTAGCTTGGCTTATTTTAATAAAAGTTAATATTTCAGATAAATTCCATAAGATAAAATTAGTTCATCATAGTGATAGTTCATGCATTTCCCTTCAATAATATATATAGTTTTGTGTATGTAAAGTGATTAGTTTATTTGTTAGGAATTTTTTGTAAGTGAAGTGCTTAGTCTGGAAATAGTGCTCCGTCTTTTTGGCACAAGACATGCTAAAATGCTCCGTCTTAAGAGGGTTAACTTAAAGAATAAAAATTTTTGTTCATTCAAAAAATTTCAATTCATCATAATGATCATCATTGTGTCCATGATTGTCACACAGAAATTAGAGTTATAAATAAATAAGCTTTTGCTGATTTAAAGACTAGACTATACCAATATCTGCTCCATCATCATTTTCGGCAGAACGTTTATGTATAATCTCAGATTGTGGCTTTACATCTGGCTTAACTTCAACTTTCATGGTGGCGGCCATGTTAGTTGTTTCTTAATTATTTTGATATTATATAGGTCTGTAATCTGGATCTATAATTTACTATGTGCCGGTGTGTTCTGTAAAAGAAAAATGGTTTTTTGAAACAGTTTATGCAGCTCTAGATCTTATTACAACACTTTAAAATACATTTATAGTAAATATTTAAAATATAAATAATTATAGCTAGTGCAGATCTAACTTACGTTTTAATTAGAATTAGATTCTAGATCAATCTCTAAATTTTTGGAAATATATACTAAATTCTCCCTCGTTGGCAAGGGACGTAAGCAGTTATTTTGTGCTGATTAAAAAAAAAATGTCCCTAGCTGTTTCTTCCAGAATTTGTGACAGTCCTGGATGTGGAGAAACAGCCAAGTTACAGTGTCCGACTTGTATCAAAATAGGAATACCCGGTTCCTATTTTTGTTCTCAGGTAATACACTAATATATAATAGTGTATAAATTAAATAAATAATTGTGAAACTGCCTGGCTGGTCATGTCATGTGGTATCGGCGAGTATCGCCTATTCAAATTCAAGTAATAGGCTATTCATCACATCAGTATTCTATCCGATCGGTATGCTCGTACAGTGAGACATACACTCACACAGTCATAGTCATGATAATGCCGTCATTTATAGTCATAGTCATAGGGCTAATAATAATAATGCCAATAAAATGAATAATAATGCTGCTATCACTCTATCATCTGTCTATGCCACTTTAGACTGACTTATACTTATATTGTCTTATCATTATTATCAATGGTCACACTGTCTCAGGCTAATCTACTATCTAGATTATTCTAGAACTACCTCAGTCGAGTTCACACATCTCCATTTCTTACTGAACTTCCGAACCTTCTAGATCTAGTGTATATATGCATTTTTAAAATTGTATTTCTCTTCTAGAATTTAGGTCATTGGTTAATATGCATGACTGAATGCATGACGCATACCATAGGATGTAATCATGTCTGTATTATATAAGATAAGATTTAAACTATATACATTATACTAAACAGATCTATGTCTATAAAAAAAAATGTTATTGAGTTAAAGATAGATCTCTAGATTTTGACTAATTTTAGCCTTTGTGATTTCTTCAATAGATCTATTGTTCAGTGTGATAAAGACAGAAGTAGTACTTATAATTATATATGCTCCCATATTCAATATTGCAATGATCTTTTTTTTTGAAGTTTAATGTCTGTATTTTATTTTATAAGATAGTTTGCTAAAAATTTCAAACTGAATTGTTAAAAAGAGCTTGAAAAAATATTTCCAACAGCGCCTTATAGAACTGGAAGTTACATTTCTTAAGTTACGCTAATTTCTATACTTACACTTTATATATCAAAAATGTAAACAAAGTTTAGAAACCAATCCTTAAGGCCAAGGCCTAAGAAGCCTAAGTTAGTAAGTACTCTAAAAAGCTTGATCTGCTGGCATAAGAACTTTATTTTCTTTTTAAAAAATTGAAACCAGACCTAGAGGCTAGATTTAGTCTAGAGATCTAGATCTATTTCTACATTTTAAAATGATTTTAGAAGTTTAACATAATTACCCGAAGTTACTGTACGTATTATTACTATAAATTATTAAATGAAATATATTACTATTTATGGATTCAAGAGTTATTCGATTGATGTTTATGACCTTGATGAGTTTTTATGTAATATATATATATATATATATATCTTTTAAAAGAAAGATTACAATAGTTTTCTGTGCATCTTCATTGTATTTATCTTGTTCTTTGTTTTAGTTAGGATAGATTTAAATCAAGTTTTAATTTATGAGTTTCTTTCTTATTTTACTTTTCTTTTTTTTTTCAATTGATCAGGAATGCTTCAAAGGAGCGTGGGGTGAACATAAGAAACTACACAAATTGGCTAGTAAGCAAATCATTTATTGTAGACTTTTAGTATAAATAATTAATAATAATAATGATTAGTAATTTTTCTTAAACAGTTTTTTTTATTGTATCAAATCTAATAGTTTTTTTGTTGTTGTTTTTTTTTTTTGAAATTTTACTTACCACCCTGTAAAGCTAACACTCCAGACTTCCCTACATTTCCTCCTGAAATAAAAAAATGGCTTTAGATTGAGTATTGTAATATTTGGCCATTAGTTTATTGGCTGTTTTTTTTTATTCTGTAGATTGCTTTGGGCATCTTTCACATTTTTCCTAGCAATGTTAACAGTCTATGTCTGTCAAATGCAAGTCTTTCTTGCACATTGCCCCTTACATTGTCCATGAATTTGTAGTGTATAGTTTAGAGTTAGTAAAAACAGTATTATACAACTATTATATTGTGCTACTAAAACTGTAATGGTATCTATCTACATTAAAACTTTGGTTTACTATTTATCTTCTCTAATAAATGTAATCTTCAGTTTGAAAATGTTGGGATTATATTATTTCATCATGAAATTTGCATTTATCTAAATTCTGGTACTTCTGTAGCTTCTTTGCGCCTATGTAGATCTGAGATTAAATATGTAACTATATTATGGTCTTATCCAACTGTAACTGTGTATTATTCTAACAGAAGCTCAAGTAAATGGAGAAAAACCTGACAATGACAATTATAATCCTTGGCCAGGTTTTCGTTTTACAGGCAGCTTACGTCCTGCACCTCTGGTAAGGACATAGGTCATGTACACATTTTTATTTAACAAATCATATGATAGGATAGTTGTATGAATGAGATTTTGTTCAATATAACAAATAATTTTAATGATTGCTACTAGAGTGCCACAAGGACAGTACCTGATAACATAACAAGACCTGATTACGCAAACCATCCCAATGGTAAGAGAATCAACTATCATGCATAACCTCTACAAAATAACAACAAATAAAAAAAATTATAAACGTTTAAGATATGATACAAATATTTGCTGAAGATTTTTTTCTTAGTTTTTTTAATACACTCATTTAGTCAAGTGTGTTTAATATGTTTAATATAGTCTATTGAAATATTTTCTTATTAGGTATATCAGAAAGTGAAAAACAAATGAGAGGTACTACCAATATTAGAATCTTAACAGACGAGGAACAGGAAGGGATGAGAACAGTTTGTAGGGTAACACAACCTTTTCTGTTGTATTCTTTGTAACATTACCTTTACTTTCGTCACTTATTTACTTGACTTTAAAAGTTGATAAAACTGAATTTCCTAATTGATTAAGAAGTTGATAAAAATAAATGTCTAAATGATAGAAAAAAAAGATAATTCTCTCGTATCTGAGCTCATTTTGTTCATCTGTATCTTAAAAAAAAAATATTTGTTCATTTCGAGATCATGATAAAATAGTTTGTTTTTTTATTCCCACTGGTAAATAACAATTTATCTAGACTTGTACTCCTAATTTTTCAGCTCACGAGAGAAATTTTAGATGTGGCTGCACAGGCCACTGCTGTAGGTGTGACCACAGATGAGATAGATAGATTAGTCCACGAGGTCTGTGAATAAATCTTTTACTGTTGCCATATAAATAATGTTATACAATTAAGAACAAATTTGCCTTTTGAAACAGTAAAATAAAATTAGTACTTGAAAATGTATAAATAAAATCAATAACAAAGCAATAGTTGTTTTGTTTTTTAAATAAACATTTAAATTGTTTAAATTAGTTATTTTATAACAAAAATCAGTAAACTACAAGAACTATAGTATGATGCATTTAACATCACAATAATTAGGTAAATGTATTTGAGAAATGACTAGGCTGACATATTAATCTGACACCTACTAAATTCTCAGGCAACTATTGACAGAGATTGTTATCCTTCTCCACTGAATTATTTTGAGTTTCCAAAGTCTTGTTGCACGTACGTTTTTTATTTATTTTTATTTTCTATATTTTTATTTCATTTATACCTGAGGACTTTGACAAGCCACTTTTTATGCTTTAAAAAAGTATATCATTCTGTTCAGAAAAGATATTTGTCACAAATAGTTATAATATATAAAAGACGGAGGCGCTGTGGCTGAGCGGTAAAGCGATTGACTTCCGAACTCTGGTCCAGAATTCGAATTCTGGTGAAGAATAGGATTTTTAATTTCGGGATCTTTGGGCGCCTATGATTCCATCCAGCTCTAATGGATACCTGACATTAGTTGGGGGAAAAGTAAAGGCGGTTGGTTGTTGTGCTGGCCACATGACACCTTCGTTAACCATAGACCACAGAATCAGATTACCTTTACATCATCTGCCCTATAAGGTTTGAAAGGGGGAACTTTACTTTTTTTTTATTTTTATAAAAGACCTTTGATAATGATTCTAATGTTTGGGTGAATTACCAATTGTGTTATTCTATTTTATTAGGTCTATTAATGAAGTCATCTGTCATGGTATACCAGACATGAGACCACTACAAGATGGAGACATTATGAATGGTAAATTCAAATTTCTTCTTCAATTCTGTAACATTGGGGCACATGTGTTAAATCTTTTACAGCTTCAAGCCATTTGTCTCCAACTTATGTTGCTGAAGTTTAGAAAAGATCATTTTGTGTGTGTTTTTTTGTTATGTTTTTGAATTCTTCTCTCTCTTTTTACTTGTCACTGGCCCTTGTGGGATACAAAAGTCACAAGTTTCAATTATATTCATGATTTGTTTACCATGTTTTTTGTTTGTTTTACATATTCAATTCTAAGAAGTTTACAGAAACATTTTATTATTAGAACACTGATAGATCTCTATAAGAGTCCAAGCTTCTCACCCATACAAAAAGATGGAGACAAACAAGTTTTGGTGCTAGTTGTTAGTTCAAACAAAAAATCTTTTGTCGAATACTTTGCTCTATGTCACAGTTCTTTGACCAAACCTGCCTCGTAACATTAAATACCAGTAACTAAAATGAGTTGTTGGCACTTGTGTAGTTATTTTCTTCTCCTTTATTTAAACACCAACCCAACATTTGCAGGCTTTGGGGCTAATCTAAAAGATGTCAAATGATTTTTGTCTTATTCTCTGTATAGATGACATTTATATGATGTATGTTCTCAGCTGTTAAATTCACTAGCATAATTGATAATAATAATAGTTATAGCTTTCATATAGCGCTACTTGCATGCTCAAAGCCCTATGGTCCTATATAATTTGTGGACCGGGAAGGGGGGGGATATATGGGAGAAGGTTTTCCATGCTGCCTTTAAGCGCTCAGTAATCACAACTCTTCTTGAGTCTGGTGTCAAACCTCAAGCCCCCTTCACAAATAGCCAAGCTCAAGTTCAAGCCTACTTAGTCTCTCGATCATGCTTCCCAATATATATAATTGATTTGTATTGTACTGCATAATCATATTTTAATAATGAATTACTTTTGTACTGAATTCTGATTTTACTTACTCGTATCCTTGAAAAAGATTTGTTAAGTTGCAAACAGTTGTCTGCTGTTCTATTATATTTTTTATGGCAAGGCATCACACATTACAATATTAACATTACTTTCATGTAGTCTGATTTTGTTTTCCTAGTTGACATCTCAGCTTATCACAGAGGTTACCATGGTGACGCTAATGAAACCTTTTTTGTGGGTAATGTCAGTGAAAATGCTAAGAAGCTTGTCAAAACCACATATGAGTGTCTTAAGTTGGCAATTGATGAAGGTAGGTGTGGATTCTATAGTTGTGTACACCATATTGTAAAGGGTATAATGCTGTAGACCTCATTGTGATACGTTAGTTTCTTAATAAAATGAAACTACGATTTTCACACCATTATGTTTTTTTTAAAATGTTTTTTGATAGTAGTTTAAT
>JAZGLO010005873.1:0-49021 GCA_036873155.1 Biomphalaria sudanica
AGGTTTAGAGATTCCTGTATGAAATTGGTCCTTTTGAGACGTTTTTTTGTGCCAGTTTTGTGGATTTTTGTTCTGAGTGGGTGCCTCTCCAAGGTTTCCAATTTAGTGAATTGGGAAAGGATTTTTATTTCTCTTCTTTCATCTAGAGAGACCAGGTCAGCAGTTTCCTCCATAGACCAATATTTTGAACCTTGTCTATATTTCTTAGGTTGGTTTGGGCTGCTAAGCCCCATGCTGTGGCACCATATTCTAGTACAGGTCTTACGTAACTGGTATAGGTCTTTTTCAGGATGATGTGATTAGCTCCCCAATATGTGCCAGCTAATTTTTTCAAGAGGGATAGTCTCTGGATGCCTTTACTCTGTGTTTAATCTATTTGTTTTTTCCAGGTTAGTCTCGGGTCATTGGTGACTCCAAGATATGTAGGGCTGTCATTTTTTTCTAAAGCTTCCTTGTCTAATGTTAATTTTATTGTTTGTTGTTTTGTTGACAGTGAGAATATGGTATATGTCTTTTTTGTGTTGATGGACAAGCCCCAGTCTTTGGACCAATTATTGAGTATATCGAGAGCATCTTGTAATCGAAATTTTGATGTTCCTACATATTCTTCTGTGCTAATTAAAGCAAGGTCATCTGCATACATGCTGCTTTGAACTTTTCTTGGTAGGTTTTGATTTAGATCGTTTATGAATTTTAGGAAAAGTGTTGGGGATTGGACTCCTCCTTGGGGTACGCCATTTTTTAAACCCACTGTGTGGCTTCTTTGCATGCAAACTAAGGCTTTTCTATTATTTAGATATTCCTTTATTCAGTTGTACATTCTGTGGGATATGTGATGCTGGATTAGCTTGAGTAAGAGACCTTGTTCCCAGACTTATAGTGTATAATACGATACGATTTATTTTGTTCTATGTGCTCTCACAAGTGTGTTTGAAACATGTTTCTTTCTTTCCCTTCCCGTTCTCAGATCAAGTTGAAACTTTGCACCATTAGTCATTGTACCTGGGTATTATTTATTTTGTTGGATGTCAAAATAAACGAAATAAATGCTCCTACCCAGTTAAACCCAGTATTTAAAGTCTCTTGATCAATGGAAGAAGAATTTCTATCCATTTCTTAGTTAAGAGGAGATCAATAGATCCTACTACACCTCAGCCCACCCAGCCCCCCTCTTCTCTATGAGCCCATACACCCCATTAAGCATAAGAACGGAGCTTTGAAGGTTTTTGTTTACTTTAAACCAGGTTCATCGTTTAGATGTCTTTCACCTTTGACCTCTTCTATTATAAAAGTATGTTACAGGGTAGCGTCAAAAATAAAACTATACGCTTGACGCCATTTCTAATCTTACATGACTAGCAGACGACACACAAACACACACACAGTGCATACAGTTATTTTGTATAATTATTTTGATACTTGTTGAAGTTCAACTACTTTGATATCGCCTTCGACTTTTTCACTTATGCCTTTGACCGAATAAAGGTCATACACTTTTTTTTTTAAAGGATTGAAATAATACTACAATACTAATCATACTAAATCACTCAGAAGCACACTTTTTTTTGTGATTGTTTAAATATTGTCTAAAACCGAGACAAACATTGATAGAAAAGCTAACAAGATCCTCGAAATAAAGAATCACCCTTTGGGTCAGGATTTTGTGATTTTACCATCACAAAAGAGATACAAGACACCGATAGCAAAGACAAACAGACACAAACACTCTTTTGTTGCCCTGGCAATCAAATCATTTAAAAGAACAATCTGGTATAAACTTTGTCACATGTAAATAATGAGTGAGTCTGGTGTGAATGTACACTTTGGTTTCTTATAGTTATAATGTTTTTTGTTTGGTGTAATCATAGACATAAATAAATATAGACTGGCCGATTAAAGAGTTTTATGAAACGAAAATTTGTCACTAGCAATTTTGTGTACTTTTTTATACAGCATTTATGAGCAGTATAAAAGATAAGTATTCATATCTATTTCAGCCACACACCTATATATATTGTAAATAAGGAGGCAGTGTGGTTTTGTTTAATCTCTAAGAATGAAGATCATGCAATTTTTCATAATTCGGAAATCCGAATACAATAGATATACATGTTTTCAAGTTACATGAAGTTACTTCCTTCGGCCAGTCTATATTTATTTATGTCTATGGGTGTAATGCACAAATTGTAAGACAAATTTCCATACGGACAATAAAGATTATTATTAAAAAAGTATTCCGGAGAAGCAATTAATTAGTTGAACTAGTTAGTTATGTCTTTTTAACGTTTGAACGCGTGGTAAGGTTAATCCTTAAATCGTCTTTATAAGGTGGTAACGATCTTATCCCACTTGTACTCTAGCAGTTCTGTGTCAACACACAGTCCCATCCACTAATCTATTTTCTTGTGTCAAGTGCATGCTAGTCTGTGCCTTTGTGCGTCTGTGTGGGTGTGTTAGGTTCGGAGAGTGTGTTCATTCAGAATGGCCACATGTCATCCTGTTCAATTACGCTGATCTCGTGGACTATAATGGCCGGATGGAGACATCACAATGACACGTGACGTCCACTTTCGGACCGTAAGTAAGTAGCTGATTTTTCACTTTTTTTTTCCCTTTTGACTTAGATCTATAATAGATGCGGTTTGAAAGAAAAAAACAACATTCAGTTAAATAACAAAAGTTAAATTGCTAGATCTCTTGCCAAGAGTAGATCCGGCATTAAGCGGGGTGAGGGCTGGTGGGGACTACGCCCTACTAGACATGTTTTTGTTAGACTTTTATTTCCGTTACCTCAACCACTGCAGGATCTGATTCAGTGTTTTTTCGATGTTGACCTTTCAACTTTTGAATGTGCTGCGATTTCCGGAAGTAAACCTTGAATTGGATGGAGAGTTGACTCTTTTTTCCGTTCCCATGACAACTAATGGACCACATATATGCATGGACTATTTCAATCTTCTAGCCGACTTATTGAGGACAATCGTACTATTATTTGTATATAGATCAGTGGAAAGGTTATTGTAAAGACAAAGTATTTATATTTTAAAGTTCATTAAACCAGTGAGTTTTGTTTTTCCTTCGGTGATAGGCTATTATATAATTTCTTCATCATTTAACAATTAATGCTCCCTTTCGTCATAATCACATTGGTAACACACACAAACACACACACACGCGCGCTTCATAACATCACTACACCAGGTCCTATCGTCTACCTGAATACGACCAGCGTGAACGTTACATAATTTCTATATGTACAAATAAGTGTGGATGGCTCTTGTTCGTTTCTTTCTCCTAATGAACTGCCTGGATGGCTTCTGTCGTGTTTGAGTTTTGGTTTCCCCCAGAGTGTAATCGAACATTAAGATTTTTTTACGTAGAAAAATACAAAGAGTTCACCACCTTTCCAAGCTGCAACAATTTTTTACAAAGCATATAAAACGAACAGTTGCCTGGCAGGTCTCAATAAGCAAATACCCTTTTTGGGGGGCGAAGTTGTGCTATATGTTGATGCTATATTGCAGATAATGTTAAGGTAATCTGTTACTTTGTTAAACGTTCACGAGCAGTTATGCCATGTGTCCAGCACATGACCGCCTTTACTTTCCCCAGTAGAGTTGTTTAATCTAAAGGGCGCCCTAAAAATCCCGAAATTCAAAATCTAAGTCTTCACCGAGATTCGAACACGGACCCCAGGTTCAGAAGCTAAGCGTTTAAACCACTTGGTCCCCCAAAGGCTATATATTTATGCTACACATTAAAGCCGTGTGTTATGACGTAGACTGGAGTTCACAATGCAATGTTACACAAGAGCACAACTATACAAATGATAAATTTCAAATACGCCACCACTGAAATCTTCAAAGGAAAACCAAATTCGTTTTGGTCTCATATAGAAATGGGTAGATCTAATTCAAAAAGAAAAAACAAACATTAAACTGACACAGACCTGTAGAGCCGCTTTACATCTTGCTAGCAGAATATTGACAGAGATTTTGTTGAGACCTGCCTGGCAATGGTGGGAACGGGATATTAGCCCCGTAGAACCTTTGCATTGTCGGGTGGGGTCACAAGAGGTGTATCTATATAAAGGTAAATCTATATTCTTTAATAAAACCCTAAACCCACCTCAATACTCCACTCCTCTTGGTCATAAGCAATCCGCAGTGGTTCATTAACTCTTTCTCTCCTAACTGGCGATACCAACGTTGATTCCACCAGAATGTGGTCAATAATTACGGAGAGAAAGAGTTAAGAGAGAAGTATTTCACCTTGTCAACATTTTTACTATACTTTTTTTTTTGGCGAAATCTCTCTTTACATTATCTTAAAAATTAATTATATTATCTCCCTTTGTGTTAAATTATCCCCCGTAATTTGTCGTGAAATTGAAATAGTCTCAATTTAAACACTATAACAGCTGATCAGGTACCATCCTTTTTTTCTAGCCTTGGGACATAATGAGGCATTAGAGACAACCTTAAGGGGTGGTAAGTGGGGCAAGCTTCCTAGTACCCGCGCCTGAGGACGCCCTTCGAGAGCAGAAATTATTAATATCTAGTTTGTTATTTTTTTTACTCTAAATGTTTATGAATCATTAGTTACGTTGATTAAAGGCCACTAAATCAATATTAAAAACAAAACCTATCATATAGAACAATTAAAATACAGTGTTTAATGTAGTAAAGTGGCCAATAGTACACAACCTATGTCAGGTACCATGTTTTGTAAACAAAAAATGAGTAAAGTTCCCCTTTTAAACCTTGCGATCTATGGGGCAGACAATGTAAAAGTAATGTTTCTACGGCCCACTGTTAACGAAAGGGCCATGTGGCCAGCACAACGACCAATCGCCTTTACTTTTCAACAACTAATGTCAGGTACCTACTAGAGCTGAGAGGCGAAATTAAAAATATCACCAGGATTCGAACGCGGGACCCTCCAAGTCACGAGTGCTTTACCACTCAACCACCGCGCCTCCAACAAAAGACAATAATAATAATAAGGCGTACAGGATTGTAGTCGGACGAGCCAGACACATCACCGAGTACAATCATTGTGGCTATAGGCACTGTTCTACTGCGGCAATATTATGCACTGCAGACAGAAGTTTTAAAGGGGTTGATTAGTGTTGAGTCAGGGGCCAGATATGACCCGCGTGCCGAACTCAAGACATCACCGCTGTAGGTATAGAACACAGTATAGTATCTGCGTTAAAAAAAAACTTGAAGAATTCAAGGCGTATCTCTACAGTCCCTAGTCTTGTATTAATTTATTACTAGCTGCTTGAACACCATCGCACATAAAACATTGCAGATAAAAAACACTCGAATTTAGGTTCTTGGGTTTTTATTTCATGATCTTGACTAAATTATTTATTACAGCGTTTTACTTGTAGTACATTTAGGTTAGGTTTAACAAAAGATAAAACATAGTTCTTAGTTTAACTGTACACTGTCATAAAGCAAAGACGTTTAATAAGGCTTTTTTTTTTCCTAAGAGTCTAGTAGAAACGCTCTAGTGCCGGATGCTAGTAAGTGGAGGAGCTGAATACAACTTTTGGTGGAGGTCCATACCCTCTTCAAATATTGAATAATATTGTAATAAATCTAAGGGACGGAACTCAACGAAGTATGAAGCTAAAAAAATACACATCTTTAATAGTATCTAAAAATACACGTACAATCAAGACAGACTATCAATCGTTCATAACTTTCTTTCCAGCTGCCATATCTTTTGGAAGTCTAGGATGCCTACCATTTATACCATAGTCTTATATATTATACTAGACTGGAAACCGGAAATAAATTCTTAACCGCGATTGATCGATCGTGAACATTTTGTAGAAAGTTGGATCAAGGCGTTGTTTTGTAAAGTAGTTACCAGAAGTAATGTTGTTTTTTTTAACCCTAACCTATGTAAGATATAATTTAATTTTTAGATCTACTTTTGATGTTCAATTACTAGATCCAGATCTGTCTGCCTCTTCTAATTTTCCATGATACTGTTAACTGCATGAAGGTCTTTGCTAGCCCCGAGGACCTCGTGATATTTTTATATGCTACGCCCCCCCCCTTTAATGGTGAGGCCATGTACTGCTGCAGTCTCACACTGTTGGAAATCCGCCCCTGAACTATACAATTTAATAAAACCGTGTATTATATATTTGACGCAACTAAATAGTAACATAAACACTGGCCATCATTTGAAAATGTATTGTTCTGTGTTTCAATAAAACATTAGAGTTCACTCATTTTATACGCTGAAACAAAAAAAAATCTTAATAAACGTGTGCGCCTCGGAAGGTCGTCATAATGGTAATAAGTTCAATCCCAAGCCGCTGCGGAAGTGACGTCTGTGTCTCTGACCTATATATTTTCATTATACTTTTTTTTTCTTGTTACCTACTTTGGAATAGAAAAATAAAATAAGTGAAGATTACACACTTGACGTGCAGAAGTAACGAGAACAAAAGTTTAGTAAGATATCCGTTTCCTCGTATAATGTTATATCCATTCCATATCGTACTATGTAGTCTATAACGTAGCCTAGATGTATACTACAAGAATGTGTGGTCTAGAAAATAGTGATGTTTTAAGATAGTTACATCGTTCTTGACCTTGAGTTTCCCCGACATGAAATCGTATATTAAGTATGTAAGTAATTAAACTTATACATAAACCTTAGAGAGGCCCAGCTCTAACGGGTAGTGTATATATTGTGGCATTCTCTACAGACGGTCCCATAGGCCAGCTCATTTATGAGACCCACCGAGAACAGAGCAGACTGTAATTGTATGTACGCTTGACACAAGATGGAGAGCAACGATCTCCTGGGCACCGAAGACATAGTCGTAATCATGGCCTGCCTGGCAGTGCCCTTGATTAAAGGCATCATATTCGCTGTGAAGGAAAGACTCAGTTCCGTGAAAGATCGATTCCTGCCAGGAGAGAGGATTGACTCCTTAGCAACGGTGACTATCTCGATATTTGCAACTTATATGGTAAGAAGATATTTCCTTTAGCTTTTTAGCTGCCTTTTAATTAGAATAAATATACATTTAGTTGATTATTGATTTGATTAACTTCTAGATGAAAAAGAGAAGGACTCTAGAAATTAATGATACTTCTATAATTAGAGAAACGTATATTATTAAAGACAAACATCATATTTATGATAAATATAAATACACATCTTATTATAAATACACATCTTATTAAAGAGACACATCTTATTTAAAATACACATTTCATGAAAAAGACACATCTTAAACGAAATGAAAGATAACTTTCTGATTAAGATCATTGCTACTAAACGAGTTCTCCCTTTCAGACTTTGTGGTCTATCGGGCAGACGATGTAAAGGTACCGGATGTATGAGAACTTGAAGTGTCTAAAAATAACTGTCAAATGTTTTCCATGTTCCTGATGTTCCTCCCTAGTCCAAACCTCCCTCAGACGGGGGATGGTAGCGGGTAGGTATGAACTCGGGACTATCGAGATAACCAAACAACAGTCCAGCGCGCACGACCAGGCAGCCATCCACCCCATCCTATTTTCCCGTCTAAAAAAAAAAGTAAAGTTCCCCTTTCAGACCATGTGGTCTGTAGAGCAGATGATGCAAAGGTCATCTGTTTCTGTGGCCAACGGTTAACAAGGGTGTCATGTGGCCCCATTAGAGCTGGGTGGACGCCCGAAGATTCCGAAATTAACAATCGCACACAGTACTCCCGGGACCCCCGGAAGCCGAGCACTCTACCGTTCAGTTACTGCGACTTTTTTTTTTTTTTTTTTACTACTAAACTATGATCCTTAAAATGGTTCTGATCATTACAAGGGAAATACAATTTTAAGAAATGATCTACTACAATGATATCTACTACAATGATATCTACTACAATGATATCTACTACAATGATATCTACTACAATGATATCTTTTTTTGTGACACATAGAATTAAAGGCAAAAAAAAGCTTTTTTCAAATACACACTTCTTACGACATATCCACATATTGGCACATAGTGTCGTACTAAAAAATGATATAAAGGTCACAAGATATAAGATTCAAATAACAAAATTAATAATCATTATAATGAAGATATCTCTTGGATAAAACATGGGATTTCTATTGAATTACCCACTAGGTCAAGTCTACAGCTATCCAGGGGCGGCCTTAGCAGTGCGCGGGGCCCTGGGCGAGCGCCATGTGCGGGGCCCTTTGCCGCAAGGGTAGACTATATATACCGTACCAAATCAGGCTAACGGGCAAATCCGTCTCTAACGCTGTAACAATAACAATACAGTATGTCCGCCGATAAGCTGTGGGCCTTATTTTTGCTACAAAACATAGAACATGACGTGGGTACTGTTGGGGTTCTATTGGCCGCTTAAGTATATTATATTATATAATGTATTATAATTGTTGTCCATTAACAGAAGCAAATCAAAAAAGAAAACACTCGCACACTACTAATATTATGTCTTCTCTCTCACTCTGCATATTGAAGCCAATTGGACGTTGCATAATCTATAAGAACAAAGTGTACTATAAGAGCTACAGTGGTCCCCACACTTTTGTAAACCCGACTTTTGGCGGAAGGGCTATACCACGTTTTTTTAAAAAATGTATTTTTTAAAAAATACTCCCGCGTTTTTTTTAACACGGTGATACGGGTTTTCTCACGGCAGCGCGATGTCTACGCACAGTAGCCTATTGGAAAAAACAAACCACCTTAATACGTCATCGCCAAATTTTCTGGAAGCTGATTGGTCGAAACAGCGGTACAAGCACATCAACTGGTTCATTACAGGCTACGTTACAGTATCAAACAAGGAATCATTCTCATACACCCTCAACCCCTTTTTTTCATTGCAGACTAAAGTAACAGTCTATTTAATGTATACTTACCAATTCTTTGTATAGGCCTACTGTAATGCGGCATGAAGTGCTGTATGACACTTTTAAAAATTACTGAACATTTCATGAGTTTTAAAAAGGAACAGCATGTAAAATTTATTAATGAAATGGGAAATAGTTTTCTAGAGATTATAAGTGTTTGGGGATGTCACGTGATACTGTTTAGATCCGAAAATAGTATACGTTTATGAAATTAAATGCCGCGAAAATCTGACGTGCGGTCTTAGAACGTCTGACCAGTAAAAGTCAAGAAAACACTGTAGATTTGTTGATTCATTTTCATTAAAAACTATTTCTAAAAAGTCTTCGAAAGATTACAAACTATTAAGTTGGAATTCGGAGTTTAAAAAGCCCTTAACTTTTAAATAAAAATACAATTCCTCCAAAGGTAGGCCATCCACTGGTCGGAACCTGGACGCTGGACGGGTATTTCGAAAAAAAGCTCTAAGGATATTCCTATTTGACAGTTAATGTAGCTTTTTGGGAAAGTACTAGCTAATGGCCACACGGCGAAAAATGGTTTCACCTTTAAAATTTATCAAGATATATCCATTTTCAAATTAAAGTAGACTATTTTGAACACGCTTTCAGCGGATATTCCAGCATTCGACTAAAACATTTTTTTGTATCCAGTTAAAAGATAAATAAATAAATAGACTTTCAGGAACATTTTTCGCACCGCCTTGTGTAGAACTTAGCTGCACTGTAATAGAAGAAAGAGATTATGCAAAACTCACTGGAAAGACTCCTTGCAACATTGAAGCTTTACAAGAAATAGAATGAGAACTCATAGACCATCGCCAGAAGGAGGTTTCGATTGTTATTACATTCTCTGTGACTTGTTGGTTACCAAAGTGGTCATATCAGAATTCTTGCGTTTCTGTAATTAAAGTTATCGGGAGTATCCGCATTATGAATTTGTAGTTAACACAGTCTGAAAGTTGTTTTTTTTACAAAGGCTATATCAACTCAATAATAAAACATGAATCAATAAAACAAATGTAACAAATTAGTCAATTAATTACTGTTACTGGTAATGAATTTGTTTATTTCATACCAAAACGGGAAATTAATACTTCAGTATTAAGAGAAAATGCCACATTTGTGGGGGTTTGTCTCCCCTGGTAATTGTACACTTTATTTCTTCCTCCACCAATTCTCAGATCAAGTTGAAACGTTCCACAGTTATTTATTTTACCTAAAAAAAAACTGAAGTATTTTACAAAAATGGACAAATTATCCAATTAATCATTGGTAATAATCTATTTTTAAAAAATAAAATAGATATATAATTCATTATTAAAAGATATAGATGTGAATGTGGAGTTCTTCCCTTAGATAATCTTTATATTTTTATGTATTTTTAAATTAACAGAAGGAATGTTAGTTATGCTGAAACACATAAAGCAAGACTCTATAGAAGTTTGTACATTTATTTGCTGGTCTAACATGAGTTTGTAGTAACCTAGATCTATTAGGACAAGCCTGCGGGACCCTCAAGTCAAGCGTTGTTTACAAAAGCTGCTGATAAACTTTTCGTGTCAAAAAGACCCAATGGCAAATAGCACTTCAAGTCATTCCATGTGTCTAGACATTCTAGAACTCCAAACATAGCAGCATTGACTTTTATGAGAAAGAGAAGTCTTCGCGGCCTTGTAGATAACACAGTGGGAAATAAAAACGTTTCCTGGTAACTCGAAGGCCTTGTGAACTTTTTCACTTGAATGGTCTATTTTTGTCCAGATAACGGTATATAGGACTAAGATTCAGTGGCGTCAGCTATAGGTGTGAAGATTGGGAACCGAGCAGGGTGGAAACATCAGGGGGAGACATAAAAATTCATACAATCCAGTTGAGAGATCTAATTCATACAATCCAGTTGAGAGATCTAATTCATACAATCCAGTTGAGAGATCTAATTCATACAATCCAGTTGAGAGATTTAATTTATACAATCCAGTTGAGAGATCTAATTCATACAATCCAGTTGAGAGATCTAATTCATACAATCCAGTTGAGAGATTTAATTCATACAATCCAGTTGAGAGATCTAATTCATACAATCCAGTTGAGAAATCTAATTCATACAATCCAGTTGAGTCATCTAATTCATACAATCCAGTTGAGAGATTTAATTCATACAATCCAGTTGAGAGATTTAATTCATACAATCCAGTTGAGAGATCTAATTCATACAATTCAGTTGAGAGATTTAATTCATACAATCCAGTTGAGAGATCTAATTCATACAATCCAGTTGAGAGATCTAATTCATACAATCCAGTTGAGAGATTTAACTCATACAATCCAGTTGAGAGATCTAATTCATACAATCCAGTTGAGAGATCTAATTCATACTCTATAGAGTTACACTCTGAAAACCATTGTAGCTTGACTTGGCTTTAAGTTTGGTTGAATGTGTTTAATTTTGAGTTTGGTTGGATGTGTTTAGCTTTGAATTAAGTTAAATGTGTTCAACTCAGAGTAAGGTTAAAATGTGTTTAACTTTGAGTTTGGTTGGACGTGCTTCTTTGAGTTTGGTCGGATGTGTATGAGTTTGGTTGGGTGTGTTTAACTTTGATCTTGTATGCGTTTATTTTTCAGTCTTGTTGTATGTGTTTAAAGCCTAACTATCATTCCTCTACACAAGAAATGTAATTCCAATGCGTTGAAATGTGTTGACTTCTGATGCGACCTAACACAACAATATTTGCATTGTTTGGACTCAAACTTTGCGCCATCCCTCAGCCACAACACAATGATCAGGTTCAATTCTCACGCTGCTGTCCAGATTGCCTTCCATTCCTAGCGGTCAAGCCTAGCCCTGACCTTTTATTCACTACCATCTGTCACGTGACCCACTTTATGTCCCGCCCATCTACACTCTTTTCATCCAATATTATAACGAGTCGACGAGATGTGTAACCGATACAAACAAACGACTCTGTTAGACAGACTTCCCTTTCAACTAACAGGACAACATACCTGCCCAGATAAGCTTCAGTAGATAAGTAGTTTTACTCCATACAATAGTTATTGTGGCCTAGTCGCAGGTCCGTCGTTCGTGCCCTGATAGAAATCTGTCATAAAAATCGTAATTTTTTCTTCACAATTTCTCTCAATATATGTAAATAAATGATTTTCTATCAGGCTGCTATTTAAATAATGAATCTCTAAAGTATTGTGTGGAATTGCCCACTTGATATAAAATATATTCAGGTGTCTGCGATCTCTTTACTTTTTGTTTCATAATTAAGTAAGTTGAGTAACAGATGCAAATATGCATTGCTCAAAAGTGCGCACAAAGTATAATAATATATTTTTAAAAACCACATCTCATAAATACTTCCGTTTTCTGTACGCCGGATACACCGACAATGTCCCTTTGCGCATGCGTTTGATTCATTAGGCCACATTTAAATTATGTTACTCCACTTTCTCCCTCTCCTGCATCCGCTGGGCATCCGCAGTGTCTACGAGTACATGGAGAAGCAGTACGGCTCACTGCTGGTCAGGTATAAACCGAACCGTAGTTTTACTCTTAACCTTAATAATAAGCCTGGTCTCGTTTTTAGCGCCCCCGAAATGGGAATAGACGCTAATTAGTTTCAGAAGTTTCTTTAATTATATTTAAAAATAATAAATAATTGAGCATAAAGCCTGTTTATTTCTGTTCATATTTATGTCTATGTGAACAGCGTTCCAGAATTTTACGGGAATTTTATGTTCATTTGTTACATGGAAAAGGGGGGGGGGGTCTCTGTACTAAATGCTATTTTCTAATTTCACCATTTGAAGAAACAAATTGTAAAAATAAATAAATAAAAAATCCCACATTTGTATAGCACCGTTACAACAACTAGTTATAAACGTCTTCTGACTTTATGGGGTATTAATTTACTACCAAATGTTTATGCTGGACGCATAAGCTTTTGTTTCGAAAGTTTTTTTTAATAAGAGACATTTCTTTGTACTCTTGACATATTTCAGTCTGCTGTCACGCTCATGGGCTCGCCCACTGACGTCTACGTCTTTGGCTGCATGTACGCCGTGAACCACATCGGCTTCGGGATCGCCTTCTTGATCGGCTCCTTCACCGTGGTGCCTCTTCTGCACCCGCTGGGCATCAGCAGTGT
This sequence comes from Biomphalaria sudanica, assembly GCA_036873155.1. Classification (NCBI taxonomy): domain Eukaryota; kingdom Metazoa; phylum Mollusca; class Gastropoda; family Planorbidae; genus Biomphalaria; species Biomphalaria sudanica. The sequence goes on from JAZGLO010005873.1 coordinate 13,055, forward strand.
CTTCGAGTACATGGAGAAGCGGTACGACTCGCTGCTGGTCAGGCAGTTCTTTGTGATGGTCACTGTCATCATGATGATGTTCTTCATGGGCATCTCCCTGCTGCCCCCAGCTCTTGGAGTAGAGGTAAGTACTTGTTACTAGACGAAGTGCCTTCAATATGACTTGTTTCTGAAGTCATGGGCATCTCCCTGCTGCCCCCAGCTCTTGGAGTAGAGGTAAGTACTTGTTACCAGACGAAGTGCCTTCAATATGACTTGTTTCTGAAGTCATGGGCATCTCCCTGCTGCCCCCAGCTCTTGGAGTAGAGGTAAGTACTTGTTACTAGACGAAGTGCCTTCAATATGACTTGTTTATCAAGTCATGGGCATCTCCCTGCTGCCCCCAGCTCTTGGAGTAGAGGTAAGTACTTGTTACTAGACGAAGTGCCTTCAATATGACTTGTTTATCAAGTCATGGGCATCTCCCTACTGCCCCCAGCTCTTGGAGCAGAGGTAAGTACTTGTTACCAGACGAAGTGCCTTCAATATGACTTGTTTCTGAATTCATGGGTATATCCCTACTGCCCCAGCACTTAGAGTAGAAGTAAGTACTTCAGTGGCGTAGCATCTTTGGCAAGAAGGGGTTCAATGAACCCGGACTAATGACAAAAAGGGGCCGATACGACCACTTAAAAAATCGAAAACCAAAGATGTTGACTGTGATAATTAAAATACTTCATTTAAATTCTTATATTATTTTAGTTAGCATTCATTGTGTTATTATATTTTTTATTGAAAGCTGCGGAAGTAGGTCGATAATAGGATGTTGATCGTCACCAGTAAGATATAACATTTTTTAAAATTAACGATAGCTATTTAAAAAAAAATTATTTTAAACCTTTTCAATACATGCATACGCTATTTCTGTCTTCGCCAGTGACACTTTGTTCAGCAGAGCCATCACTTGCAAAATTCTAAAAGTTAAATTAGATCAAAGATACACTTGTTTTAACCTTACTACTTGTAATTTTTATTTATGGAAACACAAACCACTGATGGAAAAGAAATTAAGAAATTTGATCTCCACTGTTTAACAATACTTAACTGTGCTATATTTCACAAGTGTTCAACATTTCTCACACAAAAATTTTTGAAATTAGATTAGATTGATTGATAGATTGATTAGAAAGATGAAACATTTGTTTGTTACAACCAAACACATTCATTCTCATTATTACTTTCGAGATGGAAATATCCACATGCTTGAGATGGAAATATCCACATGCTTGAGATGGAAATATCCACAGGCTTGAGATGGAAATATCCACAGGCTTGAGATGGAAATATCCACAGGCTTGAGATGGAAATATCCACAGGCTTGAGATGGAAATATCCACAGGCTTGAGATGGAAATATCCACAGGCTTGAGATGGAAATATCCACAGGCTTGAGATGGAAATATCCACAGGCTTGAGATGGAAATATCCACAGGCTTGAGATTGAAATATCCACAGGCTTGTTATGGAAATATCCACCAGGCATCAAGTTTCATGACACTATTACTTGCAAGACGTTCAAACTGAACTGGGTGCAAAGAAAGTAATACTTTAAAAAAGTAGTACTAACTTAGAAAAGCATTTTTAAAAATGTAGACTCTTTACCGATAATTAATGTAGGGGATTGGGGAGCCCACCATCATATTCTTGAACCCGGGCCCACGAACACCTTTCCAAGCTACTGATTACTAGTTGTTGCTAGATCAAGTGCCTTGCTGGCTGGCTTAAAATGAATAGTAAGTCCAGACTTTAAAACTCTGCCTTGAACGAACTTTCATGTCGCCATGTAAACGTACCTTGAGTAGTTGTTGCTAGTTCAAGTGCCATGTAAATTGATGTAAACGTACCTTAAGTAGTTGTTGCTAGATCAAGCGCCATATATATTGATGTAAACGTACCTTGAGTAGTTGTTGCTAGATCAAGTGACATGTAAATTGATGTAAACGTACCTTGAGTAGTTGTTGCTAGATCAAGTGCCATGTAAATTGATGTAAACGTACCTTGAGTAGTTGTTGCTAGATCAAGTGCCATGTAAATTGATGTAAACGTACCTTGAGTAGTTGTTGCTAGATCAAGCGCCATGTAAATTGATGTAAACGTACCTTGAGTAGTTGTTGCTAGATAAAGTGCCATGTAAATTGATGTAAACGTACCTTGAGTAGTTGTTGCTAGATAAAGTGCCATGTAAATTGATGTAAACGTACCTTGAGTAGTTGTTGCTAGATCAAGTGCCATGTAAATTGATGTAAACGTACCTTGAGTAGTTGTTGCTAGATCAAGTGCCATGTAAATTGATGTAAACGTACCTTGAGTAGTTGTTGCTAGATCAAGTGCCATGTAAATTGATGTAAACGTACCTTGAGTAGTTGTTGCTAGATCAAGTGCCATGTAAATTGATGTAAACGTACCTTGAGTAGTTGTTGCTAGATCAAGTGCCATGTAAATTGATGTAAACGTACCTTGAGTAGTTGTTGCTAGATCAAGTGCCATGTAAATTGATGTAAACGTACCTTGAGTAGTTGTTGCTAGATCAAGTGCCATGTAAATTGATGTAAACGTACCTTGAGTAGTTGTTGCTAGATCAAGTGCCATGTAAATTGATGTAAACGTACCTTGAGTAGTTGTTGCTAGATCAAGCGCCATGTAAATTGATGTAAACGTACCTTGAGTAGTTGTTGCTAGATCAACTGCCATGTAAATTGATGTAAACGTACCTTGAGTAGTTGTTGCTAGATCAAGTGCCATGTAAATTGATGTAAACGTACCTTGAGTAGTTGTTGCTAGATCAACTGCCATGTAAATTGATGTAAACGTACCTTGAGTAGTTGTTGCTAGATCAACTGCCATGTAAATTGATGTAAACGTACCTTGAGTAGTTGTTGCTAGATCAACTGCCATGTAAATTGATGTAAACGTACCTTGAGTAGTTGTTGCTAGATCAACTGCCATGTAAATTGATGTAAACGTACCTTGAGTAGTTGTTGCTAGATCAACTGCCATGTAAATTGATGTAAACGTACCTTGAGTAGTTGTTGCTAGATCAACTGCCATGTAAATTGATGTAAACGTACCTTGAGTAGTTGTTGCTAGATCAACTGCCATGTAAATTGATGTAAACGTACCTTGAGTAGTTGTTGCTAGATCAAGTGCCATGTAAATTGATGTAAACGTACCTTGAGTAGTTGTTGCTAGATCAAGTGCCATGTAAATTGATGTAAACGTACCTTGAGTAGTTGTTGCTAGATCAAGTGCCATGTAAATTGATGTAAACGTACCTTGAGTAGTTGTTGCTAGATCAAGTGACATGTAAATTGATGTAAACGTACCTTGAGTAGTTGTTGCTAGATCAAGTGCCATGTAAATTGATGTAAACGTACCTTGAGTAGTTGTTGCTAGATCAAGTGACATGTAAATTGATGTAAACGTACCTTGAGTAGTTGTTGCTAGATCAACTGCCATGTAAATTGATGTAAACGTACCTTGAGTAGTTGTTGCTAGATCAACTGCCATGTAAATTGATGTAAACGTACCTTGAGTAGTTGTTGCTAGATCAAGTGCCATGTAAATTGATGTAAACGTACCTTGAGTAGTTGTTGCTAGATCAAGTGACATGTAAATTGATGTAAACGTACCTTGAGTAGTTGTTGCTAGATCAAGTGCCATGTAAATTGATGTAAACGTACCTTGAGTAGTTGTTGCTAGATCAAGTGCCATGTAAATTGATGTAAACGTACCTTGAGTAGTTGTTGCTAGATCAAGTGCCATGTAAATTGATGTAAACGTACCTTGAGTAGTTGTTGCTAGATCAAGTGCCATGTAAATTGATGTAAACGTACCTTGAGTAGTTGTTGCTAGATCAAGTGCCATGTAAATTGATGTAAACGTACCTTGAGTAGTTGTTGCTAGATCAAGTGACATGTAAATTGATGTAAACGTACCTTGAGTAGTTGTTGCTAGATCAAGTGCCGTGTAAATTGATGTAAACGTACCTTGAGTAGTTGTTGCTAGATCAAGTGCCATGTAAATTGATGTAAACGTACCTTGAGTAGTTGTTGCTAGATCAAGTGACATGTAAATTGATGTAAACGTACCTTGAGTAGTTGTTGCTAGATCAAGTGCCGTGTAAATTGATGTAAACGTACCTTGAGTAGTTGTTGCTAGATCAAGTGCCATGTAAATTGATGTAAACGTACCTTGAGTAGTTGTTGCTAGATCAAGTGCCATGTAAATTGATGTAAACGTACCTTGAGTAGTTGTTGCTAGATCAAGCGCCATGTAAATTGATGTAAACGTACCTTGAGTAGTTGTTGCTAGATCAACTGCCATGTAAATTGATGTAAACGTACCTTGAGTAGTTGTTGCTAGATCAAGTGCCATGTAAATTGATGTAAACGTACCTTGAGTAGTTGTTGCTAGATCAACTGCCATGTAAATTGATGTAAACGTACCTTGAGTAGTTGTTGCTAGATCAACTGCCATGTAAATTGATGTAAACGTACCTTAAGTAGTTGTTGCTAGATCAACTGCCATGTAAATTGATGTAAACGTACCTTGAGTAGTTGTTGCTAGATCAAGTGCCATGTAAATTGATGTAAACGTACCTTGAGTAGTTGTTGCTAGATCAAGTGCCATGTAAATTGATGTAAACGTACCTTGAGTAGTTGTTGCTAGATCAAGTGCCATGTAAATTGATGTAAACGTACCTTGAGTAGTTGTTGCTAGATCAAGTGCCATGTAAATTGATGTAAACGTACCTTGAGTAGTTGTTGCTAGATCAAGTGCCATGTAAATTGATGTAAACGTACCTTGAGTAGTTGTTGCTAGATCAAGTGCCATGTAAATTGATGTAAACGTACCTTGAGTAGTTGTTGCTAGATCAAGTGACATGTAAATTGATGTAAACGTACCTTGAGTAGTTGTTGCTAGATCAAGTGCCATGTAAATTGATGTAAACGTACCTTGAGTAGTTGTTGCTAGATCAAGTGCCATGTAAATTGATGTAAACGTACCTTGAGTAGTTGTTGCTAGATCAAGTGCCATGTAAATTGATGTAAACGTACCTTGAGTAGTTGTTGCTAGATCAAGTGCCATGTAAATTGATGTAAACGTACCTTGAGTAGTTGTTGCTAGATCAAGTGCCATGTAAATTGATGTAAACGTACCTTGAGTAGTTGTTGCTAGATCAAGTGCCATGTAAATTGATGTAAACGTACCTTGAGTAGTTGTTGCTAGATCAAGTGCCATGTAAATTGATGTAAACGTACCTTGAGTAGTTGTTGCTAGATCAACTGCCATGTAAATTGATGTAAACGTACCTTGAGTAGTTGTTGCTAGATCAAGTGCCATGTAAATTGATGTAAACGTACCTTGAGTAGTTGTTGCTAGATCAAGTGCCATGTAAATTGATGTAAACGTACCTTGAGTAGTTGTTGCTAGATCAAGTGCCATGTAAATTGATGTAAACGTACCTTGAGTAGTTGTTGCTAGATCAAGTGACATGTAAATTGATGTAAACGTACCTTGAGTAGTTGTTGCTAGATCAAGTGCCATGTAAATTGATGTAAACGTACCTTGAGTAGTTGTTGCTAGATCAAGTGCCATGTAAATTGATGTAAACGTACCTTGAGTAGTTGTTGCTAGATCAAGTGCCATGTAAATTGATGTAAACGTACCTTGAGTAGTTGTTGCTAGATCAAGTGCCATGTAAATTGATGTAAACGTACCTTGAGTAGTTGTTGCTAGATCAAGCGCCATGTAAATTGATGTAAACGTACCTTGAGTAGTTGTTGCTAGATCAACTGCCATGTAAATTGATGTAAACGTACCTTGAGTAGTTGTTGCTAGATCAACTGCCATGTAAATTGATGTAAACGTACCTTGAGTAGTTGTTGCTAGATCAACTGCCATGTAAATTGATGTAAACGTACCTTGAGTAGTTGTTGCTAGATCAACTGCCATGTAAATTGATGTAAACGTACCTTGAGTAGTTGTTGCTAGATCAAGTGCCATGTAAATTGATGTAAACGTACCTTGAGTAGTTGTTGCTAGATCAAGTGCCATGTAAATTGATGTAAACGTACCTTGAGTAGTTGTTGCTAGATCAAGTGCCATGTAAATTGATGTAAACGTACCTTGAGTAGTTGTTGCTAGATCAAGTGCCATGTAAATTGATGTAAACGTACCTTGAGTAGTTGTTGCTAGATCAAGTGCCATGTAAATTGATGTAAACGTACCTTGAGTAGTTGTTGCTAGATCAAGTGACATGTAAATTGATGTAAACGTACCTTGAGTAGTTGTTGCTAGATCAAGTGCCATGTAAATTGATGTAAACGTACCTTGAGTAGTTGTTGCTAGATCAAGTGACATGTAAATTGATGTAAACGTACCTTGAGTAGTTGTTGCTAGATCAACTGCCATGTAAATTGATGTAAACATACCTTGAGTAGTTGTTGCTAGATCAACTGCCATGTAAATTGATGTAAACGTACCTTGAGTAGTTGTTGCTAGATCAAGTGCCATGTAAATTGATGTAAACGTACCTTGAGTAGTTGTTGCTAGATCAAGTGCCATGTAAATTGATGTAAACGTACCTTGAGTAGTTGTTGCTAGATCAACTGCCATGTAAATTGATGTAAACGTACCTTGAGTAGTTGTTGCTAGATCAAGTGCCATGTAAATTGATGTAAACGTACCTTGAGTAGTTGTTGCTAGATCAAGTGCCATGTAAATTGATGTAAACGTACCTTGAGTAGTTGTTGCTAGATCAAGTGCCATGTAAATTGATGTAAACGTACCTTGAGTAGTTGTTGCTAGATCAAGTGACATGTAAATTGATGTAAACGTACCTTGAGTAGTTGTTGCTAGATCAAGTGCCGTGTAAATTGATGTAAACGTACCTTGAGTAGTTGTTGCTAGATCAAGTGCCATGTAAATTGATGTAAACGTACCTTGAGTAGTTGTTGCTAGATCAAGTGCCATGTAAATTGATGTAAACGTACCTTGAGTAGTTGTTGCTAGATCAAGTGCCATGTAAATTGATGTAAACGTACCTTGAGTAGTTGTTGCTAGATCAAGCGCCATGTAAATTGATGTAAACGTACCTTGAGTAGTTGTTGCTAGATCAAGCGCCATGTAAATTGATGTAAACGTACCTTGAGTAGTTGTTGCTAGATCAACTGCCATGTAAATTGATGTAAACGTACCTTGAGTAGTTGTTGCTAGATCAACTGCCATGTAAATTGATGTAAACGTACCTTGAGTAGTTGTTGCTAGATCAACTGCCATGTAAATTGATGTAAACGTACCTTGAGTAGTTGTTGCTAGATCAACTGCCATGTAAATTGATGTAAACGTACCTTGAGTAGTTGTTGCTAGATCAAGTGCCATGTAAATTGATGTAAACGTACCTTGAGTAGTTGTTGCTAGATCAAGTGCCATGTAAATTGATGTAAACGTACCTTGAGTAGTTGTTGCTAGATCAAGTGCCATGTAAATTGATGTAAACGTACCTTGAGTAGTTGTTGCTAGATCAAGTGCCATGTAAATTGATGTAAACGTACCTTGAGTAGTTGTTGCTAGATCAAGTGCCATGTAAATTGATGTAAACGTACCTTGAGTAGTTGTTGCTAGATCAAGTGCCATGTAAATTGATGTAAACGTACCTTGAGTAGTTGTTGCTAGATCAACTGCCATGTAAATTGATGTAAACGTACCTTGAGTAGTTGTTGCTAGATCAAGTGCCATGTAAATTGATGTAAACGTACCTTGAGTAGTTGTTGCTAGATCAAGTGACATGTAAATTGATGTAAACGTACCCTGAGTAGTTGTTGCTAGATCAAGTGCCGTGTAAATTGATGTAAACGTACCTTGAGTAGTTGTTGCTAGATCAAGTGCCATGTAAATTGATGTAAACGTACCTTGAGTAGTTGTTGCTAGATCAAGTGCCATGTAAATTGATGTAAACGTACCTTGAGTAGTTGTTGCTAGATCAAGTGCCATGTAAATTGATGTAAACGTACCTTGAGTAGTTGTTGCTAGATCAAGTGACATGTAAATTGATGTAAACGTACCTTGAGTAGTTGTTGCTAGATCAAGTGACATGTAAATTGATGTAAACGTACCTTGAGTAGTTGTTGCTAGATCAAGTGCCATGTAAATTGATGTAAACGTACCTTGAGTAGTTGTTGCTAGATCAAGTGACATGTAAATTGATGTAAACGTACCTTGAGTAGTTGTTGCTAGATCAAGTGCCATGTAAATTGATGTAAACGTACCTTGAGTAGTTGTTGCTAGATCAAGTGACATGTAAATTGATGTAAACGTACCTTGAGTAGTTGTTGCTAGATCAAGTGACATGTAAATTGATGTAAACGTACCTTAAGTAGTTGTTGCTAGATCAAGTGCCATGTAAATTGATGTAAACGTACCTTGAGTAGTTGTTGCTAGATCAACTGCCATGTAAATTGATGTAAACGTACCTTGAGTAGTTGTTGCTAGATCAAGTGACATGTAAATTGATGTATACTTACCTCGTGTAGTTGTTGCTAGATCAAGTGCCATGTAAATTGATGTAAACGTACCTTGAGTAGTTGTTGCTAGATCAAGTGCCATGTAAATTGATGTAAACGTACCTTGAGTAGTTGTTGCTAGATCAAGTGACATGTAAATTGATGTAAACGTACCTTGAGTAGTTGTTGCTAGATAAAGTGCCATGTAAATTGATGTAAACGTACCTTGAGTAGTTGTTGCTAGATCAAGTGCCATGTAAATTGATGTAAACGTACCTTGAGTAGTTGTTGCTAGATCAAGTGACATGTAAATTGATGTAAACGTACCTTGAGTAGTTGTTGCTAGATCAAGTGACATGTAAATTGATGTAAACGTACCTTGAGTAGTTGTTGCTAGATCAAGTGACATGTAAATTGATGTAAACGTACCTTGAGTAGTTGTTGCTAGATCAAGTGCCATGTAAATTGATGTATACTTACCTTGAGTAGTTGTTGCTAGATCAAGTGCCATGTAAATTGATGTAAACGTACCTTGAGTAGTTGTTGCTAGATCAAGTGCCATGTAAATTGATGTATACTTACCTTGTTTAAGTTTTGCTAGATCAAGTGCCATGTAAATTGATGTAAACGTACCTCGAGTAGTTGTTGCTAGATCAAGTGCCATGTAAATTGATGTAAACGTACCTCGAGTAGTTGTAGCTAGATCAAGTGCCATGTAAATTGATGTAAACGTACCTCGAGTAGTTGTTGCTAGATCAAGTGCCATGTAAATTGATGTAAACGTACCTCGAGTAGTTTTTGCTAGATCAAGTGCCATGTAAATTGATGTAAACGTACCTCGAGTAGTTGTTGCTAGATCAAGTGCCATGTAAATTGATGTAAACGTACCTTGAGTAGTTGTTGCTAGATCAACTGCCATGTAAATTGATGTAAACGTACCTCGAGTAGTTGTTGCTAGATCAAGTGCCATGTAAATTGATGTAAACGTACCTCGAGTAGTTGTTGCTAGATCAAGTGCCATGTAAATTGATGTAAACGTACCTCGAGTAGTTGTTGCTAGATCAAGTGCCATGTAAATTGTTGTATACTTACCTTGTGTAGGCATTGCTTCTTCAAACTTTTTTTGTGAGAATTACCCCCCCCCCCCCCCCCAATAAAGATAAACAAAAAATTACAAACATTATGTGTGAATACAATTTCAAGTAGTCCTCTCTATATGTCCACCAAATAACACGAGGTTACATGCACAACAGAAAAAATTAGAAACAGCTCTTCATCGAAGAAGTAATTAAAGTTCTACATAATTTATCGCCTCCAATGTAAACGTAGAATTACAATTTGGAAGAGTTTCTAAAGAAAAGACTTTGAAAAGCAGACTTGTGAATATGTTTTAGTTATACATAACATTTTGTCGCTGACTTCACAGTTTCTTTAATTTAATCTTTATAAAATAAATACTTAGAATAAATAAATAATTAGAAGATCCTTATGTCGCCTCGATTTGAATAGTCAACTGCAAGCCATCTGTTTAAGGTTGCTTGTTTGGTGATATCTGTTTCGGATGTTCCTTCAGAACTAAAGATCACCGAGTCTTACCACAGACTTCTTGCAGGACAGCAAGGGATGGATAGCGAGCAGAGTTTGAACTAGGGAGCATCGAGTCAACAGTCCGAAGCGGATATCCAACTACCAGCCAGTCATCAGTACCTGTTATTAGATTGCAAACCATAAATGCTATGTTCATGCATTGACTGTGTGTGCGAATATTTTTTTCTCTTGGTTAATAAAATCGTTTCCCTCCTACAGGTAGGGGCTGGAGTGGATTATTCGCTGTGTATTATCATAGTCGGTTCAATTGCTACTTTCTACACTCTGATTGGAGGACTCAAGAGCTTTGTTTGGACTGATGCTTTCTTGTGTTCGCTCATGTTTGTGGCTTTTTCCGTGCTCATTGCAAGAGGTAAGGAAGACAGTCGTGCTCTATTAGAAGGTTTAAAGCATCGGTTTGGAGATTATATTGCCTCGATTTGAAAACGAGCACCGGCTAGATTAAAAGATCTTTTATGTCGCCTCGATTTGAATAGTCAACTGCAAGTCATCTGTTTAAGGATCACATTATTGTGCTTCAATTTGAAGCCTACATTTTGACGCTTTGGTATTCTGAATCAATCGTGATGCTTCAATGCTTCACATGATGTGAGGAACCAAATCTTACACCGCTGTTCAATTTTTCGTATTTTCGTACATCTGTATATTATGACAAGTCTAGCTCCTGTCATCAGGGGCTGCTATGGAAAAGGTACATAACAGTTACCTAATTGGAACATAGTTGATAAAGTCTGCTACTCTCTATGTGGCTGAGCGGTAAAGCGCTTGACTTCCGAATCGGGGTCCGGGGTTCGAATCCTGGCGAAGGATTTTTAATTTCGGGAACTTCGGGCGCCTCTGCGTCCACTCAGCTTTAAAGGGTACCTGACATTAGTTGGTTGTTATTTTATTTTATTTCGTCAGCTATAGATTCCATGATGTGAAATAGTTTGATAGGAATTAAGCGTTAAACTGGAAAAGGTTAATTGTGAGAAACTCTGTCTTCCGTATGCATTAACATTTATGTGATTTCCATATTTCACACTCAAGGCCTTAGGAAATTCCTCAAACTTTATGATTGAGTCCCAATCAATTTCTTGTAGAACCTTTGTTTTATCTTATCTTATCTTATCTCTTACAGACATTACTTCAAAAAGAAGATAATTAAGTTCAACACATTTCATGTGTCAATCTAGTCATGCATGTTTTTCAATGACTGAAGCTCTACTAAGTCTTTGGTTTCCCTGGCCGTTTCCACCAACAGCCATGACTATACAATGTTCTTTTATTGTTTACAACTTCAACATGAAAAGAACATCTTTCATGAGCTAGATGAGTACCTACATGACAGCGCATGCGGAAACTTTTTTAGCGAATTGATTATAACCCTGACTTTAAATTGTACATTTTAAAATTCTGTAAAATCAATTTGGACAGTTTTACAAGACAAATCTCTTTGGGTTCTAGCCTCCGTATAGCTGTCATAACAATGGTCGCCGTGCTGTTCATGTTCTTACGATTCCTACACATCTAATCTTATTGTTGACCTTGATCCGTCAATCATCAAGATTTATCCCAAGTGGAGTAGGGGCTTGGCAGTTTTTAGGGGCACCTGCATTTTGACAGTCGACATCATGACATGAGATAATGTACTTAAGAAATTCGGACACTTATTTGGGGGACCCACCAAGTGGGGGCCGGGGGGATTTTAAAATTTAAACCTTTCTCCCCCCACCCTAGCTACGCCACTGCTTATCAGTTAGTTACCTAAGTTGTTGAAGTCGAGTTAGTTAAGTCAACGCCAAGCTTCATTAGTACCGTAAGCCTAGATGGCTGCCTGGTCGTGTACTATGTGCTACAGCAGCATGTCGACTGGAAGAGAGCTCGAACCTTAGCCTCTGCCCATCCATGCCAAATAATATTCATTGCTAAACTTATTAAATAAATTAGATCCGCTGTTTGGTGAAAAGCCGTTTTCGAGAGGCCCCGTAAGCCAATAGTAATTGTGGACTCCGACGCGTTGAGCCCCTTTGCGACATTGTTGCCACGCCACTGACTGTCAAAATCTTGGCAGATCACGACGGTCCCCTTTATAAATGAATATTACACAATTTTTCTCTACGAAACTTACTGTCTTTAAAAGTGGCCCATTTGGCGAGACTCCGCCGGACAATATAGTCCACTCCTGTGAAAAAGGTTAGTAGTGAAACCTTTACAAATAAAAAGACCGAGCCAAAAATGTGAAATTAAAAATGCAAAATTATGTGTACCAAAAATTAACACAATATAGCAAATAATAAAATATACATACCATCAATATTATTTGCTCATTGACAATCGGAATTTTTAATTATATATATAAGATATATATAATATAATTATACATATAAAAGCAGAACATAAGGCGCGAGTATGTCCCGCATAGAAATCAAAACCGTTTGACCAATCTTGATAAAACTTGACATAAATGTTCCTTACATCATGGCGGAGACCTTAGTGTATATTTAAAGTCCATCCCACTACCGAAGGACTCTATAAATAGACAAAAGTACCTAATTGTTTCTCTATTAAAGAACGAAACGTTTTAACAAATCGGGTCAACCCGTTTTCACAGTATTTTATATTTGATATAAGTAAGTCGGCTTAATGGGTAAACCCATTTTCACACTCTACTTTTGTTTTCTTCTCAAAATTTAAAAATAATGTGAAGGGAACATTCGCCATGTTTAACATAGATCTAATTTCAAACCAGTAGATCAGTAACACCAAAAGTAAGGCCCACTGGCCACAGGTCATATCCGGCTAGTATGTATATACTATCGCTTTTCTTTGTTGTCTTTTGTGTTGTGTATAAGATATTGATATAATGGCCTCCTTCAGTCGCGAAGCGACTATGGATCATCTCATGGAAATGAAATGAATGCCTGGGCATTAGTTGTGGTCGGAACGATGTCGCCCACACATCAGTTCCCCCCCTCCCCAGCAGCTGATGTATCCAAAGGAATAGCAGTGCCAATACAGTTTGGGGTCAGCGTCGTCGCAGGTTCTGTCAGGGTGTAGCACTGGGTGCTGCAAACTGCTTTAGGGTCGCCAGCTCCTGATTTTTCCTTAGGGTTGACTCCCGAAGCCTTTCCCATGCAGAGGTTTGAGTTCATAGTTTTCCTTCTCCTAGGTGGGTAGCCAACCATGAAGCTTACTGGACAAGGCGCCAGTTACTCGTCTTTGCTCCTTCTCCTGTTAGTGAGAACAGTTCCGCCGGACTCAATATCTGAGCCACACGTGAAGGCCAGGAGTTGGGCTGGTTGTAAGAGGCTACTTGAGACACACGCCATTGGAAGCATTTTGTAGGTAGTGGAGTGCTTACATTCATTACCACTTCCGGCAAGGACAACCTTGCGGAACCAAGACATTGATGTAACTAAAAAAATAATGAATTTTTAAAAAAGTTTAAAATGTGACCTTCGCAAATCTAAGGTCAAGCATTTCGTTTCGTATCGGATGTATGGGGACTTTAACGTATCTAATGTTTTTCATGTTTCGGATGTTCAAACCACCCGCAAGCGGGGGATGGTAGCGGGAAGGTATGAACCCCGAACTATTGAGATTAATCGAACAACATTCCAGCGCGCATATCGCACGACTAAGCAGCCATCCCCCCACGTCCTATTTCCCTGTCTAGAGCGGGTCTGACCTCCCCTCCCCCCGCCAAGAATGGTGTATACGAGGTGTACACCTTTCATTCAGGTCGGTGAAAGGGAGCTTTTGCTGTGCAGAGGCTCAGGCGTAGAACAGAGGCTGAAGGCTGAGCAGTAGAAAGACTTCGCTTCGTGTTTCTATATTGTACTACCAATTACATTCAAGACCTTCATCAGGAAACTTTTTTTTTTAGGTTGGACTACTGCACATTGGAGACGCACATTCACACTCATCGAATAACAGTGAACTTTAGAACAAATAGATAAACTTTCAGATTGGTAACTGTTTTCAGTTCGTCTAGTGCAACCTCTCAATTTCATTCCTACGTGTAGGGTGTAAAGGGAGATAACATCCTTATACAGGTGTTTAGCCTTATAAGCTAATGAGTCTGTATCTCAAAAATAAATACAGAAGCTGGTACTATTTACACGCTTTTAGGGTTTGAACTTTGAGTAACTCATTTGATTATAGTCTTCATCTTATGCTTTAATGCCAGCATTCCTAATATGTATTTATAACTGTATTGCTTTCGTTGGTAATATATAGATTTAGTATATACCATGATTTAATCTATGTATAATGACAAATGAATAAAGATTGGGTTGAACTATGTCAATGGTTGCTTGTTTTTTCAGTCACACTTACTGTTGGAGGGGGCAACTCGGCATTAATCTTGGCTGAGGCTGGTGGTCGAACTGATTTCAATCAAATAAGTCCAGACCCAAGAGATCGTCACACTTGGTGGGGGACAGTCCTGGGTGGCACAGCATTCTGGTGAGTCAATTAGAGGCCCGTGTGGCACAGCATTCTAGTGAGTCAAATAATTTTGGTGTTACAGAATATCCTGACCAACTATCATAGCAAGTGTTGAGATTTCACAAGAACCTGGCAGGTCTAGTAAATCAACTAATTGGGTACAATCTAAATTAAGTTGAGATATCCCCATCAAACTGGCAAGTTGCATTTTATACAAGAATTTGAAGTCTTAATTAGATATTTTTTTCAGAAGTTTTGTTCTACGACTTTCGCTGAAAATTGAATTAAGAAATATTTGTTGAAAAATTCTTGCTTAGTTTTTTTTTAACATTAGAGACCTTTTTTTTTAAAAAAAAAGTCTTATTTAGAAATCACCTTGAGAGTGAGATGTCTTTTTACAGATATTTACCTCAATTTCTTTCACAGGCTGTTCTTTGCCTACAGCCAATCTACAGTGAAGAGACTATCCGGTGTTAAATCTATAACATCTGTCAAACTGACCATGGTGATCAATGGCTTTTTGGTCATCATCTATGGAGCTTTTGTGTTGGGCTTAGGCATGATGATCTACGCCTTCTTCCACTACAAACGCTGTGACCCACTCAAGGTAAAGTCTCAACTTGGTTTGCATGACACTCTCAGTAATTTAAATAACTTCTGAATGTTGTACTGTTCAAGTGATTTAAATAACTTCTGAATGTTGTACTGTTCAAGTGATTTAAATAACTTCTCAATGTTGTACTGTTAAGTGATTTAAATAACTTCTGAATGTTGTACTGTTCAAGTGATTTAAGTACACCTTCAGCAGGGCCGGTCCTAACGATTGCGGGGCCCTATGCGAAACCGATTGCGCGGGGTCTACTCTGGATAGGGATAAGGATAAGTTCAAAATTTAGATTTTGTATAAGAAAATACATTTGCCTTTGCAATAAATTTTCATTAAATTAACAAATATAATAATATAATATATTAAATTAATAATTAATTATATTAATTATGAGTTTTCCTGAGATTTTTCAGATTTCCAAGACTTTTTCGTGTATATTTTGCAATTTCAGGAGATTTCTAGGAGGCCGTGGAAACCCTGTTATTATATTGTTGTAACTCTAGTGGCGGACTGAAAGGGTTAATGTGTGTGCGGCCTACTGATACACAAGACTCAGGCCAATCACACAGGTCAACGGGTCAACGGCTGTTGACAGTACTGCTAGTTCACGCAAGTATGACCTGTGTTGTGGTCATGTAATTAAGAGCCTTGACGGTCGAGAGACAAAGTGTGTAACAATAGACAGCTGAGTCCAGAACAGCAAGGTATAAGTACTGTGGTACCCTTGAGTCCTCGAAAATGTAGCTGTACGAGATAGAGAGACTAGTAATGTTTAGTTAGGCAGTTCTGTTAAGTTCAAGAAAGCATTTGAATTTGATGTAGCCAATTGTGTTGAATTGGCTGTCGATGTATTTGTAATTAAATCACCACTTTGTTACTTGAAGCTCTTGTTGTCAAGTTGATGTTTTAGATGTGCTGTAGTGTTGTTAAGCAGTGAAGGCCTGATTGAGAAGATCGTAGCACTGGTGTCAGAATTGGGATCTCTTATGGCTTCTGTGAAACTGCTTGCTGAACTTGATCTAAAGGAATTGAAACAAGAGCTTCGGTGTCGTGGACGGAAATGCTTTGAAAGAAACAATGAAACCCTAAGAGAACGCCTTCGACAAGACTTGAAGGACGAAGATGAAGACCCCAACTCGTATCTGTTCGAAGTACAACCAGATATCAGAGAGCTCATGAACGCCGTGAATGAACAGATGGACTCGTTCCTGGTACAGCTGGGTACGAAGCTGGAAGAGGTCAACGAGCAGGTCTGTACCATAGTTAAACAGATAGGTATCAGTACCTCGCTGAACAACTCTGATGAAACGTTTGGTGCCATTTCGAACAAGCAGAGGAACAGATGGCTACCATGACAAGAGGTATTACCAATCCGTTACTCAACGGAGACGCTGTTGATGGTAGCGCTGTCTATGGCTGTGATAGCGAGCCTTGCAATATTGGCTCTCATGACAAGAAGCCTGACATTTGTTGTGACAACGCTGAGCACAGATCTGAGCATGTTAACGTGATACCTGCCTGCACCCAGGCGTTCAACAAGAAATGTGCTGACGGGGACGCCTCACAGGGGGAGTGTGAGCACCGGAAGGCTTTCCAACAAAGTCTTGACCAAAGGGACGTTTATCCTGATACCAGTATCAGCAAGAGAAGCGCTGATGGTGGTGTAACAGATGGATTTGTGCACATGGAATGTTACCCTCGTGCACCACAGACATGTCTTCTAGACACGCTTCAAGATTATGGAGTATTTGACAACCTGGTCTCCTTGGGGCTTACGGCGCATCGAGAAAGCCTGCTGGAGAAACGTGTTGTGGTCATGTGATCAAGAGCCTTGACGGTCGAGAGACAGAGTGTGTAACAATAGACAGTTGAGTCCAGAACATCAAGGCATAAGGACTGTGGTACCTTTAAGTCCTCGAAAATGTAGCTGTACGAGATAGACTAGTAATGTTAAGTTAGGCAGTTCTGTTAAATTCAAGAAAGCATTTGATGTAGCCAATTGTGTTGAATCGGCTGTCGAAGTATTTGTAATTAAATCGCCACTTTGTTACTTGAAGCTCTTGTCAAGTTGATGTTTTAGATGTGCTGTTGTGTTGTTAAGCAGTGTTTGCAGAAGGCCTGATTGAGAAGATCGTAACAATATATAAATTATAATGATTTAATTTATTAGTTTACACCTATTTACACCAATTAGCGCGAGGCCTATGAAAGTGCGGGGCCCACTGCGGTCGCAATTGTTGCAGTGGCTTAAGGCCGGCCCTGATCTTCAGACCTTGCCATTCAAAAGGCAGATGAGTTATCTTTTTCCATGGCCAGCGGTTAACGAGAATGTCTTGTGGCCAGTACAACGCTCAACCGCCTTTAATGTACCCATCCAATGTCAAATATCCAGTAGAGTTCTGAGGTCTCAAGGACGTCCTAAAAATCACGATATTCAAAAATCCCAGTCTTTACGGATTTGAACTTACGACTCGGTGGTTAGGAAGCCAAATGCTTTACCACTCTGCCATGACAGCCCCTAGAGTTTAAGTATTAAATTTTAAAATGTCACATAATTGTCATACTATTTATATTAATAATAATGTTCCCCCCACTGTTCAGTAATTGTTTGAAAAAAAAACGGCTAAGATATCATCCTATTATTAGCTTAGACGAGAACACATGGCAATGGCTATAAACTTACGAAAGGAGAGTTTCAGAACCTTTACAAGCAACATTAGAGATTCAAAGACAAGCTTAGGGGCGAAAACAGAACTTAAATGTAACCCCAGAAGATAAAGCTACATAATAAAGCTTCACCAAACATATTGTTGACCCGTGAATTCTAGAATCCCTAGTTGGAAATCCGAAGTTGAAAATCCCAGTCTTCACCAGGATTCGAACCCGGGACCCTCGGTTCGGAAGCTAAGCGCTTTACCGAGCCTTTCCTGGTCTTTTCATAATGTAATTGTTTTGAAAAGGCTAAATCTTTTATTCGAATTCTCCGAAGTATTATATAACAATAATGTTCAAGAAAATGAAATTTATAAGATTTATAAGACTATTCGTTTAAAATTAGGTCTAACTTATAATGCATACTAATTAGCTTTTTCTCTTTAAAAAACTGCTTGCATAACTGATTTTAAAAATTAGATTTTTCGCACAAAACTAATAGCGTCTTTTCCCCTTTCGGGGGCCGCTAAAAAACACAACACTACAATAAACTCTTACGTATTGGCCCAAATAAAACTTACTAGCTTCTTAATCAACCGCTAGCTTTGAAACAACAACATCAATAACCAGACACGTGTAGTCAGATCTTTCTGCTCCGCTGAACAAGGAAATAATTTGCGGGCCATTCAGGCTAGGGGCGGAGGACCTCACGCGAGCGGCGCTGCGGCTGACACTTCCTAGTGTCACTGTCTGCCAGCGATGAATTGATGCATTTTCATCCACTGACATTTGCATTCGTTTTGTGTCTCTCGTGATGACTTGTAGCGTAAAAACACATTAAACACGCGTTCTTTGTTTTGTGGTTTGAAATGGGTGACTTCTGTCCGTGAAGAGAAGAACCGAACTATACAAGAACTCGTTTGTTCCTTTCATTCCTGTCAGACTGTATCAACGCTATTTGTTTAACAGGGAGCGCGAAAAAAAATCAAGTTGTCTGTGTATGGTCATTCAAAAAACTTCTCTGTGTGTTGTGACTGTTCTCTCACGTGGAATGCTATTGAGTTTAATTAAAAAAAAAGGCAACTTGTAAAAATAAACAGTTTGTAAAAAAAACAATACTTATTTAAGGGCAATAGCTCCGCACGTACAACTATATCTCTCAATAGTGTAGAAGTTAATTCCCTTATTCGATATCAAACAAAATAATTAATTTACTAATGGGTTAATTTTTTTTTACAAAGCTTATATCAAGTCAATCTGTCAGTCTGGTAAAAAATGTGAATACGTTATTTCGCCCACACCCATTCTCGGATCAAGTTGAAACTTCGCACAATTATTCATTAGAGTAAACAAGACACGATTCAATAAAAAAAGTAACCAATTAGTCAATTGTTTACTATCAACAAGGGAAAACTAATCCTTCAGTATTCACATATATGGCTAAATTTGTTACGTTTAGTCCCCTTAAATAATTGTTAACGCTATTTCTCCGTAACGCATTCTATGATGACGTTGATACTTTAAACAGTTATTTATTGTGCCTAAATAAACAAAGTTGTCTTACAATTTGTGCATTACGCCAAATAAACATTATAATTATAGAAAACCAAAATACATTCACTCAAGACCCACTCATAATTTAAATTCGAAAAGTTTATATCATATCAATTGACAATGCGATTGCCACGTGAAGAGTTTTTGTGTCTGTTGTCTTTGCTATCGGTGTCTTGTACCTCTTTTGTGATGTTAAAATCACAAAAGCCTGACCCAAAGGGAGATTTTTTTTTCTATGATCTTTTTAGCTTTTTTATGAATGTTTGTCTCAAACAGCTGCCCAAATGGGTTTGTTTTTGCCAATGATTTTACCAGCTTTATTAGGATTCTATGAAGTTTATTTTTAATTATCTATGGGGACGAAACACAACTTATTAGCGTATCTGTAAACCTGTGTGGATTAATTTTCTTAATATAATTAAGTACCTTGAGTACTTGTGCGGTTCTTTCCATTATAAACTCTAGTGTACTTTTTTCTACACTCCTAGCTCTTATAAACAAATACATAAATAGTAAAATCGTGCATGCAGGACATGTCTAAAATAAAACATCACCCACAGCTTTTGTGGCGTTGGCATGAAAAAAATATTTAGGTCTAAATGTAATTTAAAGCGGAAACTGTAGAAAATAATCTCAATAAAATTTTTATTTCGAACGATTCAAGAAGAAGCAATTTGAATTCTTTAATCTATATATATAATTCTCTTCATAGCTAAAGAGTTTAGACACTAAGTAATGGAAAGATCACTCTTTTATTTCTGTAAGTCGGATGGACAAGAGTTTCCCCACGTAATTTTAGAGGCGAAAAAAAAAAGAGGGTGTGGTGGGAGAAAAAACAGTATTCACCCGTCACTAAATAGCAGGGTCGGACTTAATTATTGTGGGGCCAAATTAGAAACGGATTTCGCGTGGTCCAGTTTGAAAGTGAAAAATCTAATTTTTTAAATCAATGATGCAAGCAGTTTTTTCATAAAAATACACAATTTTTACAATTATTTACTATTAATAGTAACAAACACTGGAGGCTTTTTAGTGAGGGAGATAACCATTTACCTTTTTTAAACACATTTATGCAAATGGTTTTAGATTTTTATCAAAAAATATAATTTTTTACAATTTTATTGCTAATTTATGCAAGTTCTGTCATACTAATAACTACATTAACTTTTTTTAAAGGGAAAAAATCCATTTATTTACTATGCAAATAAGTTTGACATAGTTTAAAAAAAAATTAATAAGTAGTTTTTCATTATCGCGTGAAGTATTTTAACACAGTCCTACCGCAAAACACAAAGTAAAAGGACTTTTTTTTTACAGAGATATTTTTTCTTGAGGCTTTGAATAAGAAATTGATCCTTTAAAAAACGATTAGATACTCATTATAAGACATTATTTAGGGCAGGTTCACATCTAACTTCTTATTCTCTTTCACCTATCCTTTGGTCTGCTGGACCTTTGGGACACCACACAGGATCTGTCAACCTTCTTTCTCAATTCTTCTCTGTCATTTTCCTTTGATAGAATTTCATTATGATATTCTTTCTGAAAATATTTAAACCTGCCTTTTTACCTGATTGTGTGGACCACTTCTATTACCCGTTTAGACTTTGCCCAACGGGGGCAGATGATGTAAAATTCATGTCCAACTGTGTCACGTGACTACCGTATTGCTCTACCACTTTTAATTCCCCAACCTATGCCAGAATGGTTTAAAAAAAATTCCAAAATCTCAGTCTTCATTGGGATTCAAATTCGAGACATCTCGGTTTTGAGATCAAGCTTTTAGCCATTCAGCCAACACACCCCTTTCTTTCCAACTAGCCAGGTTAAATTTCAACTTCTTAAAACATTTGTTTTGTTTCATCCAACTAGTCAGGTTTAATTTCAACTTCTTAAAACATTTGTTTTGTTTCATCCAACTAGCCAGGTTTAATTTCAACTTCTTAAAACATTTGTTTTGTTTCATCCAACTAGCCAGGTTTAATTTCAACTTCTTAAAACATTTGTTTTGTTTCATCCAACTAGCCAGGTTTAATTTCAACTTCTTAAAAGTATTTGTATCATTTCTTCCAACTAGGCAGGTTTGATCAAAAACAGAAACCAAACCCCGCCATTCTTCGCATTGGTTGCAATGAAAGATCATCCCGGGATACCGGGACTCTACATGGCAGCACTGTTCAGCAGTGCCCTTTGTACTGTGTCTTCAGGTCAGTGTTAGATTAGGCTTCAATTAACATGGACAATTCAATCTTAATTTAAAATATATGTGTAATACTGATATAATTTAAACAGGCCTATGCACGGAGACAGACATAGAGAGAGAGAAAGAGAAATTACGAAAGATAGAAAGAGAAAGAGAGAGATTGGTAGATACACAGAGAAATATAAATAAATAAATAAATAAATAAATAGATAGATAGATAGATAGATAGATAGACAGACAGATAGATAGATAGATAGATAAATAAATAGATAGATAGATAGATAGATAGATAGATAGATAGATAGATAGATAGATAGATAGATAGATAGATAGAAAGATAGATAGATAAATAAATAGATAGATAGATAGATAGATAGATAGATAGATAGGTAGATAGATAGATAGATAGATAGATAGGTAGATAGATAGATAGATAGATAGATAGATAGATAGATAGATAGATAGATAGATAGATAGGTTTGTGAGCTTTTGTTTTCTCACTTCAAAATATTGTTTTTATAGCATCCAAAGTGTTAACATAAAATTTTGACAATCATCTTCTAATTACCTCTAAACATGTCCAGTGCTTAATTGTTCGCGGACTGGCCTTCAGCACATTCCTATTCACGCTTCTGTAAGACAGTTCACTATTTGTTTCTTTTTTTCTCCAGGTATCAATTCAATGGCCAGCAACACCATGGACGAGATCCTCAAGAAACCTTTAGCTAAATACTCAGAACTGTGTCGATTCTTCATCAATAAAGTCTTCATTTTATTTTACGGACTCGTGGTCATTGGACTTGGATTTGTGGCCATCGGAATCGAAGGTACAGTCGCCCAGAAGATTATCACCATCGTTGGCGCGTTCGGAAGTCCAGTGACGGGAGCTTTTCTGCTGGGCGCCGTCTCTCTTAAAGCCAACAAGTTTGGTGCGCTTGTCGGCGGGGCGGCTTCCATCGCTGTCAACTTGTGGCTCGTCATAGGGATGCACCTGCACGGACGGAAGATCAGACCCCTCCCCGGCCCTCCCTCGGACAAGTGCTTCCTCAATGCCACGTTGTTCAGTGTGGACAACGACTCCATGACCTCAGAGCTGCCCAGCACGGTGGACGTCGTCACGGGAGAGGTCGACCCAGGCTCCGACCCTTACGGCTTCACGTTTTTCATGTACGACATCTCCTACGTATGGTACGGCGTCATCGGCGTCCTGGTCACCTTCTTCGTCGGACTCGTTGTGTCCATGTGCACGTCGCGCTACGTGACGAAAGAGACCGACCCTCTGCTCGTCTTCCGCATCTTCCGCCAGTGCACGGCCAAGGTCTCCTCCACAAAGATGGACGTCTACGAAGCAGAAGCGGAGGCAGTGACGTATACGTTCACTGAGAACTCTGACCCTGCTGACGTCATGAACAAAATTCACGTCATAGACGGCGATGACGTCACGCAAGTGCAATATTCGACCCATTTGTAAAACAATGATAAATATATATATATATATATATATATATATATATATATATATATATATATATATATATATATATATATATATATATATTTATATATACAATAACGTTTGTAATAATTTTCTAATTGAGCTTGAAGGGAGACAACTATCGGAGATTATCACGAGACAGTTAAACACAGTACGCTCCTCTTTGTTTAGTTTTCGATTTTAAAGGTCTGGTTGACGTTAAGCAAAACTTGAATATAGGAAAAAAAAAGCGATACGAGTAATAAAAGGCAGGTCAATAAAACGTACCCTAAAGAGAGACGCAATCAAGTCCAAAGACGATTATTGAATGACATTTTCAACCAAATAAACCAAACTATGTCAAGGTCACTGTCGACAACTACATAATAAAAATGGCTTTAGCTACCAGCAAAAGACTATAACTGATTCACATAACAATGCTAAAGAGTGCACACAAATAATGGAATACATTATAAAATACATAACTTATTAACCCATCCTATTTTTTGTACACCAGAAATACCAAAATAGATTGCTACACATAATTCCCCACCATAGAAACGAATCTTGAAAGATAATATAAAATATAGCGAGGCCATATCAAGAAGGTGGGATTAACTTACTTGTTGAATGCAACGAGAATTTCTCGAGTGACAGAATAATGAAAAAGTCTTGGCCTACTCTCTTTGACCTGACCTACTCTCCATGGCTTGGCCTACTCTCTTTGACCTGACCTACTCTCCATGGCTTGGCCTACTCTCTTTGACCTGACCTACTGTCCATGGCTTGGCCTACTCTCTTTGACCTGAACTTCTCTCTATCCTTTGGCCTACTCTCTTTGACCCGGCCTACTCTTTATGGCTTGACCTACTCTCTATGGCTTGACTCACTCTCTATGGCTTGACATACTCTCTATGGCTTGGCCTACTCTCTAAGGCTTGATCTACTCTCTATGGCTTGACCTACTCTCTATGGCTTGACATACTCTCTATGGCTTGGCCTACTATTACAACACCATGTAATGTCTTAAAGTGCGCACTACAAGGTGTTATACTTCTCTCACTTTATTTACACTGTCTATAAGTGTGTTTGTGTGCGTGTAAATACGATTTATCTTGTTTTGAACTGGAAGCGTGCTTAATCCTGAGACAATCCTCGTGCCGTATCTCTGTCTGTGACTTCTCGGTTCTTCAAAAACAAAACAAGGAATAAAAAACAGGTATGGGGGGTTTGTATTAAATATTCAAAATGTTACTATGAAAATATATATTGGCAGTATTACACGGAACAAAATGCCAAGATGAGTTACTTTGATGTGAATCAAAAGTCTTTCTTGTAAAACCATTGAAGTATTTTCGTGACAGGAGTATAATGTTGTCTATTTGTTCTAGAGAATGTATCCTAATTTATTGAATGTATATATTTGCGATGTAATGCAGTAAGACTCATCATTCATTTAAGAAATAATGTTCTAAAGCCCGCGTTTGTTGGTTATAATAATTATTTTATTGTGAGAGGTAAATTATTCTGGTTACAGAGTTGAATGTCAATCTTGTGTTATATGTAGAAGTGATTAAGACAACTTGTAATGACTGATAATTTAATTAAATGCGACTCCATCACAAACATGTAAATATCTAATTAAATAGTTTAAATAAAGTGATTTGTTTTTCAAATGACGGCCAGCATTCTTTCTCAATTATCTCTTTCTCTTGCTATATCTCTCTCTCTCTGTTCGTTCTTTCGTTCTCTCTCTCTCTCTCTCTCTCTTTAATGTCCTGTTCCATTTCTGTTTTCCGCAGTACTTTGATCTTCGCATCTATGGCGGTGTACAAGTCATTCCCAATACATATTGCTTTGCACCCATAAAGGGTTACAACTAATGAACTAAACTTATTCACTAGGTCACAAACTTGTACTGAAATCGCTTTAGAAGACACTAATGGCTAAACTAAATAAATAAATAACATACAATATAACAATTACTTCTATATAACACTACTTGGACACATTGGCATCATGGGAAATGAAAAGACAGATAAGCTATCAAAGGCAGGATCATCTATGGAAAAACCAGATAGACCTGTTTACTGCCTCACCCTAAGGTCAATGTTAGTCAACAATCACAAAGAGGAGTGGCTCAACCAATGGGCATCATGAAACACAGGCAGAGCCATGTACAAAGAAATGACTACGCCTAACAAACTGGACAGTATTAACTTCCTCCCCCGCAAAGAACAATCTACAATTTTCCAAATAAGAACAGGACACACACCACTTTTAAATTACCACCTGAACAAAATAAACTCCACACAACTCCCCCTTTGCATACACTGCGCCCACCCCTTTGAAACCGCAAACCATATCCTATTTGAATGCCCCTCCCTAATCCACCTTAGGCAGACCTCACTTCCACTACAGCCCAACATAACCAACACCCTGTACGGCAGTGCTGAACAACTGAAGAAAACAGCACACAGGGGGTATCTGGGAGAAGGTTTTTCCGTGCTGCCTTTAGGCGCTCAGTAAACACAACTCAGCCCGAGTCGGATGTCGGACCTCCAGCCCCCTTCATAGGTATCCAAACCAAGCTAAGTTCAAGCGCACTTAGCATCTCGACCACGCTTCCCAATATCTCAAAAACATAGTTTCAGACGAAGAAACCAAACATGAACTACTGGTCAGAATTGCGCAGTCCACAGCAGTACTTGCAAAGCTGAAAACAAGCTGGAAAAACATAGGCACTAAAATCAGCCTGATGCGCTCTTTAGTCATGACCAGTATCTTGTATTCTTGCGAATCCTTGACGCTAACTGCAGAACTAGAGAGGACAATCCTTGCAGTCGAATTGATATGCTATAAAAGGATTATGTGTGGTAGCCCAACGTTTTAGAAGACTTAGGAGCATGTTATAGTGAAGGATAAAATAGTAAGACACACCACAAGACAAGAATCATTTTTTTTTGTTACTGAAAGGAACAGAATTTGAAATCGAATGTCGGCTAATCTAATTTGTAGGCCATTTGTTAGAACCTCGATATTAACCCATTTTCTGAACGCGGACACCTGGAAGTACTTAACGAACCGATGATGTATGGCGGGGGGGGGGGGCACTGCACTGAAACAACTTTAATGGCTAACACCGTTGTTACATAAGAACGCAATGAGTTACGTGGCTATGTGGTGCTGGACAGAAGAAAAGGAGGAAGAGAGATGACACTGCACTCACTAGACTTGAGTGTCATTGTGGACACAGCGACATGTCTACATGGACACAGCGACATGTCTACAAGAGGCTTAGTTGTAGAAGCTTAAAGGAATAAGACCTACACAAACACACACACAGACAAGTAAAAACACAATTAGCATACTTAAACTTACAAAAAAAAAAAAAAAAACAACACAAAACAATGTACAAGTGTATTAAGTTTTCTTGTATCATTACCCTAGCATTAATGAAGTGCAATTTAATTAAAGTCTTTCAAACAGGGCTGAAGCCTATATTAAAATCCATATGTGAGACTCCATCTAAATAGTCTAAATTAAAAAAAAAAAAAGACAAATATTGTATCTAAATAGCAGTAGACATTCAGATTTCTGAGAAGAAAACATGAACTTGTTATTTGACTTTTTGCCTTACTTTGTTTTGAATGCAATAATTTTTTAATTGCAAGAAAACGAATGAAACCAAAACACGTAGGAACCAATTATTTTAGTACACCTGCAATGTACCATGGCCTGACATAAATCTTACTTCCTTTTTTAAGTCTGTATGTTCATGCGTCATTGGTTTCTGCTTCCTGTAATTAATTTTTGTTTTTGCTGGGCCTATTCGTTTAATCTCCCAAACCAAGTATCAAATATTTGAAAAAACAATTTTTTTTTAAATACTGCGACCTTTTGTTATTTTAAACACAGAAATCTCTTTTTAGTTTTCAATTTTTAGCCGCTCCGTCTGTTTTGTCCTTTTGTCTGTCCGTCTATCATGTTGAGATCTCAAAAAACTTGAAAAGATATTGAAAATCCGATTTTATGATATTTCAGAATTATCAAACGTTCAAGCGCTACGCCTAGTGTTTGTTTTCTGAAAGGGTTTTTGTTTTTAAAATGACATACGCAAGCCGATTTTTAATGAAATAGGTACACCATTTTTAGAACTACTACATTAATAGTAAAACAGGGGAGGTATATTTTCTTTTAACCTCACAGACTTCTCCATTACAAATAAAGTTATTCAAAATGTACATTACTAATTGATATATTTAAAGTTCTTCAACTTCTTATGAAATAGAATTGTTAAAACTCTGAATAAAAAAAGATGTCGTTAATGTTCTACAATCTACTGCTAGTGAATCTACTTTGTTTTTTTTTGTTTCTAAAAAGAAACAATGCATTTTACATACTAAAAATAAAATCATCTTTAAAACAACATTTAGTAATCATGATTAAGTGTTATTAATAACCATACTCTATTGACAACAATAGTACCTCGGGCTCTTTAGACAATTAAACAAATTAAAAGACTTCTTCCAGAGGCCATGAATGATAGCTTCACCAATTACTAACCCTCTTATCCGTAGGGACACCATCATTTAGACTATTTTAGACGATCATTCAGTCACATTCGTTAGGACAGGTTCTCACTGGACCATATCGTCATAACCACTAGTTCATTGAAATTGTGACTATTAACAATGTAATGCTAATATTAAGAACGTCATCTGACCAAACAATACAATCATGTCCGAAACAGTTTCACCCCGCACACGTCTAGCTCGTATAGAAGTGCTGCTCTTGTTGTTGTTGTTGTTCATAGTTGTTACTCCATATCTTCTTCTAATACCCGGTGCAGTAAGTATTGAAAACTACATATTCACCTGCATATTTACCTGCTACATATTCACCTGCATACCTTATAAACAGATGATCCTTCATTTTTTTTGGTTTCCCCTTGTAAGAGACAATCTAGGTATCAATGGGTTATGTAGCTGAAGTAGATCTAGATCTATATGTCAGGAGCAATTTGAAGCGCATTTTTACAAAGCTTATATTAACTCTGTTTGTCTGGTAACAAGTTTGTAGACGTTTTTTCTCTCAACACCCAACACCCAATCTCGGATGAAGCTGAAATTTAGCGCAATTTCGTTTACAGGACAACACTAGAAAACAAAATTAAACCAATTAGTTAATTTATTATTTTGTTTGGTTTCTTGAACAAGGGAAAGAAATTGTACTCGACAGATGTGGTGATATAAGTTGTGGAAGGAGGACAGGTTCTTCTTTTTTGCGTGGTCCTGGGTTTGTCAAACAGGTCCTAAAATGGGAAAATATCCGTCTTTTTTTACGAGCCATAGGCAATAGGGATGTACACATTTACAACTGCTTGGATCTTTCCCAGACGGAAGTTTGTTCAGACAGGCAGATGGAGGCAAGCTTCCGTAGGCCTAGAGTTGCAAGAGTCTTAGACTCAACTTGTTGAATACTCCATAGAGTCCATGTTATGGAAGGTAATACTTTCATTATGGAACAAGCCATAAAAATGGATCTGGCACAAAAGAAAGTTAAGAAAAGAAACTATAATGTCCCATTTGATTACGTCATTGTCTTTCTTCTAGAGTTTAAGCAGAAATTGCAAAACGCCAGTGCGTCTATTTGTTACGAAGTTCTATGAGCTGCAACGTCATTCTGATACTCAACATGCGCGCTTTGTCCACAGGATACCCAGTTGTTTAAAGGTAAAGATTAGATATAACAATGAGGACGATTTTAAAGAGGATTTTTTTTCGTTTGCAGCCACATAAAACAACAAACAACAGCATGTAATGTAGGTTTATAAGAGAAAGTTGGTTCATATTTTGGAAAAGTAGAAAATCTCTTTGAGAAATAGTAGTGGTGTCTGCTTAGTTGGTGGTCCAAGTTTGCTAGTATGTTGGTCTAGTTTTCAACGCTTGGTGCAGAATATCCAAATTCATTGGAACTCACTGCATGATTCATCAACGAATGTTAGTAGGAAGACACTGCTACAAGATGTACAAGAAGCAATGAAAAACGATAATGCAAGGATCAAATACAACACGCTTTGATTTGTCTGAAAAAGAAATACGATCCTTGCAAATGAATCCTCAAATCGGCGAACTAAATCGGACGAAAATAATATTTACATGGTAACAATCTTATTTCCTCTATGAGAAAAATGACAATGTCCTTGACAAACGGATGTAATCAACACTTCTGTCAAAAAACATTTGCGCATGCGTGCTGACGAAATTTTATCCTACTTTACAAATCATATCCCGATTTGTTTGTGTTCCGTCTTTTTAGTCCATTTTCCAAAAATATATTTTGAGGTTGCACAGACATCTTTCTCACAGCCTTTAATTCAATGACACTTCATACATTAAAAAAAAAAATTATATTATAAAGTAGAATGTGAGGTGTATGTATGTATGTATGTATGTATGTATGTATGTATGTTACTTATAGACATCAAAACCGCTTGACCAATCTTGATAAAACTAGGCAGGAATGTTCCTTGGGTACTAACTTAGACCGTAGGGTATGTATTGTAGCCCTAAAACAAACTTAAGACCCTCAAAAAAAAAAAAAGTTGTCCGACTCTATTACAGCTATAGTATTTTATGGATCTAGGCCATGTCTACAATGTTGACATGAGAAAAGATCGAAAGGATTTAGACCTAGATCTAATTTTAAGAAATACACTTTGCGCACATAGTTTTTTACTTTGACACATGAAAATACAAAAGAAGATCCATTGATTTCATTATGTAATAAAATTAACCTTCAATTTTGTGTTTCAAAAGAATTTTTTACATAAATTAGTTCCTGATATCTGTGACTACAGATTTCCTGGCAAACATTCTTTCATTAGACATTACCAATTGGTTACACATTAACACATCTCTCTACTGAGTCTATTCCTAGGTCTAGGTCTAAAACTCTTATTGAACTCTAAGATGATAAAACTTCTTTTCGCGAAGATAGTTTTGTGCTTTAACACATAAACATACTAATTATTGTCCATTCATTTGATATTTTAACATTTTAACATTCAATTTAACATTCAAATTTGTTTTTCTAAAGAATTTTTAATACATTCGTTCGCTGTTCGCTAAAGTTGCGTAGCCGTGTTGAGATAGGCCTATATTCATTCATGAAAAAAAGTCACGCATGCGCAACACAGAATGAACTATATAAAAGCCAATTTTTAACTCTAGATTAGTGTAGATTTAGATCTATGTCTACCTCAAGATCTACTTCATACTGTAACACATGAACATACAAAATTAAGTCTATTCATCTCAAATTTTAATCAAATATATGTAGGCCTACAAGCAAATGTTTTAATTTGAAAAAATGGATTTAAGCCCATTAGCTATTTTTATTTGATAGCTTCATTCACACTA
The DNA here is from genome assembly GCA_036873155.1 of Biomphalaria sudanica. Taxonomy (NCBI): domain Eukaryota; kingdom Metazoa; phylum Mollusca; class Gastropoda; family Planorbidae; genus Biomphalaria; species Biomphalaria sudanica. The sequence continues at coordinate 43,550 of JAZGLO010005873.1, forward strand.
TTTTTACATTGACACATTCGCTTTACTTATTACATTATTATTTCGTTTAATTGTTTACAAAACACTCTCAGTGACTATATCGACAGTAATGCGCAAATAAAGACCCGCGGGTCGCGGGTAACATATGTCTAGTATTCAAATAAAATCTAGTGTTTTAAATTTTACAAAGTCAAATATTTTTTTAAATTTAAACTATTTTTGGTGCTCATTGTAAGGCTTGGTCCTCCTTTGTAAGGCTTGGTCCTCCTTTGTAAGGCTTTGTCCTCCTTTGTAAGACTTTGTCCTCCTTTGTAAGGCTTTGTCCTCCTTTGTAGGACTTTGTTTTCTTAAGTGATCTATTTGTCGTCCTTTCCGTCTTCCTGGTAGCCCTCTAAATCTAGATCTAAGTCTTTACCCATGTGTTACATCTTCACAGTTATTTCCCCTTGTGCGTGACACCTGGTGAACATTAACCACCATGCGCTAAGTACATGTGTGAATAAAAAATGTGACAACGAGAAACAGGAATTGTCCACGCGGAGACAAGAGAACGAAACGAAATATAAACAACTAGACGACGTCTTGCCAACTTAAAGCACAGAATTTCAATGAGACAGGATAATCGCAGGCGCTTTGTTATATGTTTCCGGCCTCACATTTCCCACATGCTTCAGCCATATTCCTTTGATACCGACATGGCGTTTACGCCACATTAAAATACCATAAAAATATAATATACCTTGAAGGCAATCTTTAATTTATAACTCTTGGGTAATAATAATGATAATTTTATTAGAAGTTTTTATTAGTGGCGGATAAACTATAAATAGCAAGATTTTTGGTGCATTTTGTGTATAAACATGAAAATAAAGAAAGTATATCTTCTTCGTTCTCTTCGTCGTCCTTCTCAAGACAATGTTGATAAGCCTTCAGGTGTTTTTTTTTTTAATTTTAGTTGGCAACAGTGAAATTAAATGTAGCGTCCTTGACATTGCTTAGTTTGTTGCGACAATCTCAAATAATTAAAATAAGAATTTAAAACTAGAGTTACATGTGAAAGGCGTCATAGACAAATAATATATTGTGACAAATAATAATGTGTAAACTAGATCACAGGGATACCTTCTGCGGACCAAATTAATTTTTTACAGGCCGCATGACTGAATTAAAAAGAAAAAAAAACAAAATAGAGGGACACCAACTAGGGCCGGATTTAAGTATGTGGAGGCCCCGGACAGAATTTTGTGGAGGCCCCTACATTTTTTTTCGAAAACTTCAATAAAGATCCACCTATGAATACGTATCTCTAAAAGCATGCTATATTTTTTGTGGGGAAATTAAATTTAATCTAACTTTCCTTTTAAAAAAATGTATAAACATTTTTTAGTTTTAAAGAGTTTGTGGATGGTAAGGCCCTTGTAGATACATTGTCGTAAAGTCGGAGCTATATTTATTTATTCTGTGTATGCTACAAGCGTACACTTCTTAATCACGACATTTTTTGTCAGCCGTAAAAATATAGAAAAAATGTTTTAAAAAATCTGGCCCTGACACCACTTTGTATAAACACTTTGTATCCAAGTATTTAATAATTAGCGAGACGCTCTAAGTGGTTTTCCCGAAATATCGACTGTGACGTAGATACTACACGCAGGAGTATAACAATAACCTAAATACAAACAATAAAATGATATATATGCATAAAATATATATGCATATATATAGTAAATAACAAAAGTGTACACTGTCCCATAAGGCCCCAGGCAAACTCAGTTCCGACTCTGTTTATTTAAGTTTTCTTTATGTCTTCTGCACCTGTCTTTTCAAAGGGCCCTTCTATAGGCCTCGAATGTGCGTCTTGCGGCCTTTGTGAGAGCTCTCCAACTGTTTCTTTCAGAGGCCATTTCTTGCCAATCCTCCAGGTCTCAGAGCCAATACAAAAGTGTGGTGAGAACTACTGCTCTTTTAACATTGAGTTGGAGAGCTCTCACAAAGGCTGCGATACAAACATTTGAGACTCAAAGAAAAGCCACTATGAAAGACAGGAGGAGAAGACGGAAAGAAAACTTAAATAGACCGCCATGGGAAAAGGCTTTGTTTGCACGATATGCGGGAAAATATGCAGGTCGCGACTGGGTCTGCATAGTCATGTGCAGGGGCGGACTGGATGTCAAAATCGGCCTAGGCATTTCTACACAGTACAGCCCATAAATTATATATCATATGATGGGCCTTCAAACATAGGCCTATCTGTTCTCAAAATCATTGTTTATAAGAAATATACGCCATATGTTGCCTACTAATAGCACTATCTACGGATGTAGGCTATTACATTATTTTTGAAAATGTGTTAGATTAAATTAAGTATTACACTGTAGTCTGTAAAAGATATATGAGAATATTATAAAACCATTAACAATTTATTGCGTGCCATAGTGGCATTCATGAGGCCCTTTTGAGTACCGGCCCAAAAAGACAGTCCGCCCTGACTGTACACATCCTTTATCTTCAGAATGGAAGACATTGCCATCCTTATATTTCTCCCTTGCTTTATTGAGTGCCATCATTGTGTCCCTCTTCCTTACCTTAGTTTGGTCTCATGGCCCATGGGTCACTGTTGGAGCCCCACATCAGGGCTACGTAATTAATTATCATCTACTGAAAAGTGAAAAAAAAAACAAAAAAACAACGTAGGTGAAAAACAGCTAGTGTCACAGTTGCTCGTGCATGTTTTGGTTTTAGCGACACTCTATCTCATTTTTCAAGGCCATTTTTTCTTTCAACACTACACAACCCTGTTGTCATTGACTTATGGCGTGGACAACCCTTAAACGGTCGACGTGGATAGACTCCACCAGTCTGTCTATTCACACATTAAGATTTGACTCAGAGATCACATAACTAAGAGATCTTTTTACAATACCAAGATCTAAACATTGCCCCTAACCCAGCAGAAGAGTTAGCATTTAGATTGCTTAGAGAAAAAAATCAATCGTACTTACGCATTTAGACAATGGCTTTGTGAAAGTAGGTCAAACACATGACAGAACATCAAACAAATCTAATTGTATCAATCCGCCTACACTACAGCTGATTTAACTCATAGCTTAGCTGAAACTATGTCTGCTTCGGTTTTTGAAAAAAAATACTTAGAATTCGGATATTTTAATACCCAAATATAGAAAGAAGATCTAAATCAGTGGCGTACCGAGGGGATGACAGCCACCGCAGACGGGGTGCGAAAAGGGTATCAATACAATACATAAATATCTAAGTTCTACGAAAATTCATTTGAACCCATTGAAGAGGGACAGGGGCGTTTGTCTGACTAGGCACATTTCTAAACATAAAGGAGCTGGTCGAAATAATTCACTTTGATGAAGGGAGACAAGATGTAGAGCCAACATCGATTTCGAAAAGACTATCGCGTTCTATAAGGGACGTCAGCATTCGGGAATTTCCAAATGTAAGGCATTATTGATATTAAGTATTGATGCATGAGTTTAATATATAGATGGAATTTTTAAATTAAAAAAAATAACATGGCGTAGACGGCCGTAGCGTGATGTACCCGATAATTGAGTGGTTGATTAAATGTAAAATTGCTTAAATTTATTAAAATGATTATCTAAGCTTTGCTTATACTTTTACTCAAATGTATTACAGATTGCATCTAGATTCCAGATCAAGAAGTATATCAAGATCAAGACTAGATCTTAAAGAGTTCTACTTGTAATGAAGGTAGGCTACCATTAAATTATTGTTATCGCATGTTATTCCCGCTAGCCGAGTTGGCAACATCATTCGTTCCAGCAGCTGTCAGTGATAAATCACTGGTTCGATACTCAGTTTAAATATAACAGTTTTTTAATTTACTTTAAAAAAAATATATTTTATTATAAATTCAGTTGTTTAATGGAGGATGGAGGTAGTTTCATTCAATAACAAAAATTGATTGTTTTTCTTGTTATTGTTTCTGAATTGTTTGTTACGGTAAGCCACTTTTCTCAATCATGGTTAATAAGAGGCGTAGCTAGGGTGGGGGAGAATTTGAAAATCACCCGGGGCTCCCACTTGAGGTGGCCCCCAAATGAGTGTTTTTTACATTAAATATTAAAGATCACGCGAAATGCAGGGGCCCCCAAAGAGGTCTAGACCGGGCCTCAAAATGATGGCAAATTCCTAGCTACGCCACTGTTGTTAATTCAACTTTGCAAGTTTGTAAAAACAATACCTAGATCAGAAAAGAAACTTGTAGTAAGAAACACTGCCTGTATACAACAAGCGCTTAATGTGTGGTGCGGTAAAGAGAATATTAATGACAGCTTTCATCTTTGAATACAACAGGAACTATACAAAAGACAAAGAAAAATGTTTCTTTTAAAACAAAACTCATTATGCATTGTGTTTGAAAGTTTACAATGTATTGTATAAGAGACGTTACTTTGTTGACATGACAGAGGTGTCTTTCCAGCTCAGGGTGTGTGGGTTAACTTAACCTCACGACAGCGCCAATCTGAATTTCCCTAATTGTGTCACTGTGAGGAATTATTAGTTATTGCGATAGGATCAACATATAAAGCTCACAATAGTTTCTTACATGCGTTTCTGTGTGTAAAACAAAGGCGGATCCACAAGTTTTGATACGTGTGTGTATGTGTATATTTAAATTCGCACATTGGCAAGTGCCATTCTTTTAACTCTCCGCGCCTCCGCCAGGCCCCGACGCGAAAAAGCGGCCCTTAAATTAGCAGTACGTGGGGCCTTGGGCAACGTTCATGCCCAGTACCGAAGCCAAGTATTTTGTCCTGTAATGGGGGGTGTGCAAGTCCATCTCTTTACTTGCACCATAAGGGTCTCATGACCTGTACAAGTCTCGTCCCCTTTTTGGGCCAAAGTTAATCCACTGAAAGGGTTTCATTTGGTTAGTATGAGTTGGCCCAGCTGGGGCTCCATGGAGCCCGAAGACTTTGCTATCAGGGTTAACAGTACGTGGGGTCCTAGACAAGTATCATATGCTAAAGACTAACCTTAACTCTAGCCTAATATATCGTGCTAATAGCTTTCATGTTATATCCGCAAATGCTTCAACGATATTGAGCAACAAGTCCTTGTTTAGAATAAATATTTGCGAATGAATCCTCAAACTGTATCTATCTGTTTCTATTTATAACTTTTTGAACATACATTAGAATGTGTGGTTTAGGATCCGCGAGGAAGGGGCATCTACACTAGAGATCGGTTCAAACATCAATAAGTCAATTACTTACCGTACTAGAGATTATTCACTAATTAATCACATTAGTCGTGTAAGTTCTACACAAAAGTAAGTCAACTTCCTACCCGCCCTACTCCGGGATCCGCCAACGTCTTAAAGCACACATAGAAACACACATAAAACACAAAACCAACACTTATCATCTGTTCACAGTTTTGCGCGAAATAAAAAAACAACTTGATTAACAACAACTTTGACAAAAGTCTGTCTCTTGC
>JAZGLO010005874.1:5000-120000 GCA_036873155.1 Biomphalaria sudanica
ACCTTTTCAAAACAACTAGTTCAATTATAAGACATCAATTAGGTCAGGGGTGCGGTGGCTGAGCGGTAAAGCACTTGGCTTCCGAACCGGGAGTCCCGGGTTCGAAACCTGGTGAAGTCTGGGATTTTCCCCTTTGAAATCTTTGGGCGCCTCTGAGTCCACTCAGCTCTAATGGGTACCTGACATTAGTTGGGGAAAAGTAAAGGCGGTTGGTCGTTGTGCTGGCTACATGACACCCTCGTTAACCGTAGGCCACAAAAACAGATGAACTTTGCATCATCTGCCCTAAAGACCACAAGGTCTGAAAGGGTAACTAGTTAGGCCAGGTTCACATCAAACTTTACATTCACTTTCACCTATCCTTTGATCTGCGGGATCGTTGGGGCACTACACAAGATCTGTTAACCTTCTTTCTCCATTCTTATCTCTCATTTGTCTTTGATATAATTTCATTCGGATGTTCTTTCTGAAAATATTGAAGCCTGCCGATTTTGAGTTTGTGTTTCCATACAAACTGTCTTTTGTAACCTTGTTAATTACAAAATCGTTCAGAGATTTCTTAAACGTTATTTTAGAAACTGTTACAATTATTAGATCCAGTTTATAAATACGTGTATAGATTTATATTGTATTTCTAGCCAGCTTTTTGCTTCTGAGTTGTTAGATTTGCAACACTTCTCCGTACTAAACAGACCATTCTTTGAAAATCAGTTACTTAGCTCTTAATATTGAATTATATGGCAATATATTGTAGTACGGGGATACACCTACAGATCCAGACCTAGAAGACGGTTCACAAAATGTTCCTGAAAGTTTGTTTATTTATTTCACTTTTTAATAAAGAAATGGGTTAATATCCACTGACGCATGTACGCTCAAGGTAAGAAATAGTTTAGAACTACAGGCCATATTTAATTTTTAGATTATTATACTATAACACAAATTTGACGGTCGAACCTGAGTTTCCCTGCGTGGCCAATTAGCTAATATTTTTTTTCCCAAAGATTTACATAAACTGTTAAATTTATAGGAAAATCGTTACAGCCGTTTTCGAGAACGTGACCACCCAGCTAGATTTTGTTTTGTTTTGGCTTTTTTTCTGACCCGATGAAGAATTCACAAACTGATAAGAGGAATTGTAGTAAATATTTTCTTTGAAATGGATGACTTTCTTCTTGATGAATCAAAGGTTTTCCTTCCGTTTCTTTGTCGTTGTTCACAGCCAAGTGACTCTCTCGTAGGTTGATGTTACACTTAACGTTTCTTTATCAAATCGTGTTTTTTTTTATGTTATAGAAGCCCCGAAATAAAACCAAGCGATTGTAATGCGTGTTTAACTTGAAGTAAAGGAGCCAGTATCTTATCGAAAGTGGTCGTATCGTGAGCTCAGTGGGATTAGATGACCAGTCGCTTGTCTTTCAACAGCTCATGTAAACCACATTTATTGCTCTGGTTAGACACTTTTGACCCTCTCCATCTTTTTTTTAAAGAGTTCCCGTAGGGAAAAAGCCGCTATTGATTTTCTGCTGTCTGGCCGTCAATCTGTCTATCACGTCTAAGTCTTTAAAAACCAAAAGCGCCATGAAGCCTTCAGCTTCACATTAGCCTGTATCCTGCTCAAAATATTTGCATTTGATTCTTCTGATCTTCTGTAAGCGAGCCCTTTTGTTTCTAAAATTAAATATGCAATTTTTGTTGTTCAGAAATATAACCATTTAAAAAAATAATAATTTAAAAAGTCTTTGATAGTATATGCTATATACACGTATGGCTGAACACGGAAGCATAATCTATACTCTGTATATATTTATTAGACTTTGAGAAATGAATGAAAGGATTAAAGTGCAATGGTTCTGTTATGGTCTTCTGAAAGTGTTAACATTCGTTTTTGAAAACTAATTACTTGTATTATATTGGAGTACTTATAAAACTTGCAAATACTTGTAAAACATAGTATCATGTGTTATGTGTATTTTGTGCGAACCGTTTTGATTGTCCAAGAGCTGAGCCGAAGGCTCTTCGAGCTCTAAGTTTGAAAAAAACTTGTTTGAGCGTCAAATAGTAAAAAAAAAAACTTTCTGAACCACCTTTCTGTCTGGGAGAGACCCAAGTCAATGTCTATGTAAAGCATTGCTGTTTCCGATGCCTTTGGCCCTGGACGCATGCTTGGCTGGACATGGCCGAAGGCCGAGAGCACCGGAAGCCTCCACCATTTTCCTATGTTATACCAAGCTAACCGTGGGAGACTCGCCATTTATTCAACAGTCCCTTGAGGAACAGAGCATGGATTATCGACTGGACCATAAGGGCTCTCTTTCAACTCCGTCCGTGCAATGGGTCGACTCTCGTCTACCCGTGGTCACCCTCACGGGAGTTTTGTTTTCCTAGCCATTTAGCCTAACCACTACCTCCAATGGCCGTTTCCACACGAGCGCCACGATGAGGCAGAGTAGCATGCTCGCGTTTGTGCAAAGCTGCAAGTTTCGTAAAACCAGCTAAAACTTGTAAGTAATTGTATGTAACTGGTTTTGTACGTTTTTGACCATAGGGCCTACAAATAGGTATATAAACAAAAAAATTTAACTCACTATAATATTTTGTTTTCACAAAATCTAAACCACCACGTACTACAATGTAATTTTATCACCCCATTCATAATTCACCTCAGGATACGATACGGTTTAAGTGAAATGCCTGTCTACTCGAAGACAAGACAATGACTAAATATCGCAGTTTAGGAGTTTGCATTATTAAAATAAAACAATTCAAGCAATTTAGACAATGTGGGCATAAACAAAATAGTTGGTACTCTATTGTCTTTACCTTTTCGCCCTTGTCAATTACACCATCCACAGGAAGTACTTGAACCAGCAGGGGCGTTGATAATAACTTTATCACTCTCCGGGTGGTCCCAATTGTACACAAGATACCGAGATAGCCCGTGATTTCAAAACACAAGGAGGTGTCGCGACTCAATCTATATTTAGACTCATCAGGGAATCTCAAAGGGACGCTCAAGTAAACAGTTTCAAAGATCGAAGGCAGAGGGTCGGATCCTTGGAACAATAGATTGGATGAACTATTGAAGTCCTAACTAACAATGACTCTCACTAATTTTTGTCCTCACCCCTTTTGTTTTGTTTTGTTTAGTTTTGTTTTGTTTTGTTACTAAGAAATGAATTCTCGTCGCTTTTGTTGTAACGTCTGAAAGTGAAAGGGAAATAACCACCGAGGACAGTCGAGGACGATGAAGAGATCGCTATTCGGACTCGAAGGTAAGCCGTATTATTATAAGTCTAAATATTTAAGAAGCAAACGGCTGATCTGAGATTCAACCTCACAAGAGTGTCCCTGTGTTTTGATTTAATTATTAAAAGATTCTAATTTTACATTGCTCCTACTTTTTTATGTAACACTCCCATTGTGAAAACTATAAAATACTTCACACTGGGGTCTGCATTCCAAGCCAAGTGTGGACCGGTCCACTTCTGTCTGAAGCGGGGAAGCGAGGACAGACAAATGACAGCCCTTCACTGATTTAAACATCTCCAAGATAGCACTTTTGGTTTGCTTTCGAGTGACTCCCCCTGGTTTTGACAGCTAATTGTTTAAAACTACCAATCTATTAACAGTTCAAGATTGGTCACACCCGGGTACGCTGTTCTGCCTCATCGTGGCACCTGGGTGGAAACGGCTACTTGAAGGGGTAGCTAGGCTAAATGAATGGCGAAACATAACTCCCGTGGGGATGCCCACGGGTAGACGAGAGTCAACCTCTTGCACGGGCGGGGTTGTAAAAAAGTCCCCACAAAAAAACACGTCCCACATCCATGCGCTGTACCTCAAAGGGACCGTTACATAAATGGCGGGTCCCGCACAGTTAGCTTGGTACAACGAAGGAAAAAGGCGGAGGCTCCCGGTGCCCTCGGCCTTCGACCATGTGCAGCCAAGCATGCGTCGGGGACCAAAGGCATTGGAAACAGCAATGCTTTACATAAGCATTGACTCGGGTCTCTCTCAAACAGAACTGTGTTCTCACAGGTTTTTTTTTTTTTTTACTGTTTGGCGTCCAAACAGGTTGTTTTTTTTCAAACTTAGGGCTCGAAGAGCCTTCGGCTCAGCCCTTGGACATCAACAAGATTGGTCACAAGTCCTGTTTTAGAAGTGTGGCAAGAGGGGCAACACATTGTACCTCTAGGTTGAACGTGCCTCACGATATCACGCACTCATGTCTTCTGTCTGGAGAATTTCTGCAGCTCAGAATGTACCATCGTATGAAATTGAGTGGCTAACAGTGTGCCCCAAATCCTCTAGGGCGAGATCTTAACTAGGCTCTCTCAATTCGTAATAAGGGGCCTCTTGTTAATTTGCGCCCATCTGACATGTACATGTGTAGTGTAGCCAGAACTATGGATGAGATAACTAGTGAGAGCAGGCGAAATGCGTGTGATACAGTTTGAAATATCTGGAAAATGTCTCGCTTTTCTTTTCCATTCATCCATCTGTAACACATTTGAGTGTATCACAGTCAAGCACTGGGAACTGGGAAACTTAAAGTGTCACATTTTATTGTAGTACGTTTCCAAATAAAGGAAATAAGAGAAGGCCAATAAAAAAAAAAAAAAGAGTTTGGTGGAAGGTTAAAGCTACCTGGTAAATCTGGTTACAAATAAAGGGTTTCACCCAAGGCCATATTCCATGTAAAACTTCCGGTCTAGGGCTGGATAGAAGCGGCCAGGCCATATTCCATAGGGAACAAGCAGAGGTAATCCATCCATGTAAAACTTCCGGTCTAGGGCTGGATATAAGCGGCCAGGCCATATTCCATAGGGAACAAGCAGAGGTAATCCATCCATGTAAGACTTCCGGTCTAGGGCTGGATATAAGCGGCCAGGCCATATTCCATAGGGAACAAGCAGAGGTAATCCATCCATGTAAAACTTCCGGTCTAGGGCTGGATATAAGCGGCCGCTACAGGGAATTTCATCATATTCCTATACTGTGACCACATGTGGACGGATCGCAACCTCAGCTAACGGGACACTGATGGCGGCGCCCTTGTGGGACAGTATGATGGCTTGTTTCAAGGCCGACTTAGTCTGGAAGGTCGGATTTTGGACTGGGCTATCTGGTCTCTTGCATTCCCACCTGAGACTGGGATACCAATTACCATTGCACTCTGAGTTATCTATTGATGATTCAATGTGAGAACATCTGTAGACTCTCTAAACCTGGAACATTTTAGTAGGCTTATATCAGTATCACCTTTTTTCTTTCTCTCTCTCCCTCTCTCTGTGTCTCTCTCTCTTGTACGCTTTCCTTGTTTCTCTCTCTCTCTCTCTCTCTCTCTCTCTCTCACTTTCTCATTCTTTCTATCAGTTTTTGTTTATGTCTCTCCTGTTGTATCTGCCCCCAATGTTTTGTTTTGTTTTATAAGTTTCGGATGTTCCTTCAGAGTTGAAGATAATTACTTCCTAGTCCAAGCCTCCCGCAGGACGACGGGGGATGGGAGCGGGCTGGGTTTGAACCCGGGACAATCGATGAATCTGAACGATAGTCTAGCGTGCAAACCACACGACCAGGCAGCCATGTCAGGGCATAAGTTACTTTCTATGTGCGTGCATTATGTCTAAAACTTGTTTTATAGACATGAACAATAATCGCCATAGAGTCAGGGCCAGGAGGGAGAAAGCCCAGAAGTGACTAGAGCCGTGAGCTACCTAATGGTGAGATTACCTGTGGAGAAGACTTGGCACGTGTGGCTGCTGACACCCGGTGGTACATGAGTAGTAACAATGGTACCGAGAAGGAGAGTATTAGTTATTGGTTAGGGTCAAGGTTAGTCAGGGGACGTGTGGCTGGGTGGGAGGAACTGGTTAGGGTTAGTCAGGGGACGTGTGGATGGATGGGAGGAACTGGTTGGGTTAGTCAGGGGACGTGTGGGTGGATGGCAGGAACTGGTTAGGTTTAGTCAGGGGACGTGTGTGTGGGTGGGAGGAACTGGTTAGGTTAGTCAGGGGACGTGTGGATGGATGGGAGGAACTGATAGGGTTAGTCAGGGGACGTGTGTGTGGGTGGGAGGAACTGGTTAGGGTTAGTCAGGGGACGTGTGGGTGGGTGGGTGGAACTGGTTAGGGTTAGTCAGGGGACGTGTGGGTGGGTGGGTGGAACTGGTTAGGGTTAGTCAGGGGACGTGTGGCTGGGTGGGAGGAACTGGTTAGGGTTAGTCAGGGGACGTGTGGGTGGGTGGGAGGAACTGGTTGGGTTCGGTTTAGGTTAGGGTCAATAACATAACGAGAATAAGAGAGAGAGAGAGAGAGAGAGAGAGAAAGAGAGAGGGAGAAAGAGAGAGTATTGGGGTAACAAAAAATAATAATGACCAATCGGCGAATGTTAACTTTATGACACATGATAGTACCTCCATGTGTCACGGGAGGTGGGGCGGGGGCGAATACTAACACCTTTGCAATGAATGGATTATCGAACTACAAGTTGTACTAACTGAGTTCCTGTGTTCTCGTGTTAGGTCCTGATAGTGAATTAATTAGGAGAACCCGAAGCTCGGATTGCCAACCACGAATAACAGCGTATAAATCTAAAGCAATATGGTATTATAGCTGATATACTAAAAGTTTATATAATTCTGTGGCATTTTACGTCTCGAGAGACGATCTTTTTTCCCTTTGCTACTTCTTGTGTATCTAAAGAGACCAATCCTTAATTACAGTTTGTATATCTAAATTGTATTGGTAACTCTCGAAGTCTATTTGGTGGTTATTTTTGCAATCCAGAGATTCCTCCAAAGTTCTCTCCGTTGATATGTGTACTCGGTTGTCTCAGTGACCATGACACACTGAGAGCTTAATGACAAGTGGCTGTCTTAAAACCATTTTACTTGACTCATGACGTCACTGTATCAGGTCAAAGAAAACAAATTTCAATGGCTTTGCATTTCGGTGGAAAAATTAATAGTAAACCTAATCATGTCCCAAAAGTTGTACATAAGGAATTTAAAAAAAAACATGATAAAACAAGCAAAGCTAACACGATTTTTTTTCTAATTGATGTAGATGTATGCCAAATGCAACCATCTTTTGGAGATCTGAAAGGTGGTTGCCCCCCTCCCCGAACCGGAAACGATTTAAAGATAAGCTTAGGCGCCAATTAGTTTTAACTAACATAGAAGAGAGCACCTGGCAGCAGGAGGCTTCCGAACGAGCAGTTGGAGTATTCTTACAAAGGCCTCAGTAGACACGTTCCAGGCCAAATAAAAAATCCACTTCCCAAGACAGACGTAGACGGCGAAAACTGAACCAAAATCGATCACCGGCGGACAACGGTTATGTCTGCGCTGGATGTGGTATATATATGTAGGTCGCAGCTGGGACTGTGTAACTACATAAAGCACTGGAATCCTTATTAATCTTCGGACTGGAAGAAATACTTTTTTATTATTAGATATTAGATGTCACTTGAGCATCAGCTAATGTGGACCACAAGAGTCACATATGACTTCCATATTACCAAATCGATTTTTTTTTCTCCTTCTTTTAGTTTATAAGTAGTAGTAGAAGACATACAAATTAGTCTTGGTTAGTTACTAGGTCACGCGTGATTGACATACAATTAGTCTTGGTTAGTTACTAGGTCACGCGTGATTGACATACAAATTAGTCTTGGTTAGTTACTAGGTCACGCGGTGATTGACATACAATTAGTCTTGGTTAGTTACTAGGTCACGCGGTGATTGACATACAAATTAGTCTTGGTTAGTTACTAGGTCACGCGTGATTGACAAACAATTAGTCTTGGTTAGTTACTAGGTCACGCGGTGATTGTTTCTCTTCTTCATGTGTCATTGCTTGCTTTTAAAAATCCATTTCATTAGGTAAGCTCCTTAATGTTTATAACAGAGACAATAGAATCAACAGCAAAATAGACTAACTTGATAGTATTTAGTAGTCAAATAATCTTCTATAAAATAAAGCACAAGGTAAGGCGTATGTATGTATGTATGGCATGTATGGCATGTATGTTTGTATTTATGTATGTATGTATGTATGTATGTATGACATGTATGTATGTATGTATGTATGTATGTATGTATGTATGTATGTATGTATGGCATGTATATATGTAGTATGTATGTTTGTTTTTATGTATGTATGTATGTATGTAAGTATGTATGTATAATGTATATATGTATGTATGTATGCATGTATGTATGTATGTCCCAAATAAATATTAAAACCGTTAGGTCAATCTTGATAAAACTTGGCATAAATGCTCCTTAGATCATGGCGGAGACCGTAGGCTATGATTTATGTTCCCACACCGTAGGGTTCTAAAAATATACATACGTACCTTTGAACGAAAATTTTTTAACAAATCGGGTAAACACGTTTTCACAGTATTTTATATTGGGATATGAATATGAGGGCTGAACGGGTAAACCCATTTTCAAACTCTACTTTTATTTTCCATGGCAAAATAAAAAAAAAATGTAAAGAGAACATTCAACAAGATCTAAATTCAATCCAGTAGTTATGTAATCACCAAATAAAGGCCCGCAGGCCGCGGGTCATATCCGTGTTAACCGTGTTACATTCCGATGGTCTAGACTAGAGGTTAAGTTCGCTTGGTGCGTTATCGCTAGGCGGTGGTGTCGAATCCAGAGTCGCGGGTTCGAGCCTCGGTCGGCGCATGCCCTTATTTTCGTAACATTTTAATTCACTACTTTCTCCCTTAAAAACTTGGTCCCTGGTGCTGCTATCCATTTATGTCTAATATATGTATGTATCACATTTGTTTCAGCACCTAGCTTCAACTCCATATTTAACCACATGACCACGTGATGTATAAGGTGAAATAAAAAAGACTTGTTATGCACATTGTCTTTCAGTTTTTTAAATTTCATTAATGAGACGATCAAGCAATTATCACCCCTTTTAGTTTTCGTCACTACATACTATTTTGTAAATTACTGCTGTAAACAAAAATCTCAGTAGCACACATTTTCTCCTAATAAAACAATCGTTTTCGCAAAGAGTTTAGACTACACTCTGTTTTCTCGGATACCAAATAAATAATGTTTGTCATTACAATATCTCTATTATTCTCATATCTTCATGGAACCTTCTGAAAAAAAAATCGACACAGGATCTCGAAAACGGCTCTAAAGAGTTTTCTAGAAATGTGACATTTGATGTATATCGTTGTGAAAATGACTAGCTCGTTGGCAACACTGGGAACACTCTAGTTGGACGGTTATAACTTTTAAATTCGGCAAGGCAGAGAACTCGAAAATATTTCTTTTGAACGGACTAAACGTTATCGGCAGTCATTCAATTATAATTAGTTTAATAAAGTTAAGAAACATTTAGCGCACTGAACGGAATAGTATTAAATCTAGAAGATCTAGGCCTATACATTCGCTTTTAACCAGGATTCTATCTGGGGGAGGGATGAAATGGACGGTGTAAAAAAAATGTTACTGTTTTCTAAATCTAATTATTAGTTATCAAGAGAATAGTAATAGCTCTATAAGTTGTATAAAAGAGGCATGGTCTTTTTTTTTCAATGTTGTTCTTGTTTTAAACTTTATTTCTAAGTTAGGTCTCTGATAAACATGTAAGACTAGGCCAACACATGGAGACTATCAACTAGTAAGACATTATGACTATATCTCTGAAGTAATGTCTACAAGTGATAAGATGAAAAGAAAAAAGAAAAGTTATTCAATGTCACTTCCATTGGTCACAGCAGAACAAGAATATATATCTAGTACAATATCAACAAGTGAATAAAAGACTAAATACTTTTTTTAAAAGCCTTGATTATATTCGGTGAGATTATTTTGAATCTTTCAAGCGTTTACTATTTTACATGTTGACAGGCGTACTGCTCATGGTTTGGGAGGAGAAAACCGCTTAATCGCTGCCATATCTTTCATGTTTGCAAGACCTATCTTCCGTTACCTAAGTACATCAGCCATTTAAGCGAAATTAATTAATTACATTTACGACTAATTGATTAAATAAATTGGTTAATTATTTGATGGCTTCATGTATTGTCATCGACAATCAATAATTGCGCAAAGTTTCAACTTGATCCGAGAATTGAAAGTGGGAGAAATAACGTGAAACAAAATATCTTATCTTATCTTATATAATACAGACGTTACTTCAAAAAAAAAAAGATAACGTCCTACGCGTCATGCATCTAGTCATGCATATTAACCAATGACTTAAATTCTGCCAAGTCACTGGTTTTCCTTGCTAGCTCAGGCAACCCATTCCATGCTCTAATAGCACTAGGGAAGAAGGAGTATTTGTACAAATTTGTCCTAGCATATGGGATGAAGAATGTACTTTCATTTTTGTGTCTTTCTGAGTATTTTATCAAATTTTATTTTTGTATTTGAAGATAATGGTTCAGTGTTTTATGTATAATTGCTACTTTATTTTTGAGTATTCTGACACAGTGAGTTCTTTTATAAGCGCGGTAAAAACAAATTAAATGTGACTACATTTGTTTTCGCCGTAACCTTGACATTGAGAACTACAACCACTAGTAATTTTAAATAAAGTTTCAAGCGGTTTCATTGGTTAACAACTGCTGGCGAGGTCACGTGAACGGATTATGTCTTGAAATATTTCCAGACCATTAAACGTCATTCAGTGCGGTGTTCACCTGGGACCACGAAAGCAGACCTCGCGTTTGGTGGAACCTCTGCCTTGCAGATCGATCGCATCAAATTGGATCTTTTGTAAGCACTAAACTAGAAATCGATAATGGCTGTAGTTGGTCAATGGACCAAGTGAACAGACTGCATTATTTAATGTCATGTCGTTAGCAAGGTAACAACCATACAGAATGACAGATGGCCCGTTTAGTGAACCCATACAGACAAGTATTACATGTTTTGTTTTTTTCTTTTGTTCTATATTTTTATACGGAGTACACAAACTTCCCACAAACTCAAGGGATGACCCAATGGGTCTGCATCTACATGAGGCTAAGGGAAGAAAAAGAAAGATATGAACGAATGTAGAAATTACAACAAATAAAGAGGTCAGAACCAAAAAGGGGGAGGGGAGTACAGTGGTAGGAGGGAACCATTAGGCAAATAGATAAGCAAAAAAAAAAACTCACGCAGGGCTGACGTAGAACAGTGTGAGAACATTTTCGTGCATAGGTGGGGAATGGAAAGGGAATCCCTGCAACCCTTTCACAAATCCACACGTGGTTCCTTAGTGGATTGTTTCTTAATGGAGAGTCCCCGCACGGTTTGCCAGATATAGAGACGGAAAATGGTATGTATGTGTGTGGGTGGCGGGTGGTTTTATACATGGGATGACATACACTAAAATATAAGTAATAGAAGAACTTAATCAACCTAATCAACTTGATCAACTGATAACTGATCACTAGCCTATATTGATTTGTTTGTTTGTTCTAGTTCCTATTCTACTTCTAGCGCCATGTTATTGGTATGACAACATATCTCCATGACAACATGTTTCCTTGTTATTTATTTTTGTACAAAATACCCTTTTACTTTTTATTTTGTGTAAACTTCTTTCCTCCTTCTCTATTCAAACTGTTCTATGAATCACATGTATATTATCGATCACCCATTAGTGGCGTTCGAAGAAAATGCTATATTATAGCGCCCTGGTCACATGTGCAGAGCAATATCAGCACCTCAAATTTTTTAAGTAAGACGCCATCACTCAAGTCGCCCAAAGCAAACAAAAAATAAAGCATGCTGTGTTTGCCTGGTGTCTGAAATCAAAAGACACAACCCAGACGCTATAAATACATGTAAGCTTTTCTTAAAGAGAGTGACTCACTAGTCTGTCAAACTGAAAGTGTACCGTGTTTATGTTTTCAAGGCAGAGCTTCAGTAAATCCTTGAATCCAACCAGATCTCAATGTTCTTAATATCATTAAAGGTAATAACTACTGCAGTTGGTGTTAATTCAAAGACCGCATTAGAAAGGAGGAAATTCAAAACAGGATAACATTGGCGATTGGGCAGCTTGATGACCTGCTGATCACTGTCAAAAAAAAAAGGAAACTTAAACTGGATGGCCATATCACGAGATACTTAGGGCTCGCAAAGACCTTCCTGCAAGGAACGGTACCAGAGAAAATAAAGGAGCAGAAAAAAAAGATGTGAAGACAACATCAAAGAATGGACAGAGCTGTCAATAAAAAAAAATTAAACTGCTCAAGGCAAAAAACAGAGAGAAATAGAGAAAGACCATCAACAGATCATGTGTGGTATCCCAACGACTCAAAGGAGAGATAAGTGAAGAGGAAGTCAACTCATCATACAATAATTGTGCTGGCCACATGACACCCTCGTTAACCGTGGGCGACAGAAACATTTGACCTTTACATTGTGTACTGTATATATCGCATGGTCTGTAAGGGTAACTTTACTTTACAAAAATTGTGTAAGAAAACGTTTGATTTCTGTAGGTACTGTTTATATAATAAGAGACAGTCACTTCAGTAATTGCTTACGTTAAGTTGCTTCAAAGAACACATTTATTAATGAGATATTACGGACTTTAAGAACTAATACTTTTACATATAAAAAAAAATCTTTGAAAGAAGCACACTTTCATCGGTGAGTTTCGAACTAATGTTTAAACGTTTCAGTAACTACTTCCTAACCAGACTGTTCATACGCTTCAAGTTTTTCTTCAAAATTATTTGAAACAGTAAAAAAAAAAGTACAAACAAGTAGCCTGTAATGATATAATATAAGTAGCTATGTCGCCATTGTCTACATATACAGGATTATGCTTATGTGTTTTAGGCCTCTACTATTTACATGGCAAATATCAAAGACATTTTTTTCTTCTTTTTTTTTTATGACCCTTCAATCTTCTATAGTATGCGATCCAATATGGCAGACTAAACAGCTCAGTAGGCTTCCGTACAATGTTATGTACAAGCAAAGATTTATGATATGGAAGATTGTCTGGTCCGGGGATTTGAGTAAGTTTATTAAAACACGAACACAGCTGTTTCACTTGGAGATGAATATCACTAGACGACTCCATCGCTAAATCAATCCTGGCCACCAGACCCTTTCATGTTGCCAGTTGGCATGTTGAAAGATATCTATTTTCTGTAATCTTTGAGCTTAGATTAAAACCAATCAAGAGTTTATAACAATAAAAGTACGAGAGAAAAATGGAATAACAATCATTCAGAGCAAAATAAAAACACATGGGAAGGTAATTTTCGGTTTTCGAATAGTTGAATGTATAGAAATTGTTTTGAAGTAGGCCTACTTTTCGAAAGCATAAGAACTGTTTAAATTCAAGTTGATTGAAGAAATGGAAAGAGATTCATCCCACTCCTGTTTTTTGTGAATCAATATTTTTGCAACAGAAGAACAATGGTAGTATATCCATTGTACTTTAGTACGCATTTCCGGTGGCTGGGTTTAGCCTCAAAAGCTTTTTAGACTCTTACAAAAAGATGTATGTGGCATGTGTCTGGAGAATATCTTGTTGAAACTGTTCTGTAAGTTACTGTAACTGATAAGGTTAGGATAGGTT
Source organism: Biomphalaria sudanica (assembly GCA_036873155.1). Classification (NCBI taxonomy): domain Eukaryota; kingdom Metazoa; phylum Mollusca; class Gastropoda; family Planorbidae; genus Biomphalaria; species Biomphalaria sudanica. Next base: position 18,584 of record JAZGLO010005874.1, read on the forward strand.
CTGGTTGATCGTGTGATGAGCTGAAATGAATAAAAGCTTTAAGTTTCACAGTTACGTCTAAATGTGTTACAAGATTTATTCATTGTTTTAAGATTTATGCATTGTTACAAGATTTATGCATTGTTACAAGATTTATAGATTGTTACAAGATTTATGCATTGTTACAAGATTTATGCTTTGTTACAAGATTTATAGATCGTTACAAGATTTATGCATCGTTACAAGATTTATGCATTGTTACAAGATTTATACATTGTTACATGTACATCATTAATAAGTGTAAAAATTGAATATGGCTTGTTTGTATTCGATCCCTTGCCCTCTGCAATGACGTGAAGTGAGCGATTTAACATAAAACTAACATTAACTACATTTTAATAAAACTTTGAAAAAAAAAAATTTTTAATTGGAAAGTGTGTTATGTTAGCTTAGTGTGCAGTGTGCCAGTATTCATTTATTGCACTGGCGGATCCGGATGGGGGGGGCGGACGAACTTTAGTAAAGAAATCACACAATTCGCATACGAATTTATTAGTTATGTTAATAATATATACTAATTATTTATATTTTCAACCTATTTTTAGATTATTTCGCACCCCCCCCCTCTAGTATGTTGGCCGATTTGGTGGGATGGGGAGGTGGCGATGGCATCAATCCCGCCCCCCACCATAAACTTTCGAGTGGGAGGGGGCGGTCCAATTTATTTGTAGAAATCACAGCATGTTAACGGAATCAATTAAATATCTATATAATTAAAACTTGTTATTGATATTTTAACCGATCTTTATAGTATGTCGTTCCCCTGTTAGCCAATTCAGTGGGGTGGGGTGGGGAGAGGGGCGAATACATCTACTGCCCTTCCAACCTAAACCCTTTGAGTGTGGGGGGGGGCGGTCCTACTTTTATTTAGAAATCATAGTTTGTGAACAAAATTAGTTGAACTACTATATAATGTTTATATTAGGTCGCTACACTTCTGGTATCTTAGTCGATTCGGTGAGATGGGGGGGGGGGTTCGATTGCTTCTACTGCCCTCCCCACTCTAGCCCTCTGAATGGGGGGCGGTTCTATTTTTATGGACAAATCATAGGTTGTGAACAAAATTAGTTGAATATCTATAATAATATAAGTTTCATATTGGTGTTTTAACCCATTCGTATATTATGTCGTACACACTCTCTGATCTCAAATTTTATCATTAGTAAATATAAAATGAAATATGGAGGGGTGATACATGCAATCTCCTTCCGCCCATCGAACAAACCAATACTTTTTTATTTTTGTATTTTAGTTAAGATATTTAAAAAATTTAAAAAAAAACAAGGTTACAAAGATAGTTTGTGTGGAAAACAAACTCAAAATTGGCCCACGAAGTAGTCCACCCAAGCAGATAAAAAGGCAGGTTTCAATATTATCAGAATGAAATTCTATAAAAGACAAATGACAGAGAAGAATGGAGAAAAAAGGTTAACAGATCTTGTGTGGTGCCCCACAGACCAAAGGATAGGTGAAAGTGAATGTGAAGTTAGATGTGAACCTGGCCTAACTGATATCTTATAATGTAGATATCTAATTGATCTCAATGTCTTGTAAAGGGTCAATCTCTTATTCCTAAAGAAAAAAAAATTCCTTTCAAGTGTTTGATGATGCTTCCCATACACTGCAGTTCTCGCGATTTTTTTTTTTTGTATAGTAGTAATTAGTATGACAGAACTTACACAACTTAGCAATATAAATGTAAAATAATTTATTTTTTTTTCACAAAAAATCTAAAACCATTATCATAAATGTGTTAAAAAATGTTCTATATGTAAATGCCCCCTAAAAAAGAGCCTCCAATGTTTGTTACAGTTAATAGTGAATAGTTGTAAAAGTGGTGTATTTTTATGAAAAAACTGCTCGAATAAAAATTAGATCTTTCTCTTTCAGAAAAGAAAAAAATAGCCGTTGCATCAGAACTTTAAATGGTCTAAAATATTATGAAGTCTTATTTTCACTATCTTTTCTAGTTTACGAGATCTAAACGGGACGGACGGACGGACAGACATTTCACACAAAACTAAAAACGACTTTTCCCCTTTCAGGGGCCGCTAAAAATGGTCACTAATATAATGTATATATGCTATAAATTAAATTCTTCTTATGGTGTCGCCCCCCCCCCCATCCCCATATTCCTTAATGCCAAATGCAATCACTAGCAGAAATTATAAAAAGGAGCGAGGATTAACGTTTTCACTCTACCGCCCTTTCCCCTTTCCAGACGAAAAAATGACGTTTTAAAACAGAAAAGTCAAATATGGCTACAGAGTTTATGTTATTGAACACGAATTTATCTGAGTTATTTGAAGTAAGACTTTGTTTTGGAAAATTTAGAATTCATTCGAAATTTTTCATTATATTTTCATTACAATTGAGATGAGTTCTGAACCCAAATATTATTTTCCTAGTCATCTTTGTCCAACCTTTACTCAAACTGATATTTTTCTGTTGTATAAAACAATTTGGGACTATAACCGTGACTCTCATGGCTCATATCGAAGATGCCGCTATATCTCCTAGAAATATATATCCTAGAAATGCAAAGAAAAATTTAAAAAAAACCTAATAGGTTCACTTCATTTCTCCTGCCACTTCCGAGATTTGTTGTTTAGAGATTTGAATTCTAGTTCTGCAACAAAACAAAGTTACAAACATGTCTATTGAACAAAACGTATTACTTACACATTTGTTATTAATTATTTTTGTCGAATAACTTTTTTTACGGTGGCGATCTTCAAAGTCTTTTCAAGAAATAAATCGGTTGTATTTGCTATCTAGTAAGGGCCTGTAACTCATAGAATATTTTTTGTCTTTGTCCATTTGGAGTTTTTTTAGAACTGTTGGGCCACTTACTTACTTGATGGGCTACCCGCTCAGGAAACGGTCACACCCCCTTTGTTTTTTTGTGTTCGCTTCAAGTAAATTCCAGATAACAAAAGAATGGAAGTCAGTTTGATCTCCGCAGGTTAGAGGTCATCTTATCCTCACAAGACTATCGACTGTAAGTCAACAAGATGTATCTGTCCTGAAGGAACAATGTAAGTATGTTCACTCGGCGCTTTGAAGAGATCAGAGCTCAGAATCAACTTGAGTGTAACACTATCGAGACTGTTCAGAGGTAAACATCGACTCAGAGTGTAGCATTATCAAGAATGTTCCTTTGTTTCTTTCAATAGAAAAAACAAACTATAACAATTTCAAGCTAATTTACGATTATTACTGGTATTATTTTTTTGTCTAGTAACTAGTTTGTACACATTATATCTTACACACCCTATCTCGGATCAAGCTGACGTTTTGCACAATTATTTCTTTTACTTGACTTTTCTTCTTGAAACTGTCAGGTAGAGTTGAGCCTTCGGCTCTTGGAACTCTAGGCCAGCAAAAGTGAACAATAGCTCTCTCTCACCAGCCTGAATGAGAACAGTGTACACTGTTCTGTCTGGCGGGTCGGTCAGACTAGTGGCAAGAGGCCGCGTACACTAAGACCCCCGCCATTTTCCTTTTCTATACCAGGCTAACCGTGCGGGACACGCCATTTATGTAACGGCCCCTTGAGGAACAGCGCCTGGATTGTGACAAGGTTGTGGGAGCTTTTTTACAACTCCGCGCAGTGCAATGAGGATGCTCTCGCACCCCCTTAGGCACCCCCACGGGAGTCTTGTTTTGCTACCCTTTAGCCTAATCGTTTCCTCCTACGATCGTTTCCACCCGGGCGCCACTGAGAGGCAGGGTAGCATGCCCGGGCTTTTACCTGACAACACACGAATCAATGTTTAAAAAGCAACAACCAAAAAACAATTAGTTAATTAACTATCGGTAATTAGTTATTTTGTTTGGTATCTTAAACATGGGAAATTTTATTTGGTATCAGAAACAAGGGAAATAAATTGAACTTGACTGACGTGGAGGTATAAGATGAATTAGTCCCCTTTATAATGTTTGTGGACGAGACTTTAGAAACAAATAATAACTATCATCATAGGCTCTCCCGTATCAAAGTGGTAACTGTGTTGGCTAGGGAAGCTTAAGCCATGAGTTTGAATTCAGGTCGTTCCTCTTTTTTTTTAAATTTTATAAATGCTTTATATTGTTTGTCTAGATCTATTACAATTTTAATGACATGATTGGCCCAAACTAATTAATACGACTATCCTTAATCCTTTTTTTTTAAATGTTATTTTGTTTAATTTTTTTTTTTTGTTACACGTGTGTTTGCCTGAGTAGATGTGTTCATGCGTATTTGCTAAAAATATTTTGTTTGCTTTGCAAGTTGCGTGCAAACTTTTGTGACATTTTGTAAAAAAGAGCGGGAACTTGCAGACGTCCTTCAGGAGGCGCGTGCATGGCCAGGGGCAGGGCACTCTTAAGAGCAAGAAAATTTCTGAAAAATGGGGAGAGAATGATGGATGTCTGCAATCTCGCGTATGACTCATGGTTTCACAAGTAGGGGTGAGCTCAGATTTATTGTGGGGTGGTCATCTCTTTTTTCAGCTAGACGCGCATACGAAATGGCCGAAGCCTTCCAGAGATGACCGAAGGTCTTCTGACGACATGACAAATCTCTGACAATCAAAACTGATTCCCGTGAAATGGAACACTGTAATTTGCGTCGGCGGTGGGGTTTCTTTCACCCCTCAAAGACGCCCTCCCACCCTTCGATCTTTATCAGTATCTTCTCAGGAGGTTATCCCCAGGGCGTCCCCAGTTTTTATAGCACCCCGTCAAAGCGGTCAACGGAATTGTTTGTCCACCGTCTGCCAGAGGCGATAACGGTCAAAAGATGGACGACTTTGTTGTGGTAAGAGGCAGCGACAGACACCTGTGGTGTCCTCGGTTATTTTAATCTTTAAATAACCATGAACGCAGTGATGTGCTTGACAGCGCATGTTGTCGACGACACATTTTTCGTCGGATACCATTTCCTAAGTTGGTATTTAAACTTTTCAACAGTCATTGAGAAGACTTTGGTTTGGTCACTTTGACACCCTCATTCCTTCTCAACGGGAGCTTGAAATGAAAACAAAAATTGGAAAAGTGTGTGTGTGTGTGTGTGGGTGGTCGGTATCTGACATGGTGTGTGTGTGGGGGGGATCTGACATGGTGTGTGTGTGAGGGGGGGTATCTGACATGATGTGTGTGGGGGGTATCTGACATGGTGTGTGTGTGAGGGGGTATCTGACATGGTGTGTGTGGGGGGTATCTGACATGGTGTGTGTGAGGGGGGGTATCTGACATGGTGTGTGTGCGTGTGTGTGTGAGGGGGTATCTGACATGGTGTGTGTGGGGGGGTATCTGACATGGTGTGTGTGAGGGGGGGTATCTGACATGGTGTGTGTGCGTGTGTGTGTGAGGGGGTATTTGACATGGTGTGTGTGTGGGGGGTCTCTGACATGGTGTGTGTGGGGGGTATCTGACATGGTGTGTGTGAGGGTATCTGACATGGCGTGTGTGAGGGGGGTATCTGACATGGTGTGTGTGAGGGGTGTATCTGGCATGGTGTGTGTGTGGGGGTATCTGACATGGTGTGTGTGTGGGGGGGTTATCTGACATGGTGTGTGTGAGGGGGGTATCTGACATGGTGTGTGTGAGGGGGGTATCTGACATGGCGTGTGTGTGTGGGGGGGTATCTGACATCTAACAAGGTCAACAATTAGTGACTAAATAAAACGCATAGAAATATTTAAAAAAAAAAATGCTGAAAACCAACTGGAAAAACACAAATGTATGGATTTTATTTTAGAAGAAACCTGTTCAAGAATAAAAGAGACGGATATTGTAAATCTTTTCAAGAAAGATACTTTCCCTTATTTCAACGCTAGATAAAACATTCCGGTCCCAGTTTTAATTAAAAGTATTGATTTAGTATTGTTGGTTTTGACTTAAAACACGAATCTCTTTTAGCTATTGGTCAGGGATGGCCCAGTAAAGGCTGGTTGAAAATGACTGCCAGCAATACGTAGATATTATGTTAGATTGATGTTTATTGTTGATGGCACATTCAGATACAGATTGAGGTAAAAATGAGGTGAAAATGTCACAAAAACTTATATTAACATTACTAAATCAAAGTGTATAATTAATATATAATTATTTTCTTTCGTCAATATATTCAAAAATTTAACTCGATACAGCATTTTACTGATATGATAGCGAAAATTATTTTTTACAATGCTTATGTCAACCCAAAAGCTTATGACAACCCAAAAGCTTATGTCAACCCAAAAGCATGTCAACCCAAAAGCATTATGTCAACCCAAAAGCTTATGTCAACCCAAAAGCTTGTGTCAACCCAGTCTGTCTGCCAGTCTTTTGTACACGTTATTTCTCACACACACTTTATAATTATTTTTTGTACCTAACAAAATATTAATAAAAAAAGAAATAATTATTAAGTAGTAGTAATTAATTATTTTGTTTGGTATCGAAAAAGAGAAATAAATACTACTTATAAAGAGATGTTACTGTATATATGGAATTGCCCCATTTGGGTCAGGATGCTGATTTTCCCATCAGAAAAGAGATACAAGACACTGATAGCAAAGACAAACAGACACAAACACTCTTTTGTTCCCCTGGCAATCACATCATTAAATAGAAACTATCTGATATAAACTTTTCGCATGTAAATTATGAGTGAGTCTGGTGTGAATGCATATTTTGCTTTCTATAGTTATAATGTTTTGTTTGGTGTAATGCACAAATTGTAAGACAAATTTCCTTACAGGATAATAAAGATTACTATTATTATTTCTCCCATTTTTCATTCACGGATCAATCAAGTTGAAATAGGGCATAATTATTATTTATTTTCAAATGAAAGAAACTCAGATAGTGAACTTTGGACTTTTCAAACTGCTGAGACTTCATTTCAATATTGCCAAGACTTTATTGTTCTTTAACTAGGATTTAAACTCAGCGACTTCGGGTTCGGTAGCCGAGACAAACCACTGGCTCACCTTTGTCCTATTTATTTATGAAATTCAGATAGTTTATTTTCTTGAATGTCAAAAGGTCAAGTTGATCAATGCATATCTCGTGACTATCGTACGTTACTGTGAACTCTAGAAGTTGTACCGTTTAAGAGAAGCTTTTTGAGCTCAGTTACCACCACCCACCCTCTCTTATTTGGCAAAGTAAACATAAACATAAGCGATGACCATAATTAAAATATGCTCATCAGTGCGGCTGTAGCAAGAGGTGGCGGCTCCATTGAACTGAGTCCGCCCATTCCGTGTCAAGTGAAGCCCATCAGCTAAGATATATTATCTCTGCCATCAGTTTTCCAGCGATATCAAGACAGGGGCGTGTACCATGTTGCTGCCCGTACACCAGGCCAACGCTGCTTTAATGGCGATGAAGTACATCTGGGACTCATTGACTACTCACTTGTAGACCCACCGATTAAAAAAAAAAGTAGGCTGCATACACTGGGGGGCTCTCTGAAGTAGAGTACATAGATCCATGAGCTGTACTTAACATTATTGCCATATTTAGTAGAGCAAGAATGACATGCGATCGACGAAAGACAAGGAAGCAAGCATTTGTTCACCTCAATCCTAAAATTATCCGTATTTGTCGTACTGTTCCCCAAATGGTATACAGTAAAAGGTTCGTTGAAACAAGCAAAAAGACCTAAACCTTTAGCTAGACCTTGACCTGATATGATCTACTTTGTACATGTCATCTCATGCTTGAAAGACGTTTAATCCACTGCTCAGCTTTTCTTCCCCATTTTTCTTGGTCACTTTTTCACCTCTGAGTATATCAGTTGAAACTCATTGCTACGAAATACAAAATCTTAATATATATATATATATATATATATATATCTTATCAGTGGCGTAGCAAGGTACCCGTGGGCCAGGGTTCAAGAATATTTTGGTGCGGCCCCTTCCAGTAAGGAAATAAAGAGTTGACGTGACACATCCAGTAGAACGTCAGTAGAACGTCATCCCTAAGTAAGTGCCATCTTTGACAAGTAGATCTTGTAGTGTCATGACAATCAGTTCAGTGAAGACTTCAAAACAAAGAATTATGCAGTGACACTTGGCTCAGTCATGACGTTCATACAAAGGGTTATGCCATGAAACTCGGCGCTTGAACTTCTTCTCAAAAGTATTCTACGGCTAGCTTTGTATCGGGTCTCATGGCCAGTACTAATCATAATCCCATCGTGCCATGGTAGCTGAGTCACTGCATCTTACAGCCACAGACGTACACCCAAAAAACTAAGTTCTATACATCTATGTGATAAGCAAGTCGTTGCTATTAATTAGAGATGTACAATTTATTGTGCTATTGTTTTTTTTTTTTTTTTTACGTCTGATTCAGGCCACCTCATTCCATACATGACTAACACTAAGTACTTGTATGGGATACCACAATAATAAATCTGTCATCAAATAGGTTTGATTGGCTGCTCTGCAAGTACCAACGCTGTGACGTATTCAGACAGTGCTCAGTATTTTGCTTACAAACAATGAGCTGCCAAACACCCCATGACACTCTGGGGCCACAGACAAGGCAAGCTTTGAGTTCGTCTGCTTACAACACCAAGGTCGACAACTGTTCAGCTTGATTAGGTCTATTTTCTATTCCATTCAGTAGCATCGAATGTCATCACTGCTATAGCGCGTGCTCGCTTGTGTGTACTAATGCACTCAAATATTCATCAACTGCGCATGCGCTAGGATTGCTGGGGGCGACCAATTGTCCTTCGATAAATAGAGTTTTAAAAGAACCCAATCGCTGTGGCATCAAACTTGTAACATTCGCCCCACCCCCATTCTTAAAAAATACAACAACAAAATAACAAAAAATGCCTTTTAGAAAATAAAAAAAAAGTCATCTTTAATGCAACGTTGTTGTTGCTGTGAATATGTACATTTTGTTTTGCCAAAGGCAAGCATTTGCCTGTAAAACATACATTTTGTTTTGCCAAAGGCAACTATTTGCCTGTAAAACTAAAGTTTTTTTTTTAGAAAAGACAATTCCAACGCAAAGCTATTTTAAGTAGCCGACAAAATAAGTACCTTTATACGTATAAGTAGGCTACATAGGCAAAATTAATACAGTTAGTGCATTTGTTTTGGGGAGGTACAATGAAAGCTAGTGGATGTATGAGGAGCCTCGATCTATATCACACAACTAAGCGCGATTTCTTGTAAATGAAACAAATAGTATTCGTAGAAATGCAAGAGCTCTACTAACTGTCGCGCAGCATCTATCGCGCATATGCACAACTTGCTTAGCCATAATGGGAAAAAAAAGGTGGTCTATTTTAAAACATAAGAAAATGCTTAAATGAATCATCCAGATCTTATTATCAAGGTGTCGATAACTCATTAAGGTGTCGATAATACATTAAGGTATCGATAATACATCTAGGTATTGATAATACATCAAGGTATCGATAACACATCAAGGTATCGATAATCTATCAACGTAACCATGATAAATCAATTTATCGATAAGACATCAAAATATCGACTATACATCGACGTATCGCTAATCATCAATGTATCGAGAACATACAAGACATCGTTCATACAACAACGTATTCATAATACACCCACTTATCGATAAAACATCATTGTATCGATAATAAATTAATGCATTGATAATATATTCATGTGACGTTCATAAATCATCGTATCGACAATACAGCAATATATCGATTCTATTATATAGCAATGTACCTATAGTAATGTGTTTTTCTACGTAAGATTTCAGTGCCAAAAAATATCCAAAAAAACCTGATTACAGAAAAACACAAAACACGTCGAGATGTTTAGACATTCGAATGTCATCCCAAAGTAAACAAAGAGTACACAAACAATATCGAACGTACACCATGTATAACATTTTTCCAATGAGCAGGTGTTCTTGGTTTTGGCGGGAAATTCTTTAAATGTGCTCGAAGAGATCCATCAAACTTTCTTCAGCAGCTGTTAATTATCTTTTGGCGATCTTATAACAAACATATTTTGAACAGGTATAACTTTCAGTTTGACTATTTGATTGCAAAAAAAAAAGAATTAGCTTCTTTTTCTTTTTAACTAAGCTACAGTAAGTTGTCTTTCAATAGCACAGCGTTTCTCAAACTAAGAAAGGACGAAGCCCTCTAAATCGTGGCTAGAATCCTGGTTTGAGTATTAACCAAGTAAAATGGTAAAGTTTCAAAAACAAAAACAAAAATAGTTTAAGCAACAGACTTTGTTTCATCTATTAATTAGGACCTTTACAAATGTATACCTTTTTGTTTTCAACACAGGGGTCTGCAGAAAGATGGACTCAAAACTTAAACAAAGGAAAGACATTTTAAAACGAGTTTCGTCTCGACTTTCTCATGTCCAACGGTCGACTTTCTTGCATCTCCCGAACATCGTAATATGCACGACTTTTGTGTAAAAAAAAAGACAGATCCACGACATGAAGTCTTTACTTGACACGAAAATGATCTTACAAAAAATCACGGTAAACAGAAATAAAAAGTACGCGTTACATTTAGCAATACACATGAAGTACTTACATTTAGCAATACACATGAAGTACTTACATTTAGCAATACACATGATTACTTACATTTAGCAATACACATGAAGTACTTACATTTAGCAATACACATGATTACTTACATTTAGCAATACACATGATTACTTACATTTAGCAATACACATGATTACTTACATTTAGCAATACACATGAAGTACTTACATTTAGCAATACACATGATTACTTACATTTAGCAATACACATGAAGTACTTACATTTAACCAGGAGGGTACCATCAACGCTAAATGTACAGACACTGTAGGACAGAAGATGAAAAAAGCAAAACTGATGACTATATAGAACTGTACAAGATCTACAAGTAGATTCGTGCAGGACGTAATCATGTTTTGGTTTGAAAGAAGTTTTGTATTTTTAAAGAAAGAAAATAAAAGATGAATTTCTAGATTTTCTATCTTATTAAATGTACTTCTAATAGAATTAATTAAAGAGTTATTCAAACACGGAAGATTACAAAACTTGTTTCTTTTCTCACAAATGCTGACACACCTAGTCACGTGACACGGAATAGATTCGTAACTATTTTATTGATTGTAAATAGAGATGCTATCCTCTTGACCCTTGTGCGCACCCCCCCCCTTTCCAGTTCAGATAATAACATCAATATTCTACGATCTTTCCAGGCGAGTTTAAAAGCGTGGATTCTAGAGTTGGGAACATGCAGGGTCTGGGGGTAGAGTGAATGAACTAGATCTCAAAGATTGTACGACAGCCGGCAAGTTAGCGGTCACTCTGATGTCCAGCTCTTGATAATCTTGCCGTGACATCAGTGCTTGTTGGCATGGTAATGCCAGGTCATTTCAGAACTCCACTGGATGTTTTTATGTCGTCTGCCCCGTCTTTGCGGGGAAAGGGTAATGGCCTTCCGGACAACTGTCTTAAGGACAATTGCGGCATTCTGTATTTGAAGCCCGCATATGTCCGCGAGGCCGCAATAAAAACGCCTATTTTCAAATGTCCGAGAAGCTAGAAATGTCCTTTCAACTGACCATTAGCTTTGCGACTCTATTTCGTTGACTAACAGCTATGTAGCACGAGAAACATTTGAATGAGTAGGTCATTTTTGTACACATGCTTTTATAATGGATAGAAGGAAGCAGAGGAAAATAAAGAGGGAGGGAAAGGAGAGAGAGATGGAGAGAAGGCAAAAAATTGAGATAGAAATTAAGAGGAGAGGGAGGATAGTGAAATTGATTTAAAGGGGGGGGGGCAGAGATTGAGTTAGCGGAGGTGAAAAAGAGAGGAATAAGATGGAGAGATAATCAGAGGGACCGGTGGGGATACCGCTAGAGAAAAAGAGAGAGAGAGAGAGTATATAAGATAGAAAGAGAAACAGGAAGATAGAGAAGTGAGAAAAGGAAAGGAGAGAGAGGAAAAGGGAAAAGAAAGGGAGAGACTTGTAAAAGGAGAGACTTGTAAAGGGGGAGAGTGTTGTAAAGGGGGAGAGTGTTGTAAAAGGGAGAGAGTGTTGTAAAGGGAGAGAGTGTTGTAAAGTGAGAGAGTGTTGTAAAGGGGGATAGTGTTGTAAAGGGGGAGAGTGTTGTAAAGGGGGAGAGTGTTGTAAAGGGAGAGAGTGTTGTAAAGGGAGAGAGTGTTGTAAAGGGAGAGAGTGTTGTAAAGAGAGAGAGAGTGTTGTAAAGTGAGAGAGTGTTGTAAAGGGGGAGAGTGTTGTAAAGGGAGAGAGTGTTGTAAAGGGGGAGAGTGTTGTAAAGGGAGAGAGTGTTGTAAAAGGAGAGAGTGTTGTAAAGGGGGAGAGTGTTGTAAAGGGGGAGAGTGTTGTAAAGGGAGATAGTGTTGTAAAGGGAGAGATTGTTGTAAAGGGGGAGAGTGTTGTAAAGGGGAAAGAGTGTTGTAAAGGGAGAGAGTGTTGTAAAGGGAGAGAGTGTTGTAAAGTATGAGAGTGTGGTAAGTGGGGAGAGTGTTGTAAAGGGGGAGAGTGTAGTAACTGGAGAGAGTGTTGTAAAGGGAGAGAGTGTTGTGAAGGGAGAGAGTGTTGTAAAGGGGGAGGGTGTTGTAAAGGGAGAGAGGGTTGTAAAGGGGGAGAGTGTTGTAAAGTGGGAGAGTGTTGTAAAGTGGGAGAGTGTTGTAAAGGGAGAGAGTGTTGTAAAGGGAGAGAGTGTTGTAAAGGGAGAGAGTGTTGTAAAGGGGGAGAGTGTTGTAAAGGGAGAGAGTGTTGTAAAGGGGGAGAGTGTTGTAAAGGGGGAGAGTGTTGTAAAGTGGGAGAGTGTTGTAAAGGGAGAGAGTGTTGTAAAGGGAGAGAGTGTTGTGAAGGGAGAGAGTGTTGTAAAGGGGAGAGTGTTGTAAAGGGAGAGAGGGTTGTAAAGGGGGAGAGTGTTGTAAAGGGGGAGAGTGTTGTAAAGTGGGAGAGTGTTGTAAAGGGAGAGAGTGTTGTAAAGGGAGAGAGTGTTGTAAAGGGAGAGAGTGTTGTAAAGGGAGAGCGTGTTGTAAAGGGGAGAGTGTTGTAAAGGGAGAGAGTGTTGTAAAGGGATAGAGTGTTGTAAAGGGAGAGAGTGTTGTAAAGGGAGAGAGTGTTGTAAAGGGAGAGAGTATTTTAAAGGGGGAGAGTGTTGTAAAGAGAGATAGGGCGAACCATTTATTCTGTATGTGAATAAAAAATGTTATTTTACAGACTACTGAAACTACTCAGTAACTACAGTGAAGCCTATCCAGTAGAATTGCTTTTCGGCTCCCCTAGTGATAGCCTTTGCTCCCATTTATAGGGTAATACAAATAGTACAAATAGTAAAATAATAAATAAACATAGAATTCTTTAAGTCTTACAACCAAGGTTCTATGACGTAATGTTTACAATATTATATTCAAAACATAATCACCACAATAACAAATAAATTAACCTCACTGGATAACATACACGATACTCAGCATACACTACCCGATACACAGCATTGTTATGACTCTTCCGCCGTGTCAAATCCAAACAATGAAGTAAAAAAGAGGTAACCTTGACCAACTCAGTCAACACCCGGTGAAAGGCCGAAACAATCCAATTAGGTAGTCGACACGAGTGTTAACAAAATAAACACTTTTAATACTGAAAAAAAATGGGGTTCCGTCCAATGCCCTTGGTTAGTAGCGGCGTCTGTATCTTCAAAAGACGTGTTGTTTTCTAGTGTCGAATAGAGCGTTTTTATTTGTTAAAGTTCTGTCACGTTACTTGTCGCTAAGTAAAACTTTCCCCTTATTCCCGAAACAAATACTAAATTCTAATCATGTCATAACATCATACACTATCCGATACTCAGCATACACTATCCGATACTCAGCATACACTATCCGATACTCAGCATACACTATCCGATACTCAGCATACACTATCCGATACTCAGCATACACTACCCAATACTCAGCATACACTATCCGATACTCAGCATACACTATCCGATACTCAGCATACACTACCCGATACTCAGCATACACTACCCGATACACAGCATACACTATCCGATACTCAGCATACACTACCCAATACTCAGCATACACTATCCGATACTCAGCATACACTACCCAATACTCAGCATACACTACCCGATACACAGCATACACTACCCGATACTCAGCATACACTACCCGATACTCAGCATACACTACCCGATACACAGCATACACTACCCGATACAAGGATAGAAGGATTAATTGTTCAGTGGATTTCAACGATAAATAACAAGAGGAAGACCTAGAAAAGGATGTCTTGGAGGAATTAAAACAAAACTTGTAAAAGAATAATTATAAGATCTAGACTCAAGAGCTTCGCATGAGTATCAGACTTTGCAAAGAACTCACCTCGCTTGAGTTACTAAAGAAAAAAAAAGTCCAAAATAATGTGATCTAAGCGAATATAATGAACTTCTCACGTAGGAGTATGAGCAAGTCAGTTCAACCAAAAGTGAACATTTTTTTTTTTTTTTTTTTTTTTAATAGGAAACCTCAGAATTTGCGCTATTCAATTTTAGCTTTATCATCATAGGAATCCTTGGGCCTTAGGCCTCTTTTCTTCTCTTTGCCTCTTTTTTGGGCTTAATGTGCCTCTTGTATGGGCCATCTTGCCTCTTTTGTGGGCTTTTTTTTTTTTTTTTTTTTTTTTTTTTTCCAATATGTTTTTATTTTTAAGTTCTCATAATTCACAAGTATTAAATCATAAACAATTGAAAATTGATTAACCCAAAAATACAACAATAGTAACAGAAACATTATTTAATATCAAAGACATACTACCTAACCATCCTGGCCATTGAATCCATAAAAGACACAACAATGATACACGTATCCTCTACCCCAGAACAATCAACACAATATCAAATATCCCTGACCCCCATCACCCCATTTCTGGAAAACTACCTGAGCATTGTACAAGTATATGAAAATCAAACTAGATAATTCTCTACCCTAAAATCTATTATTTTTCTGAATGTCAATTCTAAGTGATTGGGATGAAAAACCTTATTATTATGTAGAGCTTTGAGCCAGCTAGCCCAAACAAGGTTCCTGTATTCGGAAACAATAATTAAGTTAAAGTTATGTATCATTTTATTTTTTAGTTTTGGCAGCTTGTTTAATACAATTGACAAGTTAACATTTACATAGTTGCCACAGTTTGCTTCTAATAAGTCCCTTACAGTACTTCTAACTTGAAGGAATAATGGACATTCCAAATACATATGTTTCTCATTGTCAGCATTTTCAAGAAGGCATAATATACAGGCACGGTCATTTGCTCGTCTTCTAACCATAGGGGTCATCCCAAAGATAAGTCTATAACTTATCTCTCTAGCTTTTGGTGGGATATGCTTGCTGTGTAGGTTTATGAATGTGTCCTTGAATTCTGTCACCCCAAGAACTCTCCCCCACTTAATCCTATTCACTAGACTTTCGTGTAACAGCTTTTTAAGTGTTGTGTATGATTCTTTGGTTTTGTTGTGTATTAAATGTTTATTACCAGGTAAAATTCTGGAAATAGACCTGTAAAATGGATGAGTGACTGTACCAAAATAGTGAGGAGTATCATTGTGTATTGGAAGAAGACTACTTAATCTTAAACCATAATAGTAAATTGTCAATGGAAAGTTTGTCGGGTTTCTAACTACTTGACCTACAAATTTTAGCCTTAGCGAATGTATTTTTGTTTTGACATCTTGTAAGTTTATTCCCCCATCCTCTTTGTTTTGAATGAGTGTAGTGTGCTTAATGCTCCTAATAGTGTTTTTAAATATAAAGCTTCTAATTAACTTGTTCAGCTTGTTTATGAATTTAGGAGGTGGCTCTGTAATGTTAGCTAAATAGACAATCTTTGGAATGACCAAACTATTTATCAATACAGCTCTACCAAATATTGTAGAGCCTGTGTGCTTATAAAGTTTTAGCAAGTTTGAGGCTTTGACAAAAATATTCTCCCACTGGTCTGTACAATAGAATAAAGGATTACAGGTATAGACAATACCACAAATCTTGATTTTATCTACAATTTTGAACGCGCAATTCTCTTTGAATTTCCATTTCCCTAGTCCCATTACAGAGGATTTATTTATATTTATTTTTGAACCACTAGCTTCTCCGAAGAGTGTAAATTTCTTTAGTATATTCTCAATATCTTGCTCTGAAGATGGAAAAAAAGTTGTATCATCCGCATAGGCTTTGACTTTGATGGTTGAGAAGGAGCGACCCGGTATATTAATCCCAATAATAGAGGGGTCAGATCTTATAGATTCCAAGAAGGGTTCCAAGCAAAGGATATACAAGAAGGGGGATAAGGGACAGCCCTGTCTGACAGACCTTTGTATAAGGATACTCCTACTGAGAGAGTGGTTAATTATCAATCTACTTGTTGCATTTGTATAGACAAGCTTTATATATCTGATTAACAAGGAACTTATTTTACATCTCTCAAGAACATTGAACAAGAAGCTATGGCTTACTCGGTCAAAGGCTTTTTCTTGATCTACAGATAAAAGAGACACATTGAGGTTTTTATCCTTACTGTACATGATAAAATCCCGTAAAAAATGCGTCATGCCGTCTATGTTTCTGTCACGGATACAACAATACTGGTCATATCCTATAAGTTGGTTTATGAGAGGTTTCATTCTTAGGAAAATCATTTTTGTGAGAAGTTTATAGTCTGTATTGAGAAGTGAAATGGGCCTAAAGTCGCTAGGTGAAGTGTTATTTTCAGATTTCTTGGGTAGAAGCGTGATGTATGCTTCGTTAAAATTTATAGAGCACTTCATATTATATATAGATCTGTCTCACCAACAAACTCTTTCTTGCACAATTTATCAATTAACTAATTTCCAAACAATAAATGGTTAACAAAATGTGCATTTAAAAAAATACATCAATAACTAAATCATGACTAAATTAAGCTAAGCCTTATGGCAATTACCTTTTTATATACACTATCTACTAGATATCATAGCATCTACTATGTTTTTGTACAGTGGTGAACATTCTATTACAGATTATATGTCAAAAAACTTCTGTTTGGAACAAATGTTCATACAGCACGCTATTTTCTCCCGCTTACCAGTCACGGATTAAAGTTGAATCTGTGCACAATTTTTCATTGTCGATGAAAACACATTAAAAAACTTTAAAAAAAAAAATTAAAAAATTAACCAGGTAGTTAATTAAGTAATGGTATTTAATTAATATTGTTAGATATCGAAAAAGGGAAATAAATATGACAGTATTGAGATGTATGCATGTAAAATATGGAGTTATTCCCCTAAGACGAATAAAGTAAGCCTTTTTTAAAAAGTTTTTTATCTTATTTTCAGTAATGATTATACATTGTGTCTTGATTGTCATTAAGTGACAACAGTGGTAAAGTGAGCCTAGTTTATTGAAATTGATAGTGAGAATGTTCTGTTGAGATGAATTATTTTTATTAACAAATAGCTATAGACTTCGCATACCAAAACCAGTATATTAATATTTAAAGAACGATGTTTACTGCAGGCTATTCAAATCACTCAAACCCACTTGTTATCACAATTCTGTCTCCAGGCGTGTCTTTTTATTCATCAGCTTGTCCTCTGCTCCAAGAAGCCCCACCCCCTGCAGTTTAAACATTTAAAAATAAACAATTCGATGTTTTTCTAAGAAAAAAAAACTAGCATCTCAAGTGGTTTCATCTATAGACGCACTTCATTATAGTAAAATTATGTGAGTTGATAACAAGTGTCAGCAGTGGTGTCACTAGGGTAGGTATCACCAGGTGCGGTTAGTTCAGGGATCACCACCCAAAAAGAAATAATCTCAATAAAAACTATCGTGTTTGTTCTTTTTTTTATATTAATTGATTGTCACATCAAAATAATGTTGATCCTATTTTAATTAAAATGTTGTTATCTTAAGATCGTTGATCATTCTACTCAGTAGAAAGTCAAATGTGAGCTCTAGTTCAACTTCCAAGAACGACTTTCAAAAATTCTTGGTTCTAATGTTGGCAAGACATTTGTTATTGATCATAATAGAGTTCTATAGTTTCATAAATAGTATTGGTCTATATAACCCCGGGTACGCTATTCTGCCCCAACGTGGCACTCGGGTGCAAACAATCACTAGAGGAAGTGATTAGGATAAATGGATAGCAAAACAAATCTCCTGTGGGAGTCTCTAAGGGAATGCGAGAGTTTTCCCATTGCACGGTGAGGAGTTGAAAGAGAGTTCCCACGTCCCTGTCGATAATCTATGCGCCGTTCCTCAAGGCACCGTTTCACAAATGGCGTTAGCTTGATACAACATAGGAAAATGGCGGGGGTTCCCGGTGTGCTCGGCCTTCGGTCATGTATTCTAGTCCATACATCCGAAATAGCAATGTTTTTCATAGACATTGACTTGGATCTCTTCCAGACTGAACTGTTTGTTCAAGCAGGCTTACACGCCTAGAGTTCGAAGAGCTTTCGGCTCAACTCTTTTGACAACCACACGGTCTATACCTATATCCAACAAACTTTTGAATGGATGTTTTGGCTTACGCCCTTCTTTTGAAATAAGAATGTTCCTACTTAGAAGATAAAACTACGTCCTTTTATTTCATAATTTTATTTCTTAAACTTTCGTAATCATGTCGTTTTTTAACTTGATGTGTGTTCAGCATGAGAATAACTACAGTGTAAAATTAACCGATTTTTTCTCCTTAAAAGAAAAGACATTCGTGCCCCTCCGCTTATTTGGAAACACTAAAGTTTGATAAATATATAAATACAGTAAAATAAAAATATAGATATTTATCTGTATTTTAGACAGAAATAAGCAAATTGGGATATCTAGTTTCTATCATTTTATTTTTTAAAAACTGTCTGCTTTTGCAAAATTACATTTTGACCACTTGGGTGTCACCTCCTGGTGGGTGTCACTCGATGCGGCCCGCACCCCACGAGTCCTGCTAGTGACGCTTCTGGGTGTCAGTATAATTGTTACAGAATTAAACTTAATTTGCAACGCAACTGAAGCATTACTTATATAAAAAGCTGCTATTAAAGTACTTTTACATGAAAACTTAAGTTTTCCTCATAAGGTACGCTTACATTACTAATGCTCCACCAAAGAGCGATGTAATATTAGCTGTCTGAATTTCTGGTCTTCAAACGGATTTTATCTCCAATACTGACTGGCTGGAACTCGACCATTTATTATGGAACACTATTCACGAGCTCTTTCAGACGAGACGAAATCACGTGGAGAATGGACGGTGCAACAAAAGAAGACTTATCGTCCTAGAGGTGGGCGAGTACTGTACAATGAATCCAGCTGGGCTGCTCTTGTATTCATTCAACGTGCGTGTGAGCAAGAGTATAAGCGAATGTGTTGAACATGTTGATGTGTGTGTGTGTGTGTGTGCT
This sequence comes from Biomphalaria sudanica, assembly GCA_036873155.1. Taxonomy (NCBI): domain Eukaryota; kingdom Metazoa; phylum Mollusca; class Gastropoda; family Planorbidae; genus Biomphalaria; species Biomphalaria sudanica. The sequence goes on from JAZGLO010005874.1 coordinate 38,059, forward strand.
TGAGTCAGTGTTCGTGTAGAGCCTGTGGCTTTTTATCTTAAGTCCAGCAATGACTTACACAAGATCCTAAGTATATTTATGGGAATTGGTTCAAGTCCTGCGTACGATTAAATTTATAAACGCTATTGTTTATTTAAACAAGGAGAGACAACGTCTACCAGACACTGGCAATCAAGTCTAAATAGATAGATATTCAAAACATATTAGAGAGCCTTCTGAAGACTTTTTTTTTTGTCGAACTTAAAAGCTGAAGGCATTATTTCATTGCCGTGATCAATAAATGAATATTTCGTATTAAGTGAACCAAAAATAAATAAAATGAAGTATGCAAAGTGTTTATTCCATACACATATACCATTTTTGTATAACAGAATATTAGATATTTGAAATTTTAGGTTTCACGACAGGGAACATTGCAATAGCAATAATAGACTACATATAGACAAATGTTTCACGCACACAGATATTAAGACCTGTCTTCGAGCCCAAAGATTATTGAGGAAAGCAGTATTTTCCGTGGCTATGTAGCCCCAGCTGTGACCTACAAAATTGCCACATCTAACGCAGGCATAACCTATGTCCGCTGGTGGTCGATTTAAATTTTCTTTTCGCCGTCTACGTCTGTCCTCGGCAGAGTATCCCGCGGCCTTTGTAAGTGACTTAAGCTTTCTTGTTCTGAAGCCGCATGTAATCAGATGCTTTCTTCTATGTTAGTTCAAGCAGGTTAGCGCCTAAGCGGGTCTTTAAAGCGTTTCCGTGGGACAGAGGTCAATCACCTTGCAGCTCACCCAAAAAAAAAAACAACTGCTTTTGGCATACGTTCATACCCATCAAGGTAACTGTGGGATCATAAGAAGTCCCTCTATACTGCCCATACCAACGCTCGTTAGAACATCGCTGTTTGTAGTGCGGTCTTGCCACCGTATGTCCATAACAAATAATTAATTGGCTAATTCGTTAATGTTTTATTGCCTCATGTATTGTTCTACGCCAATCAATAATTATGCTAAGTTCCCACTTAATCCGAGGCTCGAAGACAAGACTTATAAATATATAAATTATTTCGATAGATACCAACAATGGAAACTAATCCTTCATTAGCCTATTCATAAATGTAGTTAGATATCTTGGGTTTTATCTTTTTAAATACCTACACTTCATTTCTCCCACACCTAATTAAAACTTTAAACAATTATTTACTGTACATCTCAAAACATGAATCAATCAATATTAAAAAATTACCCACTAGTCAATTAATTCGTGTTAATTAATTTTGTTTGATATCGTAAAAGGGGAAATAACATCTACATTGTTGAGTGATTTAGTTGTTAGTTGTGAGTTCATCCCCTTTGATAATTTTTATTATTATAGAGATTGCTCAGTATTTTATTAACACTCTTCCTCATCCAATCAAACTGGCAATGTTTTAATTTTTATTTCTTTACTAATTTTTTATTTTTTACAAATTTATTTTTATTTAATCATTTTGGAGTTTATATTTTCTAAGTTTTGAAATAATATGATATGAATTATTTATTATATCAATAAACTTTCTTAAACACCTGAAATGGTTGACAAAGTTTACATATTTTTTCTTTCAAAAAATATCTAAGCTAAAATAAGTGCAACCAAAAAAAAGTCTTTTCACATACACTGCATACAAAATATCATAGCATCCACTATATTTTTCTATTTTTTTAAATACACTTTTACTAAACACTTTTATTTATTTTAAATTGCGCCTTGATTGTCATTAAATGACATTAGTGATGAAGTTGACAATTAATTAATGTCTGAACACATTGTTCATATCAAAGGCTTCATTATTGCTATATTATTGTATAGCGCGTCTTTCACTATCTTACAGTAACATCTCTGCGCTTAGATCCGATCTCTTTTGCGAGAATGGATGGGGCTATCTGGAAGGTTTCCGAGCTGCCTTTAGACCCTCCCCCCCCCCCAGCCAGAAGATAGTCAAGCATTAAAAATATCGCGATTTTGTTAAATACTCAGACTTTGTGAAGTCACATCATTTCTCTCACAAGCAGAAGTTTTCTTCATGCGTGTCTCCGTTTCTTTGTTGTCGGTGGACTTTAAACCATAAAAACGTGGGCAGAAATGAAATTACATTAATTGAGCCAACAGTACAACCTGATCTTGATGAGCGTCTATAGACAAGGCCAGATAAGGACACACCACATTGAGTGCTTTATACAGTTCAATCATTAGACATTTTTTACAAAACTATTATACACGTGCTATAAGAGGTATGTATTCAGTTTAGTTATTACGAAGCTGATATCACTCTGTCTGTCTGTCTGTCTGTCTGGTATACATTTTGAACACTTACCTATATCGGGTCAAGTTAAAATTTCGCAAAATTATACATTGAAAGTAGCGCTATATACATTGAAAGTAGCGCTATATACATTGAAAGTAGCGCTATATACATTGAAAGTAGTGCTATATACATTGAAAGTAGTGCTATATACATTGAAAGTAGCGCTATATACATTGAAAGTAACGCTATATACATTGAAAGTAGCGCTATATACATTGAAAGTAGTGCTATATACATTGAAAGTAGCGCTATATACATTGAAAGTAACGCTATATACATTGAAAGTAGTGCTATATACATTGAAAGTAACGCTATATACATTGAAAGTAGCGCTATATACATTGAAAGTAGCGCTATATACATTGAAAGTAACGCTATATACAATAAAAGTAGTGCTATATACATTGAAAGTAGCGCTATATACATTGAAAGTAGCGCTATATACATTGAAAGTAGCGCTATATACATTGAAAGTAGCGCTATATACATTGAAAGTAGCGCTATATACATTGAAAGTAGCGCTATATACATTGAAAGTAGCGCTATATACATTGAAAGTAGCGCTATATACATTGAAAGTAGCGCTATATACATTGAAAGTAGCGCTATATACATTGAAAGTAGTGCTATATACATTGAAAGTAGCGCTATATACATTGAAAGTAGCGCTATATACATTGAAAGTAGCGCTATATACATTGAAAGTAGCGCTATATACATTGAAAGTAGCGCTATATACATTGAAAGTAGCGCTATATACATTGAAAGTAGCGCTATATACATTGAAAGTAACGCTATATACATTGAAAGTAGTGCTATATACATTGAAAGTAACGCTATATACATTGAAAGTAACGCTATATACATTGAAAGTAACGCTATATACATTGAAAGTAACGCTATATACATTAAAAGTAGCGCTATATACATTGAAAGTAGCGCTATTTACATTGAAAGTAGCGCTATATACATTGAAAGTAGCGCTGTATAAAAGCTATATTTATTATTAGTATTGTTCCTAACAAAGCACGAATCAATCAAAAAATTAACCACTTTGTTAATTAAATAGAGGTAATTTTTTTTATAGATACCGAAAAGGGATAAAAATCTTACAATATTGATATATGGCTGTAGGTCTTCCTCTAAGATAAGCGTTTTTTTTTTTTAAACGTATTTTTACCAAGTTTTTATCAACTCTGTCTAGTAATAAATGTGTAGCCTACATGTTATTTCTATCACACCCAATCTCGATCAAGCTGAAAGTGTGCACTATTAGATTTATTTCTTTTATATGTCAAGACAAAAAATCCATTAAAAAAAAACATTCACCAACAAGTTAATTACTATTGGACTATTGGTAATTGGTTCCGAAATGTTGTTAACGCCGGAAGTAGTAATGGTCTTAAGCCCATCATTACCTATAAAGTGCTTCCAATGGCATACGTCTCAAATAGCCTCTGACAACCAGTCCAACTCCTGGCCTTCACGTGTGGCTCGGTTACTGAGCCTGGCGGAACCGTTACCACAGACAGGAGAAGGGGCAAAGGCGAGCAACTGGCGCCTAAGCCAGTAAGCTTCGGGCAGGAGGGGCTCGTTAGCCTTGGTTGGCCTCTCATCTAGGAGAAGGAAAACTCTGAATCCAAACCTCCGCTGCCCTGCGGCTATACCCAAACACGGGAAAGGCTTCGGGAGACAACCCTGAGGAAAAATCAGGAGCTGGTGACCCTTAGGCAGACTGTGGCACACCGTGCTACAGCCTGGCAGATCGTGCGGCGCCACTGATCCCAAACTGTATGGGATATTCCGTTCCTTTGGTCACATCAGCTGCGCGGAGAGGGGGGAACTGCTGTGTGGGCGACATCGTTCCGACCATAAACAATACACAGGCTTTCATCTCACTTATTCAAAGCCCTAACCCCAAAACTGGAGAGGACACTCCAGCTTTGCCTTTATCGTCGGAAAAAAACGGGAAGTGGCAGTCACTGGTTATAAGCTCAAGCAGCTACCGCCCGCCTCAAGCTGGGCAGCCCCCAGCCAATAAGGTGTTGTCCCGTCATGTCCTGGCCCCAACCCTCTTTGGAATACTATTTTAACTGCTAATCCACAACGCATTTGACAAATCCACCGAATCTCCATTCCAGATTTGATGGCAAACTCCTAAATATTGCCAGACTGAGGGCCAAAACTAAAATCAGAGCCACCCTCGTAAGAGATATGCTATTCGCGGATGACGCAGCGGTAGTGGCACACACACAAGAGGAACTACAGTCACTAATGTCCCGCTTCTCTCAGGCCTGTAAAGAATATGGCTTGATTATTAGCACGAAGATAACAAATGTTATGGGACCACCCTCCATCCTCCTAGACGATAACAAGCTGGACGCCGTAAACGAATTCTGCTATCTGGGATCCACAATTAAAGATGACCTTTCTCTAGAAGAGGAGATAAAAATACGCATAGGGAAGGCTGCCTCGACATTCGCTAGACTCAGGCCAAGAGTTTGGGAAAACCATAAGCTAACTACGGTGACCAAAATGGAAGTCTACAAGGCATGCGTTATGAGTACACTGCTGTATGGCAGTGAATCATGGACCACCTATGCAAAGCAAGAGAGAAAACTGAACTCATTCCATTTGAGATGTCTCCGCAGGATCTTGAATGTCACATGGAAAGAAAAAGTGTGCAATACTGAGATCCTTGCGCGATCAGGTATTCCCAGCATCTTTACATCCCCCAGACAACGCCGTTTGCACTGGCTTGGACATGTTCGCCGGATAGAGGACAAGCGCATCCCGAAAGTCATCCTCTATGGTCAACTCGCGACTGGCACAAGAAAAACTGGTCGCCCCCACCTCCGTTACAGAGATGTAATAAAACGTGACCTCAAATCAGTGAACATCCATACTGACAATTGGGAAGACAAGCTCTAGACCGCAACAGATGGAGAGAGACAGTGACCAAGAAAGCTATGGACAGGGAGAAAAACGTACAATCCGAAAAACGGCCAGCTCCTCTACCACCGAAGCAAAAGCCACCTTAACCTGCACTATCTGTGGACGGGAGTGTCTCTCCAAAATAGGGCTCCACAGCCACACGAGGAATTGTGCTCTGAGATGAACCGTAGGTCGTTCTACGACTGAAGGAGGCCAATGTATGTATGTATATAGTATATGTATAATGTATTGGTAATTATTTTGTTTAGTATCTCTATTCAAGGGAAAGAACTTTTTCTTGACTGATAAAGCGGTATAAGCTGAATAAGTACCTTTTCTGGTTTGTAGAAAAAAATGTCAATAACTTCAAATAACTATAGAATCTATTTTCATCAGCAGCTCCCTGGCACAGGAGGAAACCATAGTCCTCGAGCTCGGATTCTGGTCACTCAATTTCTTTTATTTGTTTAAAAATACATTTCAAAAGCGATCACCCAGATGCCCCATTTCTTTCTCCCCCAGCCCTTTTCCGACTGGTCCAGAAAATTGATAGAATCATAGCGTATTGAGCAATAAACAACAATTGGTAAAAATATTTCTAATCCCACAGATTTATTATTGTTAGTCTAGAGTCTAGATTTATTACTAATTTAATTACATAACTGATCCAAACTAATTGATATAACTACACTACACATAAGCTTTCTTTTTTAAAAAATAAAAGGATTTTTAAAATTTTGCTTGTTTATTGTGATTAGTAGAATGATGTGACCTTTGACCCATTAACCTTTTCCCCCAAAAATAGCTGCATAAAATATTTCTAAACATTATTTGAATGGTCGCCTGCGTTCAGCCTATATTACCTGACTTTGACAAATAAATCTAGTAACGCAAACCTTTAGCAGATCTGGATTGATAGCTGCTTTGGAGTTGTCTCTAGCAGGGCATTTTCGGATATAAAACAAAAACGGGGGGGGGGGATAATAAAGGGGAGCAATGCCAAACAGCCCACCCCCCTTTCTTGTCCTTACTCTAGCCATGGTTTGTCATTTCACCCGAAAGCAATTTTGTGTGTATGTGGCGGTTGAAGAAATCGATGTATGATGGGCCCTCGGGTTCTGTTCAGTATCACAGTTGTCTCTCTTGAAGTAGACTCACGACGTAGGCACAAGAATCGGTCAAAGTTGTCTCTCTTTAGGTCAGGGGTTCTCAACCAGTGCGTCGCGACCCCTTGGGGGTCGAATGAAAAATTGCCAGGGGTCGCTTAAGATCCCCGGAAATTTGAATTATTTGACTATTAATTATTGAAAGTTTTTGTGTGTCCATTCTAACGTGCTGTCACAAGCAGATTTGAATGGTACTTGGTATTCAAACTAGTTCCTATCCCGTTCTGGATTGTGTTGCGCCTTCTTCTTCCATTTCCAAGAACAAATCTTTGCGCAGCAAGGTTTTCCAGCTTGTTAGTTATTAAGTCCAAATTCAGAAGCAGACTTGTTACAGATATTGACATTCGTTGTTTAGAATGAATTCCTGATCTGGTGGAACAGAAACAAGCCCAACCTTCATATTATCATTGGCTGCAACATGTGTATTGTGAATACGTAATAGAAATGTAAATAAATGCAAGTCTGAATAATAACACTTTTATTATGATCACAAATTTATTTATCTGTAAACGAAAAAAATTCGGTTGGGGGTCGCCGCCTAGTGGGAAATTATATTAGGGGGGTCGAGGAACTAAAAAGTTTGAGAACCACTGAGTTAAACCAAGACTAGGCAATTCTTATCTTATCTTATATAATACAGACGTTACTTCAAAAAAGAAGATGATTACGTCCTACGCGTCATGCATTTAGTCATGCATATTAACCAATGACCTAAATTCTGCCAAGTCACTGGTTTTCCTGGCTAGCTCAGGCAACCCATTCCATGCTCTAACAGGGGTTTTCAACCTGTGGGTCGCGACCCCTGTAGGGGTCGAATGATAATTTGTCAGGGGTCGCCTAAGACTATCAGAAATTTGGATTTTTTGGTCTTTTTATTATCGGAATTTTTTGGGGGGCCGTTTTTAACAAGCATAAATTGTACCATAGTTGGTATACATTGTCATTTCTGATAAACATAACAAAGGGACATTACTGAGATATAATCTCCACTAATAATGTATGAAACGACCGTCATATATACATGAAATACAACAAATGAGGGGGGGGGGTGACATGTTTCTGAAGACGGATAATTTGTTAGTGGATACAGGATGGCATTTTGAGTTAGTGAGTGTAACATCATTGTTGGAAGGTAGACGTGTTTTTTTCATTGATAGTTACTTCTTTGTAACGAGTTTGTTGCGTTTAGCGTGTTCTTCTATTTCACAATGTGACAAGGTGGTCGAGGGGGAAAGTTCTAAAAAGTTTTTTTTAGAAGTTTGTTGTTTTTTAATCAGAAAATAGCCGACCTGGTAGACATCTTGGTCACCTTGAATAATTACATTTTTCAGTGCAAGGATCAAATGAATTAAATCTCGATCAAAATACATACGTCATAGATCAGATATAGACATTACTATAACGATTTTATAGCATTAGCAAATTTACCTAGGCCTATGAATGAAAAAAAAATTACGGTTGGGGGTCGCTGCCAAGTGGGAAATTGTATTAGGGGGTCGCGGCACTAAAAAGGTCCACATGGTTTTCCAGCCTTTGGAATCTGTCCTTCATCTCCATATGAAGTCTGTCCGGCACTTCTGTCGCAACAAGTTTGAATGGCAGTTCTATTGACAGTCCTACATTAGATTTCAACTCCCCATCAAGTCTTTTCTTTCTTCTGATTGTCTTGATTACAGGAAACCCATAGCATTCACAACCTTCGTTTGTTCTTTCAATGGATTGGCTGATCAGTTTCGTCCGTTTCTCATCATTTTGCAGAAAGCATGAAATGGTTTTAATTTCTTCAGCAGCTTCCCATACGTCCAGACGTTTGTAGTTTCTTCTGAACTATATTAATTGGGCGCAGGGAATTGGACCAAAATTCCAGATAAGCAAAAAAATCATAATTTTCCACTGTACGAAGAATATTCTGTGCACTGCTTCTAGTGTTCATTCTTTCAGTTGTTGATTCAGAAAGTTTCTAAAAAAAAATTGTTGATTTTGTCGAGATACACGGAAACTGCGAAGTAGCTTCTTCTCTTGCGGACTACCGTGTATTACTCTGCTTTTTTAAACTCCAGGCTCCAGCTTCTTTTAGTTTGACCCATCTCTGGGGTGAATCTGAACAAAAAGTTGAACAATTCATGCACAGTTCCAAAAAAAAAAAAGGTTGACTATTGCTGGATCTCAGCACAATGAGCTACCAGATTGATTATCACAATTCAGATAATGTTGCCTTTGGATTACGTGTAAGAGACGTAGACCCTACTACAGTGATTCTCAAACTGTATGTGATCTTTTGTGATCGAATTTTATTTTACACATGAATATCAAATTTAGGCCTACTTATTTTACAAACTAGCCAATGTCGTCCTTTCACGAAGCAAAGCTTTTCAACTTCAATGAAATTGAAAAAAAAATGAAGAAACTTTTAATAGTTTAATAATTTTACACTGCAGTTATCGCATAATTTCTATACACTACTATTGACTACGCCATATTTTTTAAATTGAAAAATTTCAATGATAGGCTTTAAATTAAATCTAGACTTAAAAGACTATGTGCACAATTTTCCCGAACATTTATAGGCTATTTATTACTCATTAATTAATCAATAATCTCTTATTCGGTAATTCCCTAAGCGATATAGTTATTTCAAAACCAACAAGTCTTAAAAGAAGCAAAATCTACATTTATTTATTTCTGTACTCTGAGAAGTTCTGTCAAACTAGAGCAGCGGTTCTCAACCTTTTAGGCTCGGCGACCCCTTTTTACAACCCCTCACTCTGCCGAGACCCCCCATCCTCCGCATACACACACAGCAATAGAAGAATGGACAAAAACAATTCATTTATCGGTGGTCTTAGGCGACCCATGGCAAATCGTCAATCGACCGTCAGAGGGGTCGTGACCCACAGGTTGAGAACCCCCTGAACTTGAGTTTTTCTCCATGTGACCAGCGAGCTATTCTAATACTATTCTTTTCTCAGCGCTATAGGCAGGGGCGGACAGGCTATATGGGCAAACGGGCAAATGCCCGGTGGGCCGGTACCAAATGGGCCGGTCTGGTCGCGACCAAAGAAAAAAAAATTCAATGCAGACAACTTTAAAAAAAAAGGGAAAGCACCAAGACACAAAGGCCCAAACACGTTTTCTTATTGTTTTTTTTTTTAATTCTTATTACAGTTAATTTTGTTTGAAATTCAACAAGAATATCAACAACAAAAAATACACTATACACTGTACGTATTATCATTTGCAAAATGTTAGACCATAGTTTCTGCTATGCACGAGCGGCATGGCCTTCAACACAGCTTTGATGTCTTCGAGGTTGTGTTTGGCCTAATCAGTTTGCTGGTCGGCATGGGCCTTTGATGGCACTCCCATTTTTGTTTTGCTCCTTCCCTCCCCCGTCTTTTAATGTTTCCAATGAAATTTAACCAAAAAGAGGGACGACATAGGCTAAGTTAGAAAACATTGATATAACGCAGCAAAAAGGCGCGACAATTAACTCTTTAACAATACTTAATAGAAATTAACTTTAACACATACACACAGCCGCGAAGTTGCAAACCACCCAACTTATTCATAGCTCAATATGGGTATAAAGTTTCTTTTTGTTTATTTTTAATAACATAGATCTAAAAATACTACACTTAAGGCTCAGAAAAAAAAATATTTAATTAAAAAATAAATCTTGATCTAAATCAATTTTTATACTATTATAATTAATGCCAAACTTATGCTTAGTATAAAGTCATTAATGATGAAAATTATTACAAAAATTGCAATAATTTATTATACGCTGTCACATCCGATATTAATGAAAGGAGATGTATATCTCTATCTATATACTTCTCTGCTTCCCTCAACGGTTTCAACGAGAAGAAGCGGGATAGTCCACGAGAAAACAAGAGAGGGGGGGGGAGAGATCACGTGGGTATTCACACGTCCCTACGGTTGGCTGCGCGCTGGACTGTCGAACCCTGCGTGTCCCCCCCCCCCCCCTTTCGTCTTGCGGGAGGTTTGGACTAAAAAGTAAACTATCTTCAACTCTGAAGGAACATCCGAAACATCTCAAACATTTTACAAACAAACATTTTACAAACACTAAATAGCAGGGCCGGACTTAACCGTTGTGGGGCCCTATGCGAAACGGATTTCGCTGGGCCAAATTTGGGAAGGGAAGCGGATAATTTGTGAGATTTAAGAGTTTGTATTAGAAAATAAATTTATCTATGTATTTTATTCATTCTTTACTACGTACAGAATTACTTTACGAGCCTTGCGTATTGCAAAGTCATAGAGAATATCATAATAATTCTGTTTCCTAGATAGATCACGGTCAATAGCAAGAATTACCAAATGTTTCCATCTATCTTTGAGAATAGTTGACCTCAAGTAACTCTTCATTAGTTTGAGACGCGAGAAGCTTCTTTCTCCAGACTACACAATTCCGGCTAATGCATAATGTCCTTTTTATTTATCGCGCGTAGGATTGGCGTTTTCCATATTGAATGACACCCCAAAATGACAATTGTTTTTCTATATATTTCCGTATATTTTAAGGACTTTTTCGTATATTTTGCAATTTCGGGAGATTGCCAGAAGCTCATGGTAAATCGACAGGAGGGCGCGGGAAATCTGTTTTAAGTTATAAAATGGTTTAATTTAATAATTTAAACACCTTGAATTATCGCGGGTCCTATGAAAGTGCTGATCCTTTGAAAGTGGGGGCTTGCTGCGGTCGCTTAGGTTGCAGTGGCCTAAGACCGGCCATGCAAAATAGCGGCGTATGCTACGCCGCCGGTCAACTAGTTTTATATAATGGGTCATAGTATATTCATATACAAATCGCGTTTTTGAGAATGTACTAGGAGGAAGCAAGAGCTTTTCACATTAATTAAGTAAGTGCCTCTCTAACCGTTCTGCTTTCTCTTATCTTTTATTGGAATGGGTTGCCTGAGTCAGCCAGATAAAACCAATGATTTAGTATATTTTAAGTCACAGATCAACAAGCATGACTAGATTGACTTATTTTTTGAAGAAACGTCTGTAATCTATAAGTAATACCATAAAGCTTCAAACTCATTAGGCTGCTATTGTATTGTTTAAACTTTTATAGTTTTCAGACTACATGTATGTATAAATAGAATACATTATGCAATCCTACGAATCCATACATCCAGTTTTCGATGCCTTATCAAACTTTATATATTTGAAGAGAATTAGGCTTACACCTATAATGTAACACATGGGCGTAGCCGGGAGGGGAGGGTCTTCAAACCATCACTTGCCTCAGACCTCATTGTCCGAAATGGAAACTTTACTTACTGCCCCAGTGCAGCCAACTTAAGCAAACTACAGTCACCAAATTTCATGAGCGTAGCTAAAAGGGTATTTGTGGTTTCCCTTCCCCCCTCCAATACAAAAACTAAAGCATTTTACCATTTTCTACCAGCCGCTGGACTCTATTGAATAGCAGATTTGTTTTTTGAATTTTTTTTAGCGGAAGAGAAGCAGGCTAATTGCACTGTAGATACCTCAGAATCTGCGTTTTTAAAGCTTAAAATAACGGAAATAATGCTTGGTTCCGGGGCTTCGCCCCGGACCTGACTGGGAAGAGCTCACAGCGCTCCCCCAGACTCCCTAGCTGCCCTTTGGCGGTGTGTACTGTCTTTCCACTAAATATAGGAAGAGAGTATTCTAGGGTAGAAAAAAATTTTGAAATAATGAAAGATCAGAATGTAATGAAGATTAATTACATATACACACACACTAATATATATATATGTATATATATATATATATATATATATATATATATATATAAATTGCGGAGTGGGGTAAAAATCTCCCCCCCCCACCGAAAATATATGACATGCCATTTGTGGGTCGGTTTATATGGTAATGCCCGGGCCGATTTTGACACTCAGTCCGCCCCTGGATATAGGCCTACATCAACTGTTCTTGGTAAATCGTTCGAGCCTGTTTTTTTTGTTTTTTTATCAGCATCCAGACAGGTGGCTTGAAGGTTCCACGAAGTTCGGACTTAGATCTAAATAGAGGTAGAGTTTGGTGATACCAGCGGCTTTAGAAATACGTGATTCTGGGCAGACAAAACAGGCTGCGTAAAAAGGACAAAAAAGGGGCGTGGGGGGGGGGGGGGTCCGCTAATATAGTACCGTGTGGTTTGTAAAGGGGTCCCTGAACTTTGTGACCTCTGCCTTATCACAGACCTATGTACAAATGCAATTTAAACAAGGGAAATCAATCTAGAATCTAGACTTCTAGATCTACGAGTGTAACATAAAATGTCAACAACAGTCCATAGATAGAAAAACAAAAGCTAATGAAATACTCAGAAAGTAGGTATAGTAGAGACAATAGATAGATATTAGATATTATAGTAGATTCTTATATCTGAACACCGACTTACGGGAACTATGTCAAATTTTTATTTTATTTTTTTTATTTGGTGAAGGTTTAACTTACTCAAACTTACTGTCTTACAAAAAAAAACTGAAAGCAGATTGAGATTCTTATTCTAATTCTGCAAATAAAGTATATACTCTATAAAGGACTAAAAAAATACTTCAATAGCTGTATTCCTTTGAATTACCACTCATAGTCAAGATTTTATTTTAAAATAAAGTGTATCACTTCATGCTCCTAGATATCTATATTGAACGCAGTATTTGGGCTTTCTCCTCACTTGCACTTGGACAGTGAGCACCATCATTGAACACCACTATGTAATTGCTAATAAATTATATCTGTGTTACTTAATTTTTTTTGTAGATTGTATTAAAAGAAGTAGATTCACTTTTGCAATATGTATTTATAGTCTATTTCCTCATATACTCTCTCTCTCTATATATATATAAATATATATATATATATATATATATATATATATATATATATATATATATATATATATATATATATATATATATATATATATATATATATATATATATATATATATATATATATATATATATATATATATATATATATATATATATATCGTTTAAAGTTTATTATTATATACCTATGTAATGTATGTGTAGAAACAGAAATAAATCTATATAGATTATATATCCATAAATTAATTATTATAATTTAATAAACATGATATTTTCAACTAGGTTACATTGGCTACATGTATTTTCTCTCTGTCTTTCTTTTAATTCCCATCCAATGACCCTCTTCTTGTTTTCATAATTTGGGTGTTCATTTTGTGAAACCTTGACATCCCCTCCCTCCCATAGATGCTTATAATTCTTCTCATGACTCTCTCCCCCTTCCCTCCACTGCCTGTTGGATAGTTTGTGACACGCGCTGAGTGTATACCTTTCCTCACCGCCAGCTCATCTGGCGTGATCACCTTCAGTGAGCATGGTCTCTGGCTTCAAATTAGCAGCCCGCACTTTTTCTTTCATTCATAAATTATATATTCTAGATATCTCAATCTAGGTCATGTTTATTCATTGAAAAAATCATAGATTTATTAATCCCAATAATATTTCTTATTACAATTTTGCTGTGTCCAAAGAAGGAGAATAAGCTGAATTCATTATTATTCATTGGACACCCCCTTTTTAAATTTCATTTAACAGCTAATGGTATAAATGTGATTGGAATGTCTTTCTAAAGATGTTTGGAAGCTTATTTTGATATGCCCATCAGCCTACGATCAAACAGGCTCATAATATAGCCTTCATCCCTTATATAGGTATGAAGTGCCGGGGGAGGTTAAAACAACAATGCGTAGGTAGAATTATAGAGGTTATTTATTTGCAATTGATTTAGATTATCGTTAAGTTTTTCTTATAATATTAGATTATATAATTATTATAATTTATAGGCCTATAGATTTAATAGATCTAGTTATAAATTTGTTTTGGTTAAATAAGATGATTAGTAGGCCTACTCTATATGTCTATTTGATTTACTTTTTTTTTTTCAAAGGCATAAATTTATAAAGCTTTAAAATTATTACATAGTTTCTATTAACTCAATGTGTCTGTCTGGTTAAAAGGTTGTACACGTCATTTAAAATTCTCCCTCACCCAATCTCAGATCAAGCTGACATTTTGCATAAGTAGCATTAATTCTTTTACCTTATAAAAAAAGAGTCAATTAAAAAACAATTAACTAATTTTTAGTAAATTATTAATTAATTAGTCAATTATTTTATATTGTACAATGGAAAAATTGTACTTGACTTATATGACGGTATAGGCCTATAATAAATTGAATCATATGATATCCCTTTTATACTTTGTAGGTCGCAGCTTTAAAGTTTGAAACTATCAATAGATAATTATAAATCTATTGCTTTCATAAGCATTTCGCTGGCACAGTGACTATTGTATTGGCTTTAGGAGGCTTTTTATAGTTGCATTTAAAAAATGATCAAGGTAACATTTACACAAATATCTTTCTTCCTCCCCCACCCCATTCCCTACTGGTCCAGACAGACTTATTATTGTGAGTCTAAATTTCTAAATCTATTACAAATTTAATTACATATATCATATGACTGATCCAAATTAATTGATACAACTATGCTATATAAGCTTTGTTTTTTTTACATGTAATATTTTATATTTGTCTTGCTCTGTGAGTATTGCAGCCTGCTAGCTACTTAGTGTCCTCCGACTGTGTGTCCATCTCATTAGTTGGAATGTTGACTTAGTGTCCTCCGACTGTGTGTCCATCTCATTAGTTGGAATGTTGACTTAGTGTCCTCCGACTGTGTGTCCATCTCATTAGTTGGAATGTTGACTTAGTGTCCTCCGACTGTGTGTCCATCTCATTAGTTGGAATGTTGACTTAGTGTCCTCCGACTGTGTGTCCATCTCATTAGTTGGAATGTTGACTTAGTGTCCTCCGACTGTGTGTCCATCTCATTAGTTGGAATGTTGACTTAGTGTCCTCCGATTGTGTGTCCATCTCATTAGTTGGAATGTTGACTTAGTGTCCTCCGACTGTGTGTCCATCTCATTAGTTGGAATGTTGACTTAGTGTCCTCCGACTGTGTGTCCATCTCATTAGTTGGAATGTTGACTTAGTGTCCTCCGACTGTGTGTCCATCTCATTAGTTGGAATGTTGACTTAGTGTCCTCCGACTGTGTGTCCATCTTCATTCTCTTATAAAATTATTTGTCATCTAGATCTGTCTCTTATGGTCTATTACAAACATCCCATATATCGGGGGTATAAATGTTTTTTAAAATGTTTTACAAGTTTTGGATGTTTCTTCAGAGTTGAAGATAATCTATATCCTAGTCCAAACCTCCCACAGGACAACGGGGGATGGGAGCGGGCAGGGTATGTATCTTTGACCATCGAGACGACTGAACAGCAAGATATACAATACATTCCATATGTTCTCTATGATATTCTATAAAGTAGTTAGGATTTACTGCTTTTTTTCAATTACTTTATCTGTTTAGAGAGACTGAAATGTTAAAGTAGGAAGCTGAAAGGCCAAACAAATTCCATGCCTAAACATAAGAGCCTGGACCATATGGTCAGTGACTGGATTAATCATTGGAATAATGGAAGCATGGCAAAGTTTCAAGTCAACCACCCTCATGTGTAAATATTCTTTTATATCGCTATAATGAAAGACACTACTTCCTTTTATTCTATATTTACTTTTTCTGTCATCTATTAATTATCGCTGACAAACCAAATGTAAAATAGAGGAATTAATAAAAAAACATGTTAATTTCTTGCCAAATACATTTTTATTATCTTAATTATCTTTATCACAATTAGTGGTATCAGGATTATTTTTAAATCTTTTTTTTTTCAAGCTATAATTTTTCAGATGGGCAGCTAAGCTGATACAACAGCATGCTAAAAACATAAATGTCATGGATTTGATCTTAATATGGGCCAATTTTTTCTTTCTTTTTAATTGACCAAAAAAAAAATGAATTTTTAGTTTACTAATTTATTTGAATGTAAAGTTTGAATTGAAAATTTATTACTTTTTAAAATTTCAGTAAATTAGAAGAACACTATGACAAGTATATTCTAGGAAGAAAAAAGGCCAAAATTTTTGTTCCACTTTGTGGAACTATGTTTGATATGTACTGGTAAGTTACACAATGCAAGAATTCACTTATTTTAAAATATTAATTATTGCAATGCACAAGTATGCTAGAAACAGAAAGTTCTTAGAATCTAGAGCCTTAAAATAAATTAGCTTCTCCCTCTAGTATTACTGTAATATATATTAACTCTTTGTCTCCTAACTGACGATACCAACGTTGATTCCACCAGAATGTGGTAAATAATTATGGAGAGAAAGAGTTAAATATGTCAGGGTAAGAATTGGTTCCTCCTAACATCACAAATTTATCCGTTTTTTTTTTTTTCATTTATGCGACTAATGTCACTAGCGTTGGTATAGTCAAGAATGGCAATTCTTCTTCTCTTATTCAAGGTTTAAATTACAAATAAAGAAAATCTCAACTGTATGTAAGCTAAACTGTAATTGTTAGAGCCTTTCAAAGCATCACTTTTTTTGTGTGTTCAATTCATTAACAGTCTGGCAGATAAAGGACATGAAATAGTTGGCATTGAGTGCTCAGATTTAGCAATCAAAACATTTTTCAGCAAGCACAAGCTCCATTATCACAAGGAACATTGTGATGATTTGAAGGGTACATTGTACAAGGTAAGACACAAGGTTTTGTCCAATGTAAATATTGTTTGCGATAAAAGTAAAAAAAAATTCCAGATTCAGACCTTGCAATCTACTAACACGGGAGTCATGTGGCCAGCACAACAACCAACTGCCTTTACTTTTCCACAACTAATGTCAGGTGCCCATTTAAGATGGGTGGACTCAGAGGTGCCTTAAAGATCCTGAAATTAATAACACAGTTTTCACTAGGATTCAAACCCTTACTCCCAGTTCAGAAGTTAAGCATGTTACCATTCAGTCACCAGGCAATATTTGTTTTTTTTATTTCTAAGTATATTTTACTCATTAAGATATATTTCCATGTGGGTCTAGACTCTCAATGTATGCCTAGACTGTTCTGTGGTTCTAGTATCTATTATATAAAATAATTGTTCTTTGTTAATCACGTTTTAAGTTGAAGGAATGTCTCATTTCTCTCACCAGAGTGACGATGGTAAAATAAAAATCTATTGCTGTGATCTGTTTGACTTTAAACTGTAAGGTCATTTCTTTAGATTGTACAAATAATAATGTAGCACTGGTGCTACTTGATTCTGCCAACTTAATGGAATCTAAAAATATTTGAATTTCATTTTGTTATACTTTTTTAAAAATATTATGAGTAACATTGCTAGAATGATTTAAAATTATGCCAGTGTATTTGTAAATACAATCAATGACCATTGACATATTTTTGTGTAGTTCTCTAGTCATCTTGAGGGTATATTTGATGTTATCCTAGACTTTGGCTCAATGGGGGCCATACAAAAAGAAGACTTGCAGGGAGATAACTGCAGGCACATTCTGGAATGTTTTGTTTATGACACAAACAAGTACTCAGGTATAGCATGAGTGAAAGGGAAGCATTTCATAATTGTTTTAAGCTAAAACATTTTATATTTAGATTTACTTGAAATGTATCAAGTATTGCTAATAAATAAAATTAATAGCAATTAATATTTATTGACACAATTAACAAAATGTCTCATTTGAAAGTTGAATTTTCCAACAGATTGTCACCCTAACTGCTTCACGCTAAATGACCTACAGGCTCTGTTAGGTAAGTTTCAGGAAATAATTGATTTCTTTGTTACAGATAATTCATTTAACTCCATTATATCCTATAAATACTTATGTTAATTACTCTGCCCACTGTCATCCCCCATCAACCTGTGGGACGTTCCGGTTAGGATGTAATCATCTTCAGAAAATGTAAAACATTTAGAACCATTTTACATCAAGAGACTTTATCAACAGCAATGCAACAAAAACTGACACCAATGATGTTTAATAACCAATGTTGTTCATTTAAAACATTGAAGAATGACACTGAAAAACAAATCAGAAATTAAGAATATAAACAGGGAAAGATAACAAAGAAAATTTTTTGAGTGGTTAGAAAGCATTTGCATGGGATATCTATTAACAAAGCTGCTGTTGTTAAAAATATGCATTTGTAGTGTTTCTATACAAATTTATCAGCCATGAAAATACATTTCTTCATATAAATTTTTAAACTGTTGCCAGTAAATGTTTCAACTGTCAAAATAAATAAAAAATGATTGACATTCCATCATCTTAGCAAGCATAACTCCTATGAAACCATTTTCAAATTAAACTTAAACAAAATACTCATTGAAGAAGAAATTTAAATATCTGATTCAAATAAAATCGTGTATCTTTGACTGTTGGCTGATATTTAAAAAATTCATAAATCATATTCATCTCCTGATTCTTATGTTGGTTTTACAAGCAAAATTTGAACTTCCCTAACCACAGTTTACATTGATTAATCAGATAAAAGCCACATTTTCTTAGTTTAACTACTGCATTTGTTTCATCTCAACAGGTGACTGTTGGTGTTTTGTAGAGAAAATGATGAAGGACCCAATCCCTATGAGGATGAGTGCTTAAGTGAAGAAACAAATTATCAAGACAATTCATTTCAACAAGTTTATCCACAGATCACAGGCACAGCATACTTTCTGATCAAACCAAAAGTCTAATAACAAGGGAGGTAGCATTAATGTCCATACTATATTGTAAAAATCTAATAGCAATGTTTTGTTGTATATATCTTTCTGAGATGACATTGACATGATTCAACATAATTCTTGGTCATTTGATGTAAGTGAAATTTTCCTGTACATGTAATTTTTTTATTATGTTAAGATGCATGGCTCTCAACTTGAGTGAACATTGGTACTGAGGAACTTTGTGTCACTTTCTAAGACCAAGTTTGTATCTAAATGTTTACATAACAGCTTCATACCAAAGAAAAGGGCCCTATGATATCATGTGATACAAACCTTTACTACGTTATAATCATACAATTTTATATACATTATTTACACTTTGTGCAAATACAAAAATTATATAACAAATCTAAATAGCTCAATATATAAATTTACTGAATTTACACTATCACAGCAATCCATGGGAAAAAAGAAAACCAAATGAAAAAAAAACTATAATTATTAGTTATAACATTTCTAGTGCACAGCTTTTTTTTTTCTTAGAAATTAAATATTAAATTTTAAAAGAGCTTTTTTTTTAACAAAAAAAAAATGTCTTAGCAATTAACTAGACTAAGAAAAGTCTGCTTAAACTTAAAAAAAAAAAACAACAACTAACCACACTGGATACTTTAAATCTTTATAATGACAAATAAATAAGAATATTACTATTATATTTGATATAAATAAATTTCATGTCAAAATTTTTTTTTATATTAAATATTGATACCTAGCCTATACAGTAGTGGTGTATATTAAATAAAAATATTTAGCCTTGTTCATTTTTGTTTGTAGGTTTGTTTCATTCTAACTATTTAAACCTTTTAATAAGTTAAAATGTTAGTTAATCAGCCCTTTTGTTTAAGTCTTGAATAAAAACATTCATTAAACTCAGGCATCACTGGCAATAAATGTGAAGCTTTGACTTCAGAATGACACAATGACACTGTTTTTTCCAGCAGATGGCTTGCAGCATCACTAGTCTGTAACATAAGGAATCTTTTAGTTTATCCATTTCTTGTTATGCCAACTACAGTTTGTAATCCTAAGTTTTTAAAAAGTCTGTAAGACTCTCAACTGGAGAGTAGAGCATGTAGCGTGGTGGCAGACGAGGCTGCTGAAACCACAGGACTCACAACAACTGTGGCATATTCACTAATAGCCTGGAAACAACAAATATTTTACAATTATTTTTAAGATAATCATTATAAGTTGTTTTTTTTTAAAGAGCCATATTTGTTTAAATCATATCATGGTGAATTTTTTTAAAAAATGTGACCTTGAGTACTTTTATTCAAAAGTATATGCAACTAGGAGACGCTGTGGCTGAGTAGTAAAGCATTTGGATTCTGAACCGGGGCTCCTGGGTTCGAATCCTGGTGAAGACAGGTATTTTTAATTTCAGGATCTTTGGGCACCTCTGAGTCCACCCAACTCTAATCGGTTCCTGACTTTAAAAAAGTTGGGGAAAAGTAAAGGTTGTTGTGCCAGCCACATGACACCTTTGTTAACCATAGGCCACAGAAACAGATGACCTTTACATCATCTGCCCTACTGACCAGACGGTCTGAAAGGGGAACTTAACTTTATCACTTTATATGTAACTCAGTAAATTACTGAAACCCTGTATGTTATGTTATGTTATGGGAAGCACTTAAAGTTGTGTAAGGCCAAATGACACAAAATGGAGCTTACTAAAATCCCTAATATTTTCTGCACAGCCTTAAAAATTTGATCTTTGTTGGGTGTGTTATCTTTTAACTGATCTTCCTTATACAATTAATATTTTATTAAGAATTTGAATGGAAACCGACTGTATTAATAAATGTTAAAACATGTGTAACACAGAATTTTTTATTTGTAAAAATTTGCACATTAATTTATATTGGACTAAATATAGGCCTACATTTTTTTATTATTATTAGGCCATCATTAATTGATTTTGAATATTTTTACTTTAATGTACATGATTGTTTAAAAAAAAAGATGTTTCTGATAATTTTATTTTTACCCTTTATTAATTTGTAAAGCTATTTCTTTTATATTTATAATTATTGCGAGATTCATTTTGTGTAATAAAGCCATGTTGAGCTAGTACTTAGTAGTTGCAAAGTTAAATGTATTCAAATTTCAACTAAGTAATCTGTAAGCCAACTGTTCTTACATTATAGAGTAGAGTGTATTGTTCTTTGCTCTGTACAGCCCCTGCTCTTTCTTTCCTTATTGTATACACAGTTTTTAATAGATCCACCATTCTTAGAGCTTCAAACTGGTGCATACACAGATCTAGTGCTATAAATGTTCCTGTTCTGCCAGTCCCTGGACTGTTGAATGAAGAAAAAAACATTTTAGACATAATGCAGGACATTCTTAACTAAATAAAACCTATTGCTGCTCATGAAAACTCAAGAAAACACAAAGAAACTAGAACAGACATTAAATAGAAATAGAATTGTGAGATTTAAAACAAATGAATATTCACATAGTTAGGTTAGTCACACACAAAATTTAGAAACATTTTAGGTCAGAGGACTAAAAAAAAAGTAAAACACTGAACCATAATTTAGAAATACAAAAACAAAACCTAATAAAATATTCATAGACACAAAAATAAAGGCACATTTCTTGTTCCATATGCTAGGACTGATTCATCCAAGTGCTCCTTCCCCTTTCCTAGGGCCATTTCAGTATGTAATGGATTGCCTGAATCAGCCAGGATAACCAAATACTTAGCAATGTTTAAGTCACTGATTAAAATGCATGACTAGATTGACACATGAATATGCATACTGAGTGATATACTTTAATGATTAAGTTTGTAGTGTCCTAGTGTCATTTCACTAAACGTATATAATTAATCAAGAAAAGTACCTGCAATGTACTATTAAAGGTCCTGAGCCACCTTCATACTTTGGCCTTGTGTCCAAGACAAGCTTAACTAGTGAAATAGGCTCAGGTAGTCCATGGGATGGCCAGCAAGTATACCAAAAATGGTAAACTTCTCTTTTCTCTATTTTCTGTGGAAATATTTCACAAAACACTAATAAATATTTTCTAACAAATCCATATTAAAAAACAATGCTCTTTATATGTATCTTTTTTAAAAATCTTTATCTGTCTACCACAATAAATAAAAAAAAATACACCACTGAATTATTTATAGTAATACACACATTGTTCTGTAATGGACTGATTCCAGTTATTCTTTTTTGTTTCTTTTATATGTTTCAGATGTTTCTTTAGAATTGAAGATTTTTACATTTTGCCACAGGATGGCGGGAGATAGTGGGGGCTGGGGTGGATCAGAATTTGATTTCTGACCATCTGGACATTGAAAGTGCTTACCACAAGACCAGGGAGCCATTCTTTTAATTATTGACTTAGCAATTATGTGACAGTTACTCAACACTATAATAATGGGATATTATGTGTACATTTGTCTTTATTCTGATTTTAATTTTTATTTCCTAGTCTTCCAAAATTTCAGACCAACTAACTATAATATTTGGCCATACTTTCAAATCATCAGTTGTATAGCACAAGCTTCCACTGACTTCTGTTTAACTACCAGGAATTGTAAACAAGTACCTACCCTTAGATGTTGGACTTCAAGTTTGGAGATGATATATTCTTGGTGGACATCTTTCTGTTTTAACTCAATAAGAAAGTCACCAATTTTTATTGCAGCACTTTGACCAACAAGTTCTGGCCAGTATAAGACACACTTGGTCTAGAATAGATACAAAAAATATTACAATATAAATCTTACACTTGGTCTAGAATAGATAAAAACAACATTACAGTAGAAGCTTATACTTGGTCTGAAATAGACATACATACAAAATATCTTCTTATCTTATAAAATACAGAAGTTATTTTAAAAAAGATGATAATTAGGTCCTATGTGTGTCCCTAGGGTTAATATAGTCGTGCATGTTAATCAATGACTTAAACTCTGCCAAGTCATTGGTTTTCTTGGCTGACTTAGGCAACCTATTTCATGCTCCAATAGCACTAGGAAAGAATGAGTATTTATACACACATGTCCTAGCATATGGAACAAGGAATTTGTCTTTATCTTTGTCTTTCTGAGTATTTTATTAGGTTTTGTATTTGAAGATTATTGTTCAGTGTTTTATGTAGAATTGCACACAAATAGCAGTTCAAGTCATAGGCCCTATACTTGGTCTAGTATAGGCACTCAGGTAACTAAAATAGAAACACATAGAAAATAATTATAGCAAAAAAGATAAAAGCCTAGACATTGTCCCATATTGTTACTAAACCCTTGTGGCATTTGGGGCTGAGTGATAAGCTTCTAAGATGCTGAAGTGAAGAACTCAAGTTCAGGTTCTGAAAATATTAGCTCAATAATTTACTTAAGCCTGAGTTTTGTTTGCTGAGCATCTAAAATCTGCAACTTTCCCTGACATCTTTCTTCCACATCCAAAACAAAAAAAACATGATATAGTAGCCAGGATATACGTTTACCTAAGTAAAAAAATAATAATACAGCTTATAAAGTTGTCTGATATAAATATTGGCCAACAGATTTCTTCTGTGATGAGAATATGAAATGATGCTATGTTACCTGTCCATCTTCTTCTAACTGTGTTAACATGACAATAGCCTTGGAGTTCTGTTGCCAAACCATGGTCCAAAAATCTGTCAGTGTTTTATCAATGGGTGCTTGAGTTGCTATATAGTATTGGCATTGATTGTTCGGACCCTGTTCAAATGAAAAATTAATGTGCATAAAAAATGTTGGACCCGTAAATATAAAAGTGTCTCTTTATTACTGAAGATGAGCACAAATTTTATGCATAAAAGTACAATCTCACTTTCTTTATACTTCCACATTGCTGTGGTTTAAATTAGTGAATAGGTTGAGCCTGATTCAGCTTGGTTTGCATTAGATCTAAGTTTTTTTGCCTGTCTACTTGCTTCACTATTGGCTAGCCTCTTTTCAAAACTCCTAGAGTATTGCCTGGAGGACTGGTTAGGTAAAAGCTTAAAAGTGACATTTTTGCTACAAAAGTCTTTTATTTCACATCTTTCATTTCTCTAGGATTTATAAATAGAAAAAAGAATAGAATAAAAAAAAATAATTAAAAATTTAATCTGTAAATGTAATAAAAAAAAAAAATCAAAATTATAGCCATATTGTTAATATTGTGAGTTTTGGAATTGGCAAAATAACAATTAACTTGGAAATCTAAATATTAAATTGCTGACACATTTCATAAAGCAGTAATGCTGCAGTATACAAGAGTTTCCCCTACTTACTGTAACATAGTTAGCATTGATATAAGAAGTCCCTCCATGTCCACTCTCTTTTAGCAATGACACTCTGGTATGTGCATCTTGAACAAGTTTGCATAAAACAAGGAATATAATCATTAACTTAAGGAATTAAAATTTTGTGTTTTACTACATACACATCATAATTTAAAAAAAAAAAAAAATTACATTCCCCAAGTCTAATTAGCCTTAATTTCAAAGTGTATTTTTATTATTTTTAGGGCTTTCTTACATTTTGTATGAGACTTTATTGTTAATAATTAAAATATACAATAAAAAAAAGGAAAGCCCTTCTTTCATATCTTGCAATCTATAAGGTCAGATGATGTAAAGGTAATCTGTTCATGTGGCCCACAGATAATGTGGTCATGTGGCCAGCACAACAATATTTAACAGCATGTTCTCTCACCCTTAGGGCTGATCCTGAGTTTGATCCCTTGCTTCTATCTCTTCCACCCTGAAGGATATTTGGACTAGGATTTCATTCCCAAAACTTATAAAAAGGCATGTGGAGCTTTAAAAGCAGGCTTTTGTTTGATTTCTGACCAATAAAAAAGTTCTCTCTTATGTATTATACATAATTAACTTATAGGCCAAATTGTACATATCCATTCCAATTAACTTACATGGCAATATATTAGCATATCTATTTTTATCTTCATCACCATTAGGAACAACTGAAAGTCGTGGCATGCTGCATGGAAGCATCTAGGTTAGAGTAAAAAAAAATCATTTAAAACTTCTTAGACAAATGAACTACAATCATTAGGATCATGTTTAGGGTTTAGCAATATGTACATGACCACATTCAAAAGTTGACTTACGCTAAACTCTTCCTCAATTTTTGTTTCATTGCAGCAATAATTGGACAATTGTGTATAGTTTAAGGGGCGACTTGGCTCAAGCTTTAAAGAAAAAAAAAAATTTACAAATTGAAACTATGTAAATAAGAAGAAATGCAAGATAATAATGTTTTCTTAATGGATTGGGCCATATGTTACTAACATAACTGCCTAGTTGTATTGTAAGATCTCTGGATTGTTATCTCGACAGTCTGGGTTTAAACCTGCCCACACCTATCCCTCGCCAATCTTCAATTCTGAAGAAATATCTGTCATATACAGTTTAAAAAAAAATATTTTTTTTTGTAATCCACATAGCGATAGTGCTAAAATTAAGTTTGTCTACATTTACACATAAAATTATGTAAGGACTCACCGAATCTGTGATGTCAAGGCCAGGGTTAAATAAGCCACTGTTTGGTCTGGACTTGTTGATGGAGGACAGGCGGATAGAATCAGAGCTCCAACTGACTGATCTTCTTAAATTTGGCTTCATACCAAATTGGTCCTTGTGACGCCGCCGAACAAAGATCTGAAAAAATTGAACCATAATTGCAAATTACATTAAATAGATTTTTTATATTAGGTTGACTGATTTATGATACATGTATTCTACAACATACAAATAAATCTTAGCCATATAGAAGCACTGTAGCGGGCACATAAAGCACTTGGTTTCTGAAGATTGGGATTTTGAGTTTCAGGATATTTGGATGCCTCTGAGTCCACCCAGCTCTAATGGCTACCTGACATTAGTCAGGGAAAAGTAAAGTGGTTGGTCATTGCGCTGGCCACATGACGACCTCGTCAACCGTGGGCCACAGAAACAAATGACCTTTACATCATCTGCCCCATAGATCGGAAGCTCTAAAAGGGGAACTTTATTTATTTACAGATTTAGGCCTAGTGTTAAGCCAATGCAAAGACCCAGTTGAAGCTCTAAAAGGGGACCTTCCTATTGTTAAGCCCATGCAAAGACCCAGTTGAAGCTCTAAAAGGGGACCTTCCTATTGTTAAGCCAATGCAAAGACCCAGTTGAAGCTTTAAAAGGGGACCTTCCTATTGTTAAGCCAATGCAAAGACCAAGTTGAAGACTTCCCAAACACAAGCATTCTTTTATATCTTTCATGTTGATGCTACATTTTTACCTGTAGAGTGATAAGACCTGCACAGCAACAGACTCCTACAACTGCTAGTACTATGGCCACAGTTACACCTGGATCATTCAGAAGGTTGGAGTCTTGAGATGCAGATGTCAAAGGTTTATTAGAATCATCTTTGATAATAACTGTTTTTAACTGCATGGATAAGAATTTAGCAATGTAGATAAATAAGTGTATGCCTGTTTCCTAGTCATTTTCTTGTACTTTAAAAAGTTAGTGTAGTATTTATATTACTATATGAACTAGACAGTAGTATCACACACTAAAATTGCTGTAATTTATATCAGCTTTGACTGAGGGAATACTCATGCTGTCCTCTAAATTAAATATTAATGTTCTTATCTATGTTGTTCGGATTTATCAATGGTCCTGGGTTCAAACCCTGCCCCCTCCTATCCCCCATCATCCTGCGGGAGGTTTGAACTACGAAGTAAATTATCTTCAACTCTGTAGGAACATCCGAAACATGTAAAACATTTTACAAACAAAACTTTCAGAAAGTTACATACATGATAAAGTATTATTATAAGTAAAGAGATTCTTGAAATATATAGTCAATGCTATAGCATATGTTAAGATTTGAAATATATAGTCAATGCTATAGCATAGGTTCAGATTTGAAATATATAGTCAATGCTATAGCATAGGTTCAGATCAATCATGCTTTTCAAGTAGATTTACAAGCTATCAAAATTGAAACATGAAAATATGAATAATCTATAATACAAAGTAGGCCAATGCTTTTTCCATTGTGTAGGCTATTTTATAATATAGTTTATGGTGTAACAATAATGCATTGTTATTCCTAGAAAGAGATGTATTAACATTTGGACCATTGTACTGTAATTGTAAAGAAATGGTATTCAACAAGTTTTATTGCAGAGTATTAGCTACTAAGCAATTTATAAGTAATCTATAAGTAATTGATGTTAAATACAGCAAAATAATTAAAGAAAGAAAGACATTATTGTGGAAATTGCAAGGATCAAAAAGTGAAAGAAATTGGCCAAATAGTGTAAAAACAAAAATTCAAAATGTAAATAGAACAATTCCTAGAGATAAAAATGTAAATAGAACATTTCCTAGAGATAAAAATGTAAATAGAACAATTCCTAGAGATAAAAATGTAACTAAAACAACTCCTTGAGATAAAAATGTAAATAGAACAATTCCTAGAGATAAAAATGTAAATAGAACAATTCCTAGAGATAAAAATGTAAATAGAACAATTCCTAGAGATAAAAATTTAATGTATTATTGTTACACAAAAAACTGGGACAAATACATATAAGGTGTGACAGAATGGCTGCCTGGTCATGGGGTATGCATCCTGGCTGTCAATCAGACTTCTCAATGGTCCTGGGTTCAAACCCTGCTAGCTGCCATCCTCTTTTGTCTTGCAGGAGGTTTGGACTAAGAAATAAATTATTTTCAACTAACAATGGACATCCAAAACATGTATAACACTTTACAAACATTTCTTACAAAAGCAAAAGATTTGACTATAACACTGCTGGCTGTGAGTTTGAACTATCAGAAACACCATTTAAAAAAAACAAATCTAAAAAATAATTTAAAAACTTGTAAGCTACAGTACAGGAAAGATAAGCCCTATGGAAATCTTTTGCTCTAAGATTTTTATTTTGACCACTCACCCTATTTAAAATTACAAAATTGTAATTCGATCCAATGGCATTCTGTAAAATTTGAGCACAAAGAATGGTCAGTTCATGGTCATAAAGCATTGTCTTATTAAGTAAATACAAGTTGACTTGAAGGTGATGTGAGTCAGACGTGATCTCAAAAAGTTGGATCTGAAAAACATCCAAGTGGTGTGAAAAGGGTTCACTAGTTGATAAGGAAAAATGCACTAAATGGAGACCTACACAACAATAGCTGTAAAGTAGAATTTAACTCTTACTGTGCAAAGGGTAATCAGGATAATAAACAATAGCATTCTATTTCTTCAGAGGACTATCTACTCACCTGATCAATGTGTATACTGACAGTGTCATTGCTCATAATGCGATTGATCTCTTTCTTCATTTTGTCTTTGTTACTGCAGAAGAATGTTGTAGTGATGTCCAGTTCCAGTATCAAATAAGTTGAGGGTAACTCTGAAAAAGCATATTTTGGAAAAAAAAACTAAGGAGTATAAAGGAGCTAAATCATAAGCAGAGACCTCAATATGTTTAAGAAGCTTACAAAATACTTTTTGAATATCGCAAAAGTTACACAATTTGAATTTAACGCATTTGTTGATTTAGATATAGATACAGGAAGATTTTTAATTTCTTGCATATTTTTGTCTTCATTTGTTTTGTTTTTTTGTAAGTAAGCGATATGTGTGCATCAATGGTTGTCATTCAGTAACAGAAAATACTGTAGAATTTTGAAAGCAAAAATAAAGAATTGAAATTTTAGTTACCTCTAGATGTCTGGTCTTGTCCATTCAGGTCCAACCCAGAAGTACAATTTCCAGACTGGACAGTTGTGGACTCAGCAGTATGGCCTTCTGTTGAGGTCATTGTTGTGGGTAACTGACTGGTCACTGTGGTTGTGGATGCTGTGGTGGAGGTTGCTTGAGATGGAGTGTTACTGCTGAAGTCACTAAAAGCTGTGGTTTTTGATGAACTTGAAGAGAACTTTTGGAAACTGTCAGGTGTAAATAAATCTGTCAGTGGCTGTGTTGAAGAAGTCTCTGTCAACAAGACTCTTGATGTTGTATAAGTTGTTGTTACTGTTAATCTTGTTGCTGGTGAAACTGATGTAGTTGCCCCATAGGCTGTTGTGGGATAAGTATCTAATATTTTTTCTTCAGAAGTATCCTCAAAACTTATTTCAGCATGCGTAGTTAAATCTGCGGCTCTGGGAGATGTTGGTTTGAAAAGTTTCTCTGTAGTCGAAGGATTTGAACTGCCTTGTTCTTCAAAGGTTCGCTGTGTTGTAGTATCAAGATGTGATGACGTTGTGCTTGGCAAGGAAGTTAGAATGGTGGTAACAGCAACATCAGTTGGCCGCTTGACAGTGCTTGTTGACATCATGACCTCTGAGATATTAGCAAAGTTGTCATTTGAGAAATTAGAGAAGGGAGAGAAATCGGCTTCTGTTTTATTCATGTCAAGGTGCTCTTTTTTTATTTCGAGCGTATTTGTTTCCCTTGTAGCCTCAATCGGGGTCTCTTGAGTTGTAGCTTCATCAAACACTGGCAGTGTTGTTTCTATAAAGAGTGCAGTAGATGTGCGGTTTGTAACTGTAGCCAACATGGCTGAAAAATCTGGAGAGCTTTCTTCAACAGGGCTAGTTTTATTATAAGAAAAATCAATGCTCGTGGAACGCACTAAAGTATCTGATGGTGGTGGAGAGGTAGAACTATGCCTGGGTTCACTGACGTCTTCGTTTACTGCTTCAAGACGAGACTCGGTCAAAGGGATAAACATACGAGCCTCCGATGTAGTTCTTGTAGTTACTTGATCATGTATGCTTGGTGGCACAGCCTGTGATGTAGTTCTTGTAGTTACTTGATCATGTATGCTAGGTGGTACAGCTGGTGATGTAGCGTTGCCTAGGAATGTGTTGCTACGAACACTAGTTCTAGTATCGTCCAAATGTCTTCGTTCATCATGGTCCTGAAAGATGTCACTTCTGCTACCATCATTGATTACCTCGTCCAGATTGTGCTCATTAGAGACTAAATCATGATCTCTGATACCGTCATTTGGCGTAACTAAATCCACTTCATGTCTACTTTCAGGCATAGCGTTATGAGCTGCCCAGTCCTGCCTATTCGGAAGCGGGCGATTGTTTAGAGCGTAAGATGTAGTCTGTCGATGATCACTAGTAGTAACATGTGTCGGGTGAATAGCCTGCGAGGCAGTGTCATTGTCCTTTTTCTGGCCTGGTGTGACTTTCTGATCATCATCATCACTTAGGACTAAAGTGCTTTCATTGTATATATCGTCATTGGACAGCACATCGCTCACGTGACTTTGTTCTTCTATGGAAGGGTCACTCTTTTTCACGATTGGCAAATTATTCTCGTTTAGAACATTGCTGGAAGGGACTTCGCTACGTTTTTGTGCTTGCAAGCTTTCGTCTTCGTAAACATTGCGTGTTGAGGATTCTATTCTTCCTTGCAGTGAGTCCTCATGTGGTCTTTGTTTCTCTTCGAATGTTTCCCAATGACTAGTGTTCTGTTCAACATTGTCTTCCTCTACGTCGTTCTCAAACCATTCCCAGTAATCTGACTTTTCAGTTGCATCGTCTAACCTTTCATCGTGTGTATTCAACTCTGTGGTTGGAACCAGTTCACCAAAGTGATTGTGCCCGGAGCTGTTGTTGGCTCTGTGTAACAATTGGTCAACAGGTTTTCCAGTAGCCGTGGCATACAGAACTGGGAGAAACATTTTAATGTAGTTGTATAAATAGGTGACGAAATGAAAAAAAGATTTGGTCATTTTAAAATACTCGGATAATTAAAAAATGTGATCGGTCTATCTGACCATTAAGAGAGAGAGAGAGACAGAGAAGGAGAGGGAGGGAGAGAGAGAGGGAGGGAGGGAGGGAGGGAGAGAGAAAGCGTTACAAAGAGAAATTAAAACAAACTCAATTAAGGAAAAACTTATATTTGAAACAAACATTTGTAAGCTTTAATCTTATCTTATATAATACAGAAGTTACTTCAAAAAAGGAGATGATTGTTGTCGTAAGGTTGTCATTGTTTATTTAGACATTTACTAAGCTTATAGCCAATTAGAATGGATCATAAAGATTATGATTATTATACGTTATTATTCAACAGTAATTTTGCTTAATTTAACATTTTAAAAAAATATAGACTAAAATGTATTTTTATATTTATTTTTAGAAGGCCTAAACTTTCTATTACAATATTCGACACGAAAGAAAGGCATGACACTAAATACTTGTTCAAAAGTGTCTCAATTAAAAGTTTTCTACGTAATTCAACCAATATTGAGTGATATAATAATAGTGCTTGAATGAACTAGGGCATTTGATCTTCACGACAGTTTTTGTTTATATCAAGAACGAAATATTAAATTTAGAGTTCTGAAATTGAAACCGACCCCTGTGAGAATTTATATAGCAGTTTTTTAGAACTAGTACTTACAAAATGTCAGTGTCAAGTACTTACCAAATGTCAGTGTCAAGTACTTACCAAATGTCAGTGTCAAGTACTGCCTAGTTGACAGCTCATACATCTCTGTATAACCTGATCACATTGATTTCACTGTGAAACACAAACATTATGGTATAGCCATACACCCCTATTGCTTATTTATGAATAAAAACAAAACAGCCTAATACTGAATTGAAAGTTGTTTATTAGCTAGGGCTCCAGCAAGGCTTTAAGAATATAATGAAAAAAAAAAAGAAACTTTGAAACACAATCTTCTAGTTTGCATTAATATTTACACCTAGTTGAAATGAATGTTTATGTAAAGCTAGTCCGTACATTCGAGCATATATTTTTAGAAAATAGTGTTTCGTATATTATTTATACGTTTTTTAACTGCTTGAAAAAGTTCTTCATTGAAATATTTGCAATAGGTTTCCCCCCTTCCACTCAGAAAGATACCCAGCAGTTCCCTCTGTTTCTGAGCAAGGCAATTTTCCCCGGTGTCTACAACGCGCCTTTTTTAAAGGTTGAACTGACGCGTAGGACGTAATCATCTTCTTTTTTGAAGTAACGTCTGTATTATATAAGATAAGATAAGAACTATGAAGGGGAAGAGGGCAGACATTGGGGCAGTGGCTTTCTTGTCATCAGAGCGCAGAATTTAAAAATTGTAATGACAATAATAATACCAATTGTAAATAAGCGTACTGAGTGAATGTACTCTTCTAGATAAAAATGTTTGTTTTTGTTTCATTGTTGTTGTTTTTTTAAACATATTTCTAGCCACACACACATTCGGCTTATTATTGTTAGTTTAGATATTCTAATAAGAAAAACAGTTGGGAAAATCGGTTGGGGGGTGGGGGGGAAGAAGAAATGGATAGCTGGGTGAATTTTATCGTAATTGCTTTTTAAAAGCATTTATTCCCCCCCCCCAAAAAAAATAAAAAGAAAGGAAAAGAATTCGAATTCATGGCTCAACCCTTCTCAACATTGTAACCACTCTGCTTGTGAGGTGCTTATAAGCATAGAAGATTGTATAGAAATCTAGTGTTTGTTTCAAACTTACTTTAAAGCGGCGACTTATAAAGGGGACAAATTCAGTTTCTAATTTATTACAATAGTTAATTAATTTTTTTTTTTAAATTGATTTGTGTGTTGTCAGGTATAGAAATAATAATTCAAATCTTTAGCTTGATTTTCAAGATTGTGTGTCAAAGAACTAACGTGTACAAACTTTTTACCACACAGACAGACAGACCGACAGGGTGAGTTGATATAAGATTTGTAAAAATGAATAACATTGATTGGTTGATTTAAAATAGTTGGATGCATTTCCACTCAATATAAGCTTTTTTTAAAAAGTATTTTTTAAAAATATTTACTTTCTCTCTCTCTCTTTTCTCCTCTCTCTGTCCTCTGGACGTTAAAAAAAGGCGTTCCCTCAGAATGTCGGTCAGCCAGAGTCTAGTGGTCTGTATAGTGTGTGCTCAATCTGACCGGCCATCTATATTGGTGTTGGTCACAACCAGGATACCGTGGTAACTGACACCACTGGTATCACGGTCATGGCGGAGTGTAAAATGAAACACTTCCAGTGATAAGGTCGCGGGGTTTTAGACTTGTGATAAATACGATATAGCATTTTTCTTTTATCCACCTCCACTTCAAGGAATAAAATACAATAAATCTGTCTCTGTGTCGGTCCTGTGTCTGTCTCTGTGTTGGTCCTCTGTCAGTCTCTATGTCGGCCCTGTGTCTGTCTCTGTGTCGGTCCTGTGTCTGTCTCTGTGTTGGTCCTCTGTCTGTCTCTGTGTCGGCCCTGTGTCTGTCTCTGTGTCGGTCCTCTGTCCGTCTCTGTGTCGGTCCTGTGTCTGTCTCTGTGTTGGTCCTCTGTCCGTCTCTGTGTCGGCCCTGTGTCTGTCTCTGTGTCGGCCCTGTGTCTGTCCTCTCTCCGTCTCTGTTTCGGTCATGTGGGTCATTTGTTTTGCATTTAGTCACTTTATTTTTCTTTTGTATTTTTAAGATGTAGGTCTACATGAATCTGATGTCTGACAGGCGAGAAAATGTTTTTATCAAATGAAAATAAAGCCTATCGAGAGTTTGCGATCATGGGCCAATGTTTCACTTTGTCTGTGGCCAAATAGGGTGTAATGTGCTCGGTTTAACAGCCAAAAATTGTGTTTTTTGTTTTTTAAGTTTTTCCTATAAAATGTAAGGTGCCTATAGCAAGAGGATAAATTCAGAAGCATCCTCAATAGGGCCAACCCAACCTAGGTATTTAAACTAAAGACAGTTCCTGCGACATTTAAGCTCTTTACAGTTCGGCAAGAAAGATCCATGAACATTATGTTGTAGTTAGGTGACCCAGATATTGGGGGACAGATGGACACGTGACATCATGTAAACAAAAAAAAAAAGGCTTAGATGTTTTCGAGCAATATAGCTTCCAAAAACTTAGACGTTAGTGCAATACATCCGAATGTACACACATAATATACACACAAGCAATGTACACACACAATATACACACACGCAATGTACACACGCAATGTACACACACGCAATGTACACACACAATATACACACACGCAATGTGCACACACAATATACACACACGCAATGTACACTCACAATATACACACAAGCAATATACATACACAATATACACACACGCAATGTACACACACCATATACATACACGCAATGTACACACACAATATACAAATACGCAATGTGCACACACAATATCCACACACGCAATGTTCACACACAATATACAATCACGCAGTGTACACTCACAATATACAAACAAGCAATATACATACACAATATACACACACGCAATGTACACACACAATATACACACACGCAATGTACACAAACAATATACACATACGCAATGTACACACACAATATACACACACGCAGTGTACACACACAATATACACACACGCAATGTGCACACACAATATACACACACGCAATGTAAGTCTCTCTTGCCAGTACATAGCCTCTCCACAGCAAGTCCTATGCAGTACCTCCTCGTGGTGGCAGATGGAAACTGAGGCTGCGAAGCCTCAGGCTAAACTGCAAGGGTCTCGGAGGAGGTTTGGCCCCAAGATGTGAGGCAGGCATGGCCCGTCGGCGTGCGGACACGCCCTGTTGCCCACAAACCAAACCCCTAGCTATAGGTCAATAGCCGCACTGCCTTGTGTGTGTGTCCCTGTAAGGTCTAAGGCTAAGGGAGTAAACCCTAACAGAAAATCCGGTCCTGGAGCCCCGTAGGCGGGGGGACAGTAGTAAGACTACTGCTCTCTGGCAAACTCCTGCAACCACCTGTCCCCAAATTGTGATGGCTCGCCATCCCTTTGGACCCGGTCAGTATGGAAGAGAGGCGTGTGCTGACGTGTGGGCAGCCCAGCACTCGCAAATTTACCGCCCAGGCTTTCCCCCAGCAATGGAGAGGTCACTCCATCTCTGACAGTAATGTCTTTGGAAAAACACGGAGAGTGGTAGTTACCGGTGATAAGTTCCTAGCTGATTGGCGTAAGCTGGAACGCCAGGGACCACTCTTGACGGTAGGAGGGGCTTTTTAGCCTCACTGGATAGCTACTGCCTGCCTTAAGCCGAGCAGCCCTCGGACAGTAAAGTGCTATCCCGCCACAGCTTGCCGCACCACTGGGTGCTTGGTGCTAAGACAAAATCAAAAAGCAAGCTGCTCACCCGCACCTGCAAATACAATCAAAAGAAAACCCTCAACATTAATGCGTTTAGCAAGCTGGAACATACGGACAATGTGTCCTGGCTTCAATACTGACCCTGAACTAGTCACAGACATGCGTCAAACAGCTATCATCGACAGAGAACTCAGCAGACTAAACATTGATGTGGCCTGCCTGCAAGAAACCAGACTGGCAGACAGCGGATCTCTTACAGAAAGCAACTATACATTCTACTGGCAAGGAAAACCAGAACAAAGCCCTAGAATACATGGCGTCGGCTTCGCAATAAGAAATAGTCTCGTCCCCTGCATCGCGATGTTTCCCATTGGCAATGAAAGAGTATCACACATGAAATTTGCATCACCGCAAGGCAAAGTTAATATAATCTGTGCTTACTCACCAACCCTTGCTGCACCGGAAGAGGACAAAGACAGATTCTATCAAGCTCTAGAGGACGTAATTAAAAGTATTCCAAAATCCGAGCACCTCTATATAAATGGAGACTTTAATGCCCGTGTTGGTGGTGGAAATGATGCATGGCCACAATGCTTGGGACCTCATGGTGTTGGCAAAATCAATGACAATGGCCAAAGGCTACTCGAGTTTTGTAGCTCTCATGAACTCTGTGTAACAAATACATTCTTCTCTGGCAAGGAACGCCATAAAGTCTCTTGGCAGCACCCACGCTCAAAAAGGTGGCACCAGCTTGACCTCTGCATCACCCGAAGGATGGATCTGAAAAGTGTCATCCACACCCGTTCATACCATAGTGCGGACTGCAACTCAGACCATTCACTAATGCTAAGCAAAGTCAAACTACTTCTCAAGAAGGCTTATACTTCCACTCAACCCAGAACTAGGCGAATTAACGTCAACCATGTAGGTGACCCAGAGAAGTGTGCACTCTTTGGCGAGCTCCTGAACAGTTCAATCTCCTCGTTAAGTAACGAAGAAGACATCTCTATCAGATGGGAGAAATTAAGAGATGTAATCTACAGTTCGGCAATCACCGCCTTTGGGCCTCAAAAACACAAAAATGTAGACTGGTTTGAGGCGAATCTAGCACAAATCGAACCTTGCATCGAGAAAAAGCGATCTGCACAACTCGCTCTCAAGACAAAGCCAAGTACAAGATCCTTGGAGGCCTTCAAAAGTGCTAATAAAAAGGTGAAACAAATGGCTAGAAAATGTGCTAACAACTTTTGGAGGGATACCTGCAACAGAATCCAAGACAGTCTCCACTCAGGAAATAGCAAAGCTCTATTTGATGGCATTAAAGCGGCCCTGGGTCCAACAGTGTCTAAGCCTGCCCCCCTTCTATCCAAATCAGGAGAAAAAATTACAGATCAAACCTAGCAGCTAGAACGTTGGACAGAACACTACCTCGAAGTCTATGCCACACAGAACACAGTAGACGATGTCGCCCTGGCTTCTCTACCAGATCTTCCAGTATTGGAATGCCTAGATGATCTTCCGAGCCTCAGTGACCTTAAAAAAGCAATTAACTGCATAAAAAATAGAAAATCTCCTGGGAGTGATGGTATCCCAGTGGAAGTAGTGAAAGTCAACGAATCACTCCTGCTCCCTGAACTCTATATTCTCCTCTGCCGTTGTTGGGAAACAGGTCATGTCCCACAGGACATGCGTGACGCAACTATAGTCACAATATACAAGAACAAAGGGGATCGGAGTGACTGCAACAATTACAGGGGTATCTCCCTCCTCAGTATAGTGGGCAAGATCTTTGCTAGAGTGGCACTATCCAGGCTGCAAGTGATAGCTTCTAGAGTCTACCCAGAGTCTCAGTGTGGATTCAGGAGTGGTAGATCCACTGTAGACATGATATCTTCTCTACGACTACTGCAGGAGAAATTCAGAGAGAGAGACAGACCCCTTTACATCGTTTTTGTTGACCTGACTAAAGCTTTTGACATGGTCAGCAGAAGTGGCCTTTTCAAACTCCTGAGGAAAATAGGTTGCCCTCCCAAACTACTGCAGTTCATTGAGTGTTTTCACGAGGAAACTAAATGCACTGTCAAATTCAATGGAGCCCAATCAGCACCTTTTGAGGTTTGCAGTGGTGTCAAGCAGGGATGTGTGCTCGCACCCACTCTGTTTGGCATATTCTTCTCCTGTCTACTGCATTATGCGTACAACGACATAAACGAAGGTGTGTTTCTCCATACAAGATCCTCTGGAAAACTATTTAATGTTTCAAGGCTGCGGGCAAAAACCAAGGTTAGGAAGCTACTCGTCAGGGAACTCCTGTATGCTGATGATGCAGCTATTGTGGCTGATTCTGATATTCAGCTACAGTGCCTGGTTGACAAATTATCTGCTGCTTGCCAGAAGTTCGGCTTAAACATCAGTCAAAGCAAGACTAAGATACTTGTCCAAAACACAAACACTGCACCTCAAGTAAGCATTAATGGCCAACCACTAGAAATTGTTGATCACTTTTGTTACCTTGGCTCCATCATATCCAACAACACTCTACTGGATAAAGACATAAACAACAGGATAGCCAAGGCAATGGCCACCATGTCACGGCTGCAGAAAAGAGTCTGGGACAACATATTGCTGACTAACAGTACTAAAGCCCTAGTCTACCGGACCTGTGTGTTGAGCACCTTGCTGTACGGAAGCGAAACATGGTCAACCTACTCATGGCAGGAAAAAAAGCTGAATGTTTTCCACCTCCGATGCCTAAGGCGGATCTTTAAAATAAGGTGGCAAGATAAGATAACCAATGAGGAAGTGCTACAAAGAGCAGGGTGCCAGGACATCCGCTCTGTTATCAGCAGCAGACGCCTTGGCTGGCTTGGCCACGTTCGTAGAATGCCAGAAGGTCGACTTCCACAGGACATCCTGTATGGCGATCTGATAGAAGGCAGGAGAGCCGCTGGTCGCACACTTTTACGTTATACGGATGTATGCAAACGCGACATGAAGCTCTTCAAAATCGACACTGGCAACTGGGAAGAGGTGGCACTGGACAGATCCTCATGGAGAGAGAGCATAAAGGAAGGGTCAAAGATTGCAGATGCCATACACAACAGAAGCAGAAAGAAGGGTGAAAATGCAACGGCGCCTGGTGATTATATATGCCCAACCTGCGATCGCAGCTGTGTATCAAGGATTGGCCTCTTTAGTCACACAAGAAGTTGCAAAGGGAAAAGATCGTCTCTCGAGACGTAAAATGCCACAGAATGTACACACACAATATACAATCAGGCAGTGTACACACACAAAATACACACACGCAATGTACACACACAATATACACACACTCAATGTGCACACACAATATATACACACACAATATACACACAAGCAATGTGCACACGCAATGTGCATACACAATACACACACACGCAATGTACACACACAATATACAATCACGCAGTGTACACACACAATATACACACACGCAATGCACACACAATATACACACACGCAATGTACACACGCAATGTACACACGCAATGTACACACACACAATGTACACACTATATACACACACGCAATGTACACACAAAATATACACACTCGCAATGTGCACAAACAATATACACACACGTAATGTGCACAAACAATATACACACACGCAATGCACACACAATATACACACACGCATTGTACACACGCAATGTACACACGCAATGTACACACACACAATGTACACACTATATACACACACGCAATGTACACACAAAATATACACACTCGCAATGTGCACAAACAATATACACACACGTAATGTGCACAAACAATATACACACACGCAATGTGCACACAAAATATACACACACGCAATGTACACTTAAAATATACACACAAGCAATATACATACACAATATACACACACGCAATGTACACACATAATACACACACGCAATGTACACACACAATATAAACACACGCAATGTACACACACAATATACACACACGCAATGTACACAAACAATATACACACACGCAATGTACACACACAATATACACACACGCAAGGTACACACACGCAATGTACACACAATATACACACACGCAATGTACACACAATATACACACACGCAATGTGCACACACGCAATGTACACTCACAATATACACACACGCAATGTACACAAACGCAATGTACACACACAATATACCCACACGCAATGTACACACACAATATATACACTTGCAATGTACACACACAATATATACACACGCAATGTACACACACAATATACAATCACGCAGTGTACACACGCAATGTACACACAATATACACAAACGCAATGTACACACAAAATATACACACACGCAATGTGCACACACAATATACACACACGTAATGTGCACACACAATATACACACACGCAATATATACACAATATACACACACAAAATGTACACACACAATATTCACACACGCAATGTACACACACAATATACACACACGCAATGTACACACACACAATAATTTTAGTAATTGCAGTCTTTCTGAAACATTTTCCAAGATATAACATCTTTCTGTGCGATCTATCTGGGTTTCTGAATTTAATCAAAGACTGGGTTTCTGAATCTCGGCAAAGACTGGGTTTCTGAATCTCGGCAAAGACTGGATTTCTGAATCTCGGCAAAGACTGGGATTTTGAATCTCGGCAAAGACTGGGTTTCTGAATCTCGGCAAAGATTGGATTTCTGAATCTCGGCAAAGACTGGGTTTCTGAATCTCGGCAAAGACTGAGTTTCTGAATCTCTGAATTTTCAGAACGCCCGTGAGTCCACCCAACTCTAATGGGTAAGTGACACTGTGCTGGCCACATGACACCCTCGTTAACCTTTAATCAAGAAACAGCTGAGCTTTACATTATCTGCTCTATAGACTGTAAGGTCCGAAATGGGAACTTTACTTTCAAAAAGTATATTAGGGGATTGTTGAAATGCGGCTAGTTTATTGGAAGGAGAGGGTGTTCCGGCCTAAATAAATATATAGCCTGGGAACAAATCAACGGGCGCAACCGGTT
This sequence comes from Biomphalaria sudanica, assembly GCA_036873155.1. NCBI lineage: Eukaryota > Metazoa > Mollusca > Gastropoda > Planorbidae > Biomphalaria > Biomphalaria sudanica. The sequence continues at coordinate 78,393 of JAZGLO010005874.1, forward strand.
TGTAATGCTAGTAGATCTCTACTATATGAATGTCTGCTGCCAAGACACCAGTAGTACGCTACACATCTACTATATGAATGTCTACTGTCAAGACACCAGTATTACGCTAAAAATCTACTATTTGAATGTCTACTGTCAAGACACCAGTATTACGCTAAAAATCTACTATATGAATGTCTACTGTCAAGACACCAGTATTACGTTACAAATCTACTATATGAATGTCTACACCAGTATTACGCTAAAAATCTACTATATGAATGTCTACTGTCAAGACACCAGTATTACGTTACAAATCTACTATATGAATGTCTACACCAGTATAACGCTAAAAATCTACTATATGAATGTCTACTGTCAAGACACCAGTATTACGTTACACATCTACTACATGAATATCTACACCAGTATTACGTTACACATCTACTATATGAATGTCTACACCAATATTACGTTACACATCTACTATATGAATGTCTACACCAGTATTACGTTACACATCTACTATATGAATGTCTACACCAGTATTACGTTACACATCTACTATATGAATGTCTACACCAGTATTACCCTACAAATCTACTATATGAATGTCTACACCAGTATTACGTTACACATCTACTATATGAATGTCTACACCAGTATTACGTTACACATCTACTATATGAATGTCTACTGTCAAGACACCAGTATTACCCTACAAATCTACTATATGAATGTCTACTGTCAAGACACCAGTATTACGTTACACATCTACTATATGAATGTCTATACCAGTATTACCCTACAAATCTACTATATGAATGTCTACTGTCAAGACACTAATATTACCCTACAAATCTACTATATGAATGTCTACTGTCAAGACACCAGTATTTCGTTACACATCTACGACGTGGGTAAAGAGGAAGTATGAATGTTGATAACGTCTGCAGTCATGGGCCAATGTGATCTAGATCTAGTAATGAATCGATCTTCGAGTTTATCTTTTCAATGCTTCACAACTGCTCTAGCTGAGCCGGACTTAACGACAGTGTCAACAGAGTAGCTGCCTCATTCTTAGAAGTTAGGGTTGGGCCTCCACAAAGATGTACAACTTTTTAACTCTTTCTCTCCTAATAGACGATGCCAACTTTGATTTGATTTAAATTGTTTTTTTTTTTGTTGTTGTTTTTTTTTTGTATTTATAAACTTTAATTTGTGTTGTGTAAAAGAAGTATGCATTCACCTATAATTCAATACCAAATAAAACATTTTCTGATAATAAACAAAAACATTATTGAAGTTAAATCATAACAGGATAGTGAAATACAAATGAGTAAAACGAATAATAGTATCGGAAGGAGAAAAATAATTATGGAGAGAAAGAGTTAAAACATGCATACTAAATATGAATAAAAAAAAGGAAAATAAGACTAAATGTACAAGTTCATTAATGTTTAATTACTCGAACATTAATAAAGCTTATTATATTGTCATTGTAGCTTTACAAGCTAGTAGGTGCCTCCCCAAAAATACAACTCAAGGCCTCGTCTTGCTTAAATCCGGCACTGTGACCTAGATTTGACTTGTAGGTTTCTCACGAGGTTCAAGCTGGAGTCTAAGGTTTATCATCATCTAGATCTAAACTTTATATACCAGAGATGTCCAGGTCTGGCTGTAGTTTCTCGCGCATGGCACTCAGCCAGTCAAGTTGTTGCTTCCGTTTTTTGCCCTGACCTTTGATTTTCGATTCAACTGTTAACTAGACGCAGCAAGAACCAGCCGGTGGTTGTGTTCTCAGTACACAGTGGCTATCTTTGTTTATTGACATGTCCAGTGATGGGTATTTGTATATGTCCAGGTCAAACACGTGTTTTGACTCCGGACTTCTGATGGTTAAAACACCAGCAGAAGCAGCACAGTAACAAGCTAGCATGTCCTGAATTGAATAGTAGATCTAGACTTAGCACTGTCATGAACACTCAATTTAGCAGTACGTTCAGCATTATACGGCCTCTACTTAGCAGTAGCACTATAGTTAGCATTTTACTTAATATTTCGAATTATGTATGGCATAATAATGATTTTACCATCACAAAAGAGATACAAGACACCGATAGCAAAGACAAACAGACACAAACACTCTTTTGTTCCCCTGGCAATCAAATCATTAAATAAGAACAATCTGATATAAACTTTGTCACATGTAAATTATGAGTGAGTCTGGTGTGAATGTACACTTTGGTTTCTTGTAGTTATAATGTTTTTTGTTTGGTGTAATGCACAAATTGTAAGACAAATTTCCGTATGGACAATAAACATTATAATAATAATAAAATTAATTAAATAATTAAAATTATTATTACACTGAGCACTATTCTTGACAGTAAATTTAACACGAATACACTTAGAGCTGCACTTAGAACTTATAAGCATTCATATAATTAATTCTTAGTGATGCAGTTTTTTAAAAACATATTTGAACCATTAATGTTAAACCATCTATCGTCGGCAAATTTTAGAAGCAAAATGTTCAGCTTATATTATTGGGAATAATTTCTTTATAACTCAAAGGAAATGTATACAATTTGTAAGTTACGTGGTGGCTGAGTGATAGAGCGCTGGACTTCCGAAACGAAGTGTCTTGAGATCGAAACCCTGTCATCTGATTCTGGATTTTAACGATGCCCATGAGTCCAGCTGACCGAGACCAATCGTGATGTCAGACCTGGGGCGTGGTAACGAGCTATTGGTCTAAACTGCCCTCAGGTTGCGACGTCACAGGTCAGTTTTGAGGCCTTCTCTAACGTTTGGTCTGGAGCTAACGTGGTTGGTTGTTGGGCTGGCCACGTGACACCCTCCTTGAGCCTCGACCATAGAAAACAGATGATCGTACCATCATCTGCCCCATAGATTTCAAGGTCTGGAAGGGTTACCCTAAGTAGGCTTCTAATGCAAGTGGAAATAAAAGTATATTTCAGAGACATTACCCTTATTGCAACGCGATCAGATTTGGGCCATGCTAATGTTTTGATTTGATGTTCACGAAAGCAAAAATCAAGTTTCAAAATGAAATGTTGATATGAAATCAAAATTCATTGCTCGAGCACGTCGTATATTGGATACTGAAATCGTAACCACTGACACGGCACGTTTGATTTAAAAACAAATAGAAACAGACGACAGACATTGTGAGACTGATCTAGATGTAAGTGACACTGAAGTGTCATGTGAAACAGACGACAGACATTGTGAGACTGATCTAGATGTAAGTGACACTGAAGTGTCATGTGAAACAGACGACAGACATTGTGAAACTGATCTAGATGTAAGTGACACTGAAGTGTCATGTGAAACAGACGACAGACATTGTAAGACTGATCTAGATGTAAGTGACACTGAAGTGTCATGTGAAACAGACGACATACATTGTGAGACTGATCTAGATGTAAGTGACACTGAAGTGTATTGTGAAACAGACGACAGACATTGTGAGACTGATCTAGATGTAAGTGACACTGAAGTGTCATGTGAAACAGACGACAGACATTGAGAGACTGATCTAGATGTAAGTGACACTGGAGTGTATTGTGAAACAGACGACAGACATTGTGAGACTGATCTAGATGTAAGTGACACTGAAGTGTCATGTGAAACAGACGACAGACATTGAGAGACTGATCTAGATGTAAGTGACACTGGAGTGTATTGTGAAACAGACGACAGACATTGTGAGACTGATCTAGATGTAAGTGACACTGAAGTGTCATGTGAAACAGACGACAGACATTGTGAGACTGATCTAGTTTAAGTGACACTGAAGTGTCATGTGAAACAGACGACAGACATTGTGAGACTGATCTAGATGTAAGTGACACTGAAGTGTCATGTGAAACAGACGACAGACATTGTGAGACTGATCTAGATGTAAGTGACACTGAAGTGTCATGTGAGACAGACGACAGACATTGTGAGACTGATCTAGATGTAAGTGACACTGAAGTGTCATGTGAAACAGACGACAGACATTGTGAGACTGATCTAGATGTAAGTGACACTGAAGTGTCATGTGAAACAGACGACAGACATTGTGAGACTGATCTAGATGTAAGTGACACTGAAGTGTCATGTGAAACAGACGACAGACATTGTGAGACTGATCTAGATGTAAGTGACACTGAAGTGTCATGTGAAACAGACGACAGACATTGTGAGACTGATCTAGATGTAAGTGACACTGGAGTGTATTGTGAAACAGACGACAGACATTGTGAGACTGATCTAGATGTAAGTGACACTGAAGTGTCATGTGAAACAGACGACAGACATTGCGAGACTGATCTAGATGTAAGTGACACTGGAGTGTATTGTGAAACAGACGACAGACATTGTGAGACTGATCTAGATGTAAGTGACACTGAAGTGTCATGTGAAACAGACGACAGACATTGTGAGACTGATCTAGATGTAAGTGACACTGGAGTGTATTGTGAAACAGACGACAGACATTGTGAGACTGATCTAGATGTAAGTGACACTGGATTGTATTGTGAAACAGACGACAGACATTGTGAGACTGATCTAGATGTAAGTGACACTGAAGTGTCATGTGAAACAGACGACAGACATTGTGAGACTGATCTAGATGTAAGTGACACTGAAGTGTCATGTGAAACAGACGGCAGACATTGTGAGACTGATCTAGATGTAAGTGACACTGAAGTGTCATGTGAAACAGACGGCAGACATTGAGAGACTGATCTAGATGTAAGTGACACTGAAATTACTTTTACTATTGATCATTACAACCAGTCTGCAATGTTACTACACTTAGCACTATACCTAGCACTACACGTGGCACTATACATAGCCCTTACCTTAGCTCTATACCTAGCACTCTTAGCAATATACTTAACACTACACCTAACACTGCTCAGTTAAAACTGCTCACAGATCTTACACACTCCAACTGAAGAAATGACTGACAAAATCCATTTTCATTCCTCGACTTTTCTTAACTAAGGGGAAATAATTACAAACAAAAAGTTTCTTTTTTTATTATCATCTAGAGTCTAGTGATAAACTTAGATTTGTATAAATATATAAAGTGGACAAACGGAAAGATTGAGACATTAATTCGTGGATAATGGGGGGACCACACGAGCACCACTTAGCACGACTTGAAGTACCACCAGTGGTAAGTGTACCACAATTTGAAAAGTAACAACTTATTCAGGAAATGTTGTACATACATCCATTGTATTGAAGAACAAAGATTATATTAATGAAAGAAGGATAGTCTGCGAATAGCTCTAAGGTCCTGTATGACTGTTTAACTTTTTGTGTTCTTGTGCCAAACTGCAAGACAAGATAGTAATCTTCTTTCCGATGTGCCTGTAGCTTGGTGAAAGCTTTGGAATGGAACTTTAGCAAACATTAGAATCATCGTGTTGATATTTGAAGTGTTGAAAGTCCAGGGAGGTTCTGATCTCAAGTGGCCGGTGGTTAATTTCTTTAAGGCTGCTTTTGTCTCGTTTTTAAGACGCTCATACTTATAGCGGTTCTAGGATTGTTTGAGAATCCGTTAGACATGAAGGATGTCAATGAAACTCTTGAAATGAAGAATTGTGAGCAGTTAGACTATGAGACATTGAGACACATTTAAGTCAAACAAAAAGACTATGAGACATTGAGACACATTTAAGTCAAACAAAAAGACTATGAGACATTGAGACACATTTAAGTCAAACAAAAAGACTGAGACATTGAGACACATTTAAGTCAAACAAAAAGACTATGAGACATTGAGACACATTTAAGTCAAACAAAAAGACTATGAGACATTGAGACACATTTCAGTCAAACAAAAAGACTATGAGACATTGAGACACATTTAAGTCAAACAACAAGACTATGAGACATACATTGGCCTGTATATAGATCGTAGATCTAGAAATGTTAACAAACATTTTCACAATTGCATTACTTAAGAATAAACAATGTTCTAGTCTAGCCCTGGCGTTAACTAAGCGAAGAATTGAATCGTTTTATTTGGAGGCTAACATTACAAACCTTGCAAATAAATTAAACCGGCAGAAATCACAGTAACATTAGAACAATATTATTATTATTATTATTGCTATTATTTGAATTTTTTTTGTAAAAAAAATTAATAAAACAAGCCTCATTTTACTTTGCGCAGACTTTGCAGAAACTACAAATTTTACTGTACAGAAATAGATGATGTATCAACCATAGCAAAATATTACGACATTCAAAGGCCAGCGTTTCCTGTCCTATTTGTAAACTGAATATATTTTGTTTTTAAGTAACTATTGAATACCATTTTCGATTGTTTTTGAATTTCATACGAAAGTTTTGTGAAACCCTTTTTGTAAGTTATAAACATAGAGATAATAATATATATTTTTTGGAAAGAGAGAGAGAGAGAGAGGATGTTTTAATCTTTGCACCACTTTGTTATCTTATTATTTGGTATGTTATCGTAACCAAAACATATTTTGATAAGTGACTTGATCAAAACGAGGTCACCTATGTGTCCTACTGTCTACCTGATGGAGTGATAAAATTATCCTAGCAATGTGTCACTGTGCAGACCTAAATAAAATGTCAACACTAACAGATGTACAAACTATATAACGAATAACTTTTAATAGGGAAAATATTATTAGTGGGTCTATAAATAACATGCATTGATCTAATATTATATGTTGTTTTGATAATGCGAATCCAGAATAAAAACTACATAGGACTAAGATGCATATAAGATATTGTTATATGCTACTATTCCCCCTTTAAAAAAAAACTGCTTTCAGAATCACTACGTAGACTTATTTCTAAAATTAGTAATATATTTCAGAAACAAAAGGTAAAATTATATATATATATTTATATAAAATAGATAATTAGGGATACGTTCCAGAGAAAAGTCGATGTCACTGTGTGTCAAGTCTAAAAGAATGTACTTACAGCTATCTAATTGTTCAGATCAAGACCAGTTAATCCAAAGCACATAGAAACCACTGTCATGTGTGTACTAAGTGAAGGTCCGAGATGTCCTGTGGTACACCCACTCTCCCCTCCGCTAATGACCCCCACGCCACAACAACCCTTCTCCAATGTTTTGTTGATTTAACAAAGTCTCTCGCGCCAAGTTGACAAACAAGTGACAGACGCAAGAGAGGATAACTCACGTCGGCGCGAAATAACAGACGTAAAACACGACCGGATGAGATACCAAGAACTTTTGAAACGGGTCTTATATAGAAGTGACCAGAGCAGATAATTGGAACAGTTGGTATTTGTATTTAAAAATTTTTAAAAGTAGGGCCGGATTTAAGGGAGGGCAGGGCTAGTAGTTGTAACAAGAGAAAGTGATAAGAAATGTTTACAAGTATTTCTTTCTTTCTTTTAAACAGCATGCTTTTAAATATAAGTAGATATATATATAGATACAAGTAGATTTATTCATAAGTGGATCTTTTTTAAAGCTTTCCAAAGAATGTAGGGGCTTCCACAAAATTCTTGCCCCTGGCCTCCACATACTTAAATCAGGCCCTGTTAAACAAGATATCATAGAGACAATTGATACCATTATCAAATCTAAAGACTCAATCTATTATTTATAAATCTAGAGCAATAAGGTGTCTTTAAAAAAAGTGTTATTTTTTGTTACTTTGTAATGACGCCTTTGATAACCACCTCACGAACAATGATCTTGTAAGGTCACACGCCAAGCAGACGAGTTTCACCAACTCACATCAACATCCCATTACGTCTGTCACCAGCAGAGCCCGAGGCAACGGTCGTGTTGGAACAGGGGAGACCTTAGCACATTTAGGTGTCGAAACAGGCGTTGTTAAGAACATTGAAGATGGTAGATAATAAATAAGACAAAAATGGAATAGACGTCCAGGGGCGTAGCTAGGAATTTTCCATCGTTTGGGGGCTCGGGGGCTTGACCTCTTTGGGGAGGCCCTGGATTTTGCGTAACATTTAATTTTTAACGTAAAAAACACTCATATGGGGCCCCCTTCAAGTGGGACCCGGGGGATTTTCACATTCTCCCCCCTCCTCCCCCCACCCTAGCTACGCCACTGTAGACGTCCATGCAACCAGTAAAATGAAAGTTTCAAACAAAAAAAAATAAAAGATTGTAATTTATTGTAACCCTAGTAAAATGAGAAAAGAAAGTGACAAAGCGAGTATTTAATTCTAAGCCCGTAATAAAGTATTTTATGGACCTGCATTTGTTATGATGTCCAGGAAATAATCGGGTTCTTCTATGATGCGTGGCTGCTACTATGACTTCTAGTCAGATAAATGGCTCCTACTAAATTTATAATCTTTACATTTGCTGTACATTTGCGAAAAGATCAAATAAAAAAAAATCATTTCAAGCAGACGTCATAACTTAGTAGCTGTGCTAGGAGATTGCATAAAAATGGTCAAACAAATGCATTGTCAGAACAATAAATATAATTATAAAAACAAATGCAGAAACTTATAACTTATAATCAATCATTGGCCTCCTTCAGTCGTGAAACGTGAGGATTATAAAGTGACAAACAAATTCTAAAAATGTTTGTCTTCGAGCTTTTCACTTAATGGAACCAGCTCTGTTTAGAAACAAACTAGTCAGTGTTTTGAACGAACCTTAAATGTTGTATTTGGTGGGGGGTGGGGGGGTGGGGGGGGGGCGGGCTGTATGTAGAAAAGATAGGCGTGTTGGAACGAAGCATGTAATACAAGTGATAAAGTCTAGAAGGTACAGATCTCTCGTGTCAGCCAGTCAAGTGACCAACTAGAAATGGCTCTAATTTGGGTTTGCGTAACAAATAAACTGAAGTGGTAAGGGCTGGACGCAGACGTTTATTATTGGCCTCGATACGCTGTAGACTAAAACAGAGCAGTAAGAGGGAGAGGGGGCGAGGAAAAGAGGTAGAAAATAGTCGCACAAAACTATAAAGAGGTAGGAAATAGTCGCACAAAACTATAAAGAGGTAGGAAATAGTCGCACAAAACTATAAAGAGGTAGAAAATAGTCGCACAAAACTATAAAGAGGTAGGAAATAGTCGCACAAAACTATAAAGAGGTAGGAAATAGTCGCACAAAACTATAAAGAGGTAGGAAATAGTCGCACAAAACTATAAAGAGGTAGAAAATAGTCGCACAAAACTATAAAGAGGTAGGAAATAGTCGCACAAAACTATAAAGAGGTAGGAAATAGTCGCACAAAACTATAAAGAGGTAGGAAATAGTCGCACAAAACTATAAAGAGGTAGGAAATAGTCGCACAAAACTATAAAGAGGTAGGAAATAGTCGCACAAAACTATAAAGAGGTAGGAAATAGTCGCACAAAACTATAAAGAGGTAGGAAATAGTCGCACAAAACTATAAAGAGGTAGGAAATAGTCGCACAAAACTATAAAGAGGTAGGAAATAGTCGCACAAAACTATAAAGAGGTAGGAAATAGTCGCACAAAACTATAAAGAGGTAGGAAATAGTCGCACAAAACTATAAAGAGGTAGGAAATAGTCGCACAAAACTATAAAGAGGTAGGAAATAGTCGCACAAAACTATAAAGAGGTAGGAAATAGTCGCACAAAACTATAAAGAGGTAGGAAATAGTCGCACAAAACTATAAAGAGGTAGGAAATAGTCGCACAAAACTATAAAGAGGTAGGAAATAGTCGCACAAAACTATAAAGAGGTAGGAAATAGTCGCACAAAACTATAAAGAGGTAGGAAATAGTCGCACAAAACTATAAAGAGGTAGGAAATAGTCGCACAAAACTATAAAGAGGTAGGAAATAGTCGCACAAAACTATAAAGAGGTTGAAAATGAAAGCACAAAACTATAAAGAGGTAGAAAATAGTCGCACAAAACTATAAAGAGGTAGAAAATAGTCGCACAAAACTATAAAGAGGTTGAAAATGAAAGCACAAAACTATAAAGAGGTAGAAAATAGTCGCACAAAACTATAAAGAGGTAGAAAATAGTCGCACAAAACTATAAAGAGGTAGAAAATAGTCGCACAAAACTATAAAGAGGTTGAAAATGAAAGCACAAAAAAAAATATTTAAAAAAAATAAAGATCGTAAACAGAGACGGTTTTTATCTGTTCAACCTATAACTTGCCATCATCTGAGCCCTGACCTGAAGGTGAAGTTTGCAAAGTTGTCTCCATTGGCCAACTAAATAGTTTTAGAATGCATTCGTTGAAGAGACAAGACATTCTAAGGACAGACATTCTAATTGACCTTTGTTCCCTAAGGCTGCCGAGTTTGTCGCACATACGAAATAAACTGAACACTAACCGTTTCTCTGGACTTGATGCCGGGTGTCTTCTCGATGCAGAGTGTCTTCTCGATCCAGGGTGTCTTCTCGATGCAGGGTAATTCTCGATGCAGGTGTCTTTTCGATGCAGGGTGTCTTCTCGATGCAGGTGTCTTATCGATTCAGGGTGTCTTCTCGATGCAGGTGTCTTCTCGATTCAGGGTGTCTTCTCGATGCAGGGTGTCTTCTCGATGCAGGGTGTCTTCTCGACGCAGGGTGTATTCTCGATGCAGGGTGTCTTCTCGATGCAGGGTGTCTTCTCGCTTTGTTAAGTTGTGTATATTGTGTATATTCTTGCATGGCTGAAGATCATTAGTCCATGATAAAGATGTCGTCAATTTATTTCTGTGCCAACCCATCACAGAAACTTGGTAGCATTTAGTGTGCTAACCCATTACACACATTTAGCTATGATTTCACTTCATGTATACACCGTAACCTGTTTTCACATACTTGTCAGTTCCCCGATTGTCTCACTAAATGTACATTAGCTTCTCTGATTGTCTCACTAAAGGTACATTAGCTCCTCTGATTGTCTCACTAAAGGTACATTAGATCCTCTGATTGTCTCACTAAAGGTACATTAGCTCCTCTGATTGTCTCACTAAAGGTACATTAGCTCCTCTGATTGTCTCAATAAATGTACATTAGCTCCTCTGATTGTCTCACTAAAGGTACATTAGCTCCTCTGATTGTCTCACTAAAGGTACATTAGCTCCTCTGATTGTCTCACTAAAGGTACATTAGCACCTCTGATTGTCTCACTAAAGGTACATTAGCTCCTCTGATTGTCTCACTAAAGGTACATTAGCTCCTCTGATTGTCTCACTAAAGGTACATTAGCACCTCTGATTGTCTCACTAAAGGTATATTAGCTTCCACAGAAAGAAAGTGCGAAAAACAAAACATCGACAAGGTCTGAAAATTGACAAACAAATACAAGATTTAAAAAAAAAATTTTTTTGCAGTTTTTTTTTTTTCTTAAACTATTTCGTCACATCCGCTCTCATTCTCGTTACAAATCGTGGCACGAGATCTTGTCTCCTGCTTTGTCTTTCCGTGTGAATATCAAACAAAATGGCTACAGAAATAGCTGCCTTCAGAATGTCCCATGAAATTTGTCGAATCTCTCATTCAGAAGTCTTTCTTCTAAAAGTTTGTAATGAGTCTCCACGGAACTTTGGGAATAAAATAGTTACAAGAGAGATTATTTAATCCAAAAAATATATACACAGTAAACAAGTTTTGCACAGTCTTTGGAAAACTTTGAACTTTCATTATTGCTTTAACTTTGGATTAAATCTTGATTCACTTTATTTAGACCGTCAGTCCAATAGTGTTTAGTACAATGACCGATTTCTGCACAATATCAATGTCGGTCGTGGGTAACATTTTCAATGAAGGTCATAGGGAACATGATCACTGAAGGTCATAGGGAACATTATGAAGGTCGTGGGTAACAATGTTATTGAAGATTAAAGGGCACATTGACAATGTAATTCTTGGAGCGCAATGTCAATGAAGACCGGAGGGCTAAAAGTCATTGGAACCAGTTGTAGGGGACTATAAATGTACTGATGAACATTTATAACATTCTAAAAATAAAATACTTTTTAAATAAGTTTTTTTTTTAAATATTTTAAATATTAACACCTTGACAAAAAGAAAGTTTTAAACCATTATTTTTTTTTTCAAACTAGGCAGTTCCAGAAGGAGCTAATTCACATAGCGAGTAAATGTTTTCAGTCCTCCGAGTTCCGCTAATCATTTTTCTTGTGGAAAGATCACGGTCAGCTTGTGGAAAATGACGAGATTCGAACCCAACCTAACATAACGTACGACTTGATTAACACATGGAAACGAGTAGGACATAATAATCTTGTATTTTGAAGGAACGTCTGTCACTAATAAGATAAGATTATATTATCGTTGATCTGATACTTTTATAGCTAAAGATTTGAGGAATTGGAGAACTTGTTTATTCTCTGTTACACTTTTAATTCAAATTAATGTTGAGAAAGTCAGGTACAGACAGACTTTAGGTTTAAAAGTCTTAATTCAAAATTATTTATTTCATTTCAAAAGCTCTTAGAGCAGGGGTTCTCAACCCGTGGATCGCGACCCCTTTGGGGGTCGATTGACGATTTGCCAGGGGTCGCCAAAGACCATCGAAAAAAATGAATTGTTATTGTCTATTTTTCTATTGCTGGATGTGTAAGCGGGGGGGGGGGCAGATGAGTGTGGGATTGTAAAAAGGGGTCGCCGAGCCTAAAAGGTTGAGAACCGCTGTCTTAGAGCTTAGAACTTCAACCGGAAACAGATACATGGTAATTATTGTTGTTGTATATATATATATGTCATGATGGTGTCGTGTGGCCAGCACAACGATCAAGCGCCTTTACTTTTGCCACGCTAATGTCTGGTAACCATTAGAACTGGGCGAACTCAGAGGCGCCCTAATGATCACGAAACTAAAAAGCTCAGTTTTCACAAGGATTAAAACCTGGGACCTTCCGGTTCGGATGCCAAGCACTTTACCATGTCTGTGTGTGTGCATGCGTATATTCATGTGAAAGTATCAGGCGTGAGTGTATGTGTGACAACACGCCGTACTCCCGTGAGCTTCATTGAAGGATTGTGTCAACTCAAAACCTCTTGAGAATTCATAGCCCTGAGGCATGAGGCCTGAGCTATGTGGCATGAGCCCTGAGGCATGAGCCCTGAGTCCTGAGGTATTTCAAAGCTGTTTAATCCAGCTAGAGACATGGCAAATTATTTGAAATTAAACAAAATTTAAAAAAAAATTACAAAGATTTAGAATTTAGAAACTTGTTCTGTGTTTGGAATTTATTGCATAGAGAGTATATCTACATACATTAAATCACACACATTACCCTCACACCTGACATAGTGTGTTGGGGAAGGGAAGTCAGTTGTACAGTTGGAATAAGTACCAGATCACCGCGGCGTTTTAATCCAGAGGATTCTTAAAATATTTCACTAGTCATTATGGCACCAGCGATAATAAAAAAATAAAAAAAACTACTGAGTTTATTAAAATATATGACCAGGGAAAAAAAAACTAACAATTTACTGGACAAGAAACTGCTTCTACTTTGAGAATAGTGGCCTTGAGAATAGTGGCTTCTTTTGCTGCTATGAATCAACCAATACCATACGAGATTATAGTAAGATTAATAAGATTAATCACTAGCTGTCAATTTTTTATTTAATTTTTTTTTGTTGTTGTTTATTGCAGACTACTAGCTGAGCTTTCATTATTGAAGGAGAATATAAGATCATCTTTAATATACATCTGAGAGAGATTTTTAAAAAATATCAAAGTATTTTTTAATAAGAAAATTTAAAGTACACATTAATTTTATGGAAAGGGAATTACATGTAAGCATGAAACGAAAATGTGGATTTAACACTAAAGTCGAAACAAATCAAATTGAAACAAATGGTGTGAAATAAAAAAAAAAAAAGGACAAGTCTATATTAAATAAATTTATTGGACATAATATGTGATCGTTAGATCACCTGTCATCCAAGATGAAGGAACACATATTTCCGTGACGTCACAAGATACACAAACAAAGTAATGCAGGTAAACAGAAGAAGTGTGCAGGTGAGCCAACTCTTCACTCTCACTTTCTCTCCATCAACTTTCACGCGTTTTTCTCCCTCTGTCAGTCAATCTGTCGTGTCCGCCCATATCTTATCTCGATGGTAAAGTTTTTCAAGAAAACATAAACACCCTTAGTTGGCAACACTTAACAGCTGACTTGATATTATGGCGGTACAAAAACAATTAAAAAATAAAAGTGAAATACAACATTATATTCTAGAAAGAATACCTAAAAATATTTTTTTTTCTTTTGCTGTTGTTATTTGTCATTTGGCGCTTAATTTAATATGCTAATTTAAAAGGTCACGATGCCTTCAAGGTCATCTGTCTTCATGTCTTTCTCGGTCAATTCGTATTTCTTGACCTCGTTGACGGTGCAGTCTGTGAACCTGATTGGTCGCTTGGGGGTCTGGTTTTTTTCTTGGGGTCCCATGCGATTGGTGGCTTGGAGATATTGCTGCAAAGTCAAAGAGAGAAGAAAAAAAATTGGTGTTTGAATATTGTCAGAGGGAGCGTGATGATTGCCCGGAGAGAGAGAAAGAGAGAGGAAGGAGAGAGAGAAAGTGGTGGAAGAGATAAGTGGGAGGGAGAGAGTGAAATAGACTTGTTTCTTACCTTCCCACGTGCTGGATGTGAGGGTCAAGAAGAAAGAGAGACAAGAAAGGATTGAATAGAGATCGTGAAGTCAAGAAGTGAGACAAGAAAGGATTGAATAGAGATCGTGAAGTCAAGAAGTGAGACAACAAAGGATTGAATAGAGATCGTGAAGTCAAGAAGTGAGACAACAAAGGATTGAATAGAGATCGTGAAGTCAAGAAGTGAGACAACAAAGGATTGAATAGAGATCTTGAAGTCAAGAAGTGAGACAACAAAGGATTGAGTAGAGATCGTGAAGTCAAGAAGTGAGACAACAAAGGATTGAATAGAGATCGTGAAGTCAAGAAGTGAGACAAGAAAGGATTGAATAGAGATCTTGAAGTCAAGAAGTGAGACAACAAAGGACTGAGTAGAGATCTTGAAGTCAAGAAGTGAGACAACAAAGGATTGAATAGAGATCGTGAAGTCAAGAAGTGAGACAAGAAAGGATTGAATAGAGATCTTGAAGTCAAGAAGTGAGACAACAAAGGATTGAGTAGAGATCTTGAAGTCAAGAAGTGAGACAACAAAGGATTGAATAGAGATCGTGAAGTCAAGAAGTGAGACAACAAAGGATTGAGTAGAGATCTTGAAGTCAAGAAGTGAGACAACAAAGGATTGAATAGAGATCGTGAAGTCAAGAAGTGAGACAACAAAGGATTGAATAGAGATCTTGAAGTCAAGAAGTGAGACAATAAAGGATTGAATAGAGATCGTGAAGTCAAGAAGTGAGACAACAAAGGATTGAATAGAGATCTTGAAGTCAAGAAGTGAGACAAGAAAGGATTGAGTAGAGATCGTGAAGTCAAGAAGTGAGACAAGAAAGGATTGAATAGAGATCTTGAAGAAGTGAGACAAGAAAGGATTGAATAGAGATCGTGAAGTCAAGAAGTGAGACAACAAAGGATTGAATAGAGATCGTGAAGTCAAGAAGTGAGACAACAAAGGATTGAATAGAGATCGTGAAGTCAAGAAGTGAGACAACAAAGGATTGAATAGAGATCGTGAAGTCAAGAAGTGAGACAACAAAGGATTGAATATAGATCGTGAAGTCAAGAAGTGAGACAACAAAGGATTGAGTAGAGATCGTGAAGTCAAGAAGTGAGACAAGAAAGGATTGAATAGAGATCGTGAAGTTTAAGAACTTAAACTTAAACTTTGGCATCTAATTGTGACGAGGTGTTTTCTGTGAAACCATTTGCGTGTCGGGGGAGGGGGGGCTCATTGCGTACGGGACCATTAATAATTAGGGACCACAATGTCCATTGAAAATAGTCGCTTATTATTTTTAAGAAGAGGAGCAAGTATTGAGGATATCAACAACTTATTACTGGTCACGGCTAGGGCCTAGTACTTGCACTGGAATGTCACTTACTGATACTCAACACAATTAAGTCTAGGCGTATCCGTCTGTCAAGCTAGTCATGCATGTTAATCAGTGACTTAAAATCTGCCAAGTCGTGGTTTTACAGGCTGATTCAGGCAACCCATTGTATGCTCTAGTAGCACTAGGAAAGAAGGAGAACTTGTAGACGTTTGTCCCAGCATACGGAATAAGAAATGTGCCTTACATACATGCAGGATGATTTCTTGTTGTCACTCTCACCTTCTTGTTTCGCAATTTGGGGGGGGGGGAGACACAATCGTTTTATTTTTGTACCGAATAGAAAAGATTTTTTTTTCTATCGCGATGTACAATCACGTTTTTAAATTGTAAATTTAGCTAGCATTGTTTTAAATTAAATTTGCATTTTGGCAGCCATTTAAAAAAATCATATATTCATAATGATTAAATACTTTGTTAGTGGCAATTCGATAAAGACCAAATCCACTATCCAGGGGGCTGAGGGCTTTTGTGACTGCTCATGTGCCTGGTGAAGAGTATCGTTTTTTTCGCGCATATACCAGGCACACGCGTATAAACCACACATTAATTTAGTTGCTTACTTTCTTGTCACACTTGATTACTGGGTCTATATTAAAGATTCTCTGCTCTATCGGTACTATTTGTTTTCTTGAGGTTTAGAAGGAGATGCTCCTAAAGCTTTCCAAACTAAGCCTACACTTCACGTTTACACACCGCCAACTATCGGAGGTCTAAAGACCCACCCAGTATGTCCAGAGTTTCCGTAATACTATGTTTGAGTCAAAATACATTTACTGTAAACCCCGCACCTTTGTATACACCGAACAACTGCCATTTGTTTGTAAAATAATAATAATAATCCCCGTATAACCCGCGGGTTATATGCGCGACCCATACGTTAGGCCGCGGGTTATACGCGCGAAAATACGTTAGGCCCTAGGTGTCCGGAATGTTCGACTTATTAGTGAGCTGTCTACTCCCAATAGTAAACCCCTAACATTATGTTTTTGTGTCTAGGGAAAGCCTTTAAAAAGGAATAAAAGCTAAGCGAGTCAATGCAAGAGAAGACAACTTACGTATCCTTTGAGAATTTTGCCAAAAGCTACGTGTTTCTTGTCGAAGAATCGTGAGGCCCCAAATGTGATAAAGAACTGAGAGCCGTTGGTGTCTCTGCCTTTGTTAGCATAGCCAACAATACCTCCACTCGTGTAGCTGATGATGAAGTTTTCGTCGTTGAAATGTTCTCCGTAGATGCTGGTACCTGGGGGAGGGCATTGAGAGAGAGAGAGAGTAAGTTAATTGCCAACTTTTAAGTCACATTCTTGGGAATATAGTCTTAAATCGACATCGAGAATTCAAACGAAAGATAATGACATTTAGCTGAAGTTGTCAAAAAAGTTTTTTTTAGAAACACCAAGAAGTTCAAAACCATATTGTGTAAGTTCACTATTATACAATGGGATTTATGGACAAATAAATTGTAAACCAAAAATTACATCACGTTTTTTCCTATTTCAAATTATTAAGTTAGTGCAACTTTTTTTTTTCATGTTAATTTATTAAATAAACAAATCAACAGAATGGACAACTTTTCTGAATTTTATTTTGTTTTTCATCACGTTTTCAATCTCGTCATACCAGGCTCAGCAAACTGCATACGTGTCAACCATTCTTAGAACGCAAATCTCTCTAGAACTTTTAGTTTTCGTAAGTCGTAGAAAATTATTAATGCAGACAAGACACTAAATGTGCTTACACTAAATATGCAAGGGAAGCAATCATGTAAAATTAAAACCTTGAAATGTAAGATCACTTACTTCCCCTTCCATCAAGCCCGAACACATCTCCGCACTGTACCAACATGTCTCTGACCAAACGATGGCAGTATGTATTTCTGTAACTAAGTTTAGCTTTCTGAAACAAACAAATATGTCTTTATATTAGAATGGTTAAAATAACTAAATTTATCATTTATTTAATTTATTATTAATACCATGTATAATGAACATGTTTTCTTTATAAACTTCTAAGTGCGTGTTTAATCGATATCGACACGACATCACATCTTTAGCAAACGAAAATACCGGCAAATAATTACGTTCTGTAAAAAAAAAAAAAAACAACAACTAAGAAACACGATCATGTTCTACTTTCAAATATTAAAAGATATCTTAGTAGCATACGATGAATGTTTAACTGAAATTAAGCTTTCCTAACCAAAGAACATTAGTATACATTTTGGAGCTATTGGTCTTTAAAAAACACTTTATGGTGTTAGCATATACAGTATAACTGTACAGTATCTACACCCTTCAGCGCCTTCGTAATACAAAATAAGGCTCTATAAAGTATATGAGCCCAAGATTGTAGATTGCATTTAATCATTGTTAGCAATGCAAATTTACCTGTCAGTTTGTCATTATTTAGAAATATACATAATTGTACATGAGATGACAGGGAAGTTTTATCAAAGCATTTACGTTTTATTTTAGTGCAGTAGCTCTACAGTGATGGCCCCATTAAAATGTATTATGGTAAATACTGAATCTGTTATTGAATATTTAATTGGCTCAGAAGGCGAATGATTGGATTCTTAGTCCACAACTCAATAGTCTATTAACAAAGACAAAACTTACGTTCGGTGCTGTGTATCCCTCACATAGAGTCTTGAAGTTCAATACGGACACTGGGGCAGTCTCACCGAACAGGCCGATGACCAGTTTCCCAGAGATGTCGTCCCCATTGCCGTTGTAGTTCTTGACCTCCAAGTCAAACACCACTTCTGAGGTGACAGTGAAGTTCTTGTTGCACTGACCAATGGCCAGCACTGAAGCGACGACTGCGACTAGCAATAAAGACATGGCTGATTTTGGTCTTCCCCTGTAACGGAAATAAAAATGTTAGCCTAGGATTTGAAATGTTTATTCTACGTTTAAACAAACAAACAAACTTAGACTAGCATAAACTTCATTAAAATAGCAACTTAGAATGATTCATACTACAAAGGATATAGTTTGTGGCGATAGTAAATAAACCGCTTCTTCTACGTCCAATAAATATAGAAGCGTATGTATTATGTTTAGAACAAGGTACCAACAGAAGGTAAGTCTAGGCTGTAGGACTTTGATAGGAGGCGAACGGTGTCAAAGAGAAAGAATGTGTAGATGGATTCAAGTATTTAAACCGAGCTATCGGCCACGAAGCTAAGCGACAATCTTGGCCAACCAACGATGTGACACCTGGGGGCTCAACGATGGTGGCCAGTAAGACGGAGGGGGTGGGGTAGGCAACGTAGAAGGGGTCGATGGTGTCACGTGTTTAAAAAGTGAACGACACAATTCCCCCCCCCCCTCTCACAACCCCTTCAAATTTTTCAAAATTATCGATACTTGAGTATGTGTGAGCAACCAACCAAGTTTGAAATTGTAATTGATCTTAACTGGGAGAAAAATCTGGCCCATGGTAACGTTGTATACTTATGTTAAACTTCGATGTGTCTGATACAGTCAGTTTAATCTATTCCATTAGTTCCTTGTTTCTGTGTGTGATACAATCAGTTTAGTCTATTCCATTAGTTCCTGTTTGTTTGTCTGATACAGTTTAGTCTATTCAATTAGTTCCTTGTTTCTGTGTCTGATACAATCAGTTTGGTCTATTCCATTAGTTCCTTGTTTCTGTGTCTGATACAATCAGTTTAGTCTACTCCATTAGTTCTTTGTTTCTGTGTCTGATACAATCAGTTTAGTCTATTCCATTATTCCCTGTTTGTTTGTCTGATACAGTTTAGTCTATTCCATTAGTTCCTGTTTGTTTGTCTGATACAGTTTAGTCTATTCCATTAGTTCCTGTTTGTTTGTCTGATACAGTTTAGTTTATTCCATTAGTTCCATGTTTCTGTGTTTAATATAATTTGTTTTGTCTAATTTACTAGTAGCTAGATTGAACTAATGAGAACTAAACACACCTATTCACGACTCAAGATCCAAATGATTAACTTCTTGAAATCATTGGCCTCCTTCAGTCGTAGGACGACTATGGTTCATCTCAGAGCACACTTCCTCATGTGGCTGTGGAGCCCTATTTTGAAGAGACACTCCCGTCCACAGATAGCGCAAGTTAGGGTCCCCTTGGCTTTTGCTTCGGTGGTAGAGGAGCTGGCCGTTTTTCGGTTTGTGCGTTTATCTTCCTGGGCTGAGACCCATGTACTTTCACTGTCCATAGCTTTCTTGGTCACTGTCTCTCTCCATCTGTTGCGGTCTAGAGCTATGTCTTCCCAATTGTCAGTATTGATGTTCACTGATTTGAGGTTTCGTTTTATTACATCTATGTAACGGAGGTGGGGGCGACCAGTTTTTCTTGTGCCAGTCGGGAGTTGACCATAGAGGATGACTTTCGGGATGCGCTTGTCCTCCAACCGGCGAACATGTCCAAGCCAGCGCAAACGGCGTTGTCTGAGAGCTGTAAAGATGCTGGGAATACCTGATCGCGCAAGGATCTCAGTATTGCACACTTTTTCTTTCCATGTGACATTCAAGATCCTACGGAGACATCTCAAATGGAATGAGTTTAGTTTTCTCTCTTGCTTTGCGTAGGTGGTCCATGATTCACTGCCATACAGCATTGTACTTATAACGCATGCCTTGTAGACTTCCATTTTGGTCACCGTAGTTAGCTTATGGTTTTCCCAAACTCTTAGTCTGAGTCTAGCGAAGGTCGAGGCAGCCTTCCCTATGCGTTTTTTCATCTCCTCTTCTAGGGACAGGTCATATTAATTGTGGATCCCAGATAGCAGAATTCGTTTACGGCGTCCAGCTTGTTATCGTCAATGAGGATGGAGGGTGGTGCTGTAGTAGGTGGTCCCATAACATTTGTTTTCTTCGTGCTAATAGTCAAGCCATATTCTTTACAGGCCTGAGAGAAGCGGGACATTAGTGACTGAAGTTCCTCTTGTGTGTGTGCCACTACCGCTGCGTCATCCGCGAATAGCATATCTCTTACGAGGGTGGCTCTGATTTTAGTTTTGGCCCTCAGTCTGGCAATATTTAGGAGTTTGCCATCAAATCTGGAATGAAGATAGATGCCTTCAGTGGATTTGTTAAACGCGTTGTGGATTAGCAGTGAAAATAGTATTCCAAAGAGGGTTGGGGCCAGGACACATCCTTGTTTAACTCCGCTGTTTATACTGAAACTTTCAGAGCTGGCACCGTTGAATTGCACTGTAACCATCATATTTTGGTGGAAAGATATGATTACATTTAGTAGCTTGGGTGGGCAGCCTATTAACTGTAAAATTTTAAAGAGGCCATCTCTGCTACTTAGATCGAAGGCCTTTGTCAGGTCAATAAACGCAATGTATAAAGGCATCCTTTGTTCTCTGCACTTTTCCTGGAGTTGGCGGGTGGAGAAAATAAATACAAAGAAACATTGCGCTATGTGAAACCATTCCCTCCCTTTGAGCATGTTTCCCCTACTTGTAGCTGAACTCAACTAAAGTATGGTACCTGTATAGAGAATACATCTACTTTTTGTTTCTAGATATACACTGGATTGACTCTGTTGACTTTTAGTCAAATTCTGGTTGTTTTTTTTTTTTTTTTTTTGTTTTACTTGTTCGGGATGTTCTTCCAGATTTGATGATTATCACATCCTAAGCCCGCACCTCCCGCAGGACAATGAAGGTGGTGGCGGGTAGGGCTCCAACCAGACCATCGAGACGACAGCCCAGAGCGCAAACCACACGACTAGTCAGTCAAGCATTGATCTCTTGTAATAAATGACATTTGAACATGTTCTTGTTTACGACTATTCTCTGTACTCCATGCAATAAACAAATGCGCTGCATCGGAGCTCTCTTCAGAATGAGAGGGTGTGCTACTAATGTTCCAAAGACTAGAAGAGATGCATTAAACCTGAACGCCATTTTTCATTTCCTCGCAGTCTGTCTTATGTGTGACATTAGCACATCCTTTACGCAAGTCTCTGGACAGTATAGATGACATTTTGTTGTCTAATACATGACTAGGAATTAAAATCTTTCAGTTAGTCACAAATCGATAGACCTTGACCCTGTGTCTATTCTACATGTTTTCAAAAGAAGTTTATTTTTTCTCATTCATGACAGAGCATTTTGCAATGTTCGATTTACCAAAATAAAATCTACAAAATATTACATAAAATCATATGTGTGTTTGGCAATGTAATGTACACGCCTTATTAAACTTATGATAATGTCCAAGAATCAAAGACCAATGAAAGTTTGGGAAATTCATTAGGAAAACACGTACAGACAGAACATGGCGGTCGAGACTTTGTTTTTTTGTTGCTTTATCGACATTTTTTACTTTTTTATTTGATAAATGAAGACAACTGATTTGTATTTAAGAGATAACTGATTTGTATTTAAGACAACTGATTTGCATTTAAGACAACTGATTTGTATTTGAGACAACTGATTTGTATTTGAGACAACTGATTTGTATTTGAGACAACTGATTTGTATTTGCATTTACGAAGCAATTTTGCGGTAACAGAAACCTGACACTCTAAGCGGAATGGGGAGTCCACAGAGACATACAATTTCAATTTTTTTTAACCAAAACAACATCAAAAAGTGGTTATAAATTGTTTCTCAAGTCAACCGGAAGGTACCTGGTTCGAATTATGGTGAAGACCCTGATTTGTAATTTTGGGATCCTTAGGGCGCATATCCACCCAGCTCTAATGGGTACCTGACATTAGTTGGGGAAAGTACAGACGTTTGGTCGTTGTGCTGGCCACATGACACCCTCGTTAACCGTGGGCCACACAAACAGTTGACCCTTACATTACCTGCCCCATAGATCGCATGCTCTTACTTTAAAGTGGAATGTGTATTGTGTAGCCCGCCCCCCTTTTTATAAAAATAAAATTGATCTACAAATTAAATTCATTTAGAGAACAGATTGTCTATTGAAGTTTGTTGCAAGGTTGTTTTTTTTTTTTTGTTGTTTTTTTTGTTTTAAATATTGTTTAAGTTTGAAATTAAGCTTGTTTCATTTGATTATTTTTTTTATATTCCTTGATAGAGGAATCCACCCAGGGCCGGCCCTAACAATTGCGAGGCCCTTTGTGAAATGAATTGAAAGGGGGGGGGGGGTCTCAGTCTGTGTAGTGATAAGGATAATAAGTGAAAATTAAGTTTTTGTATTAGAATTCGTCTTTGCATTTTATTCATTCTTTACTAAGTACAAAATCACTATCAAATTAAAGAGCCTTGCGTGTAGCGAAATCCTACAGAATACCATCAAAATGTTGGTTCCTACATAGATCAAGCTCAACAGCAATAGCAAGAATTGTCAATTGTTCAATCTATCTTCGTGAATTGTTGACCTCAACTAATTGAATGATACAC
Organism: Biomphalaria sudanica; assembly: GCA_036873155.1. NCBI lineage: Eukaryota > Metazoa > Mollusca > Gastropoda > Planorbidae > Biomphalaria > Biomphalaria sudanica. The sequence goes on from JAZGLO010005874.1 coordinate 101,761, forward strand.
AAATATGACAATGTTGTCTATTTTTCTTGAGATTTTTACCATTTCAGATTTCCATTAGCTCCTGGAAAAAAAGGATGGTGTGGGAACCCTGTAATATAAGTTATAACTCTTTAATTCAATAATTTACACCTTGAATTTACACCCAGAATTAACGCGGGGCCAATGAAAGTGCGGGGCCCACTGTGGCCGCATAGGTTTCAGTGGCCTAAGGCCGGCCCTGAATCCACCATGGCAGCGTCTGGAGGAAAATTCTAATTACCTTGTCAATATCTAGCTGTTTTTGTTGTTGTTGTTGTTTTAAGTAAATTCATTAGAACAAGACAGTTTAAGTTTTCTTAAACTGTAAGAATACTACGGGTCGCGACTAGATTATTAAGCGTAAGACGTAGCGTAATACGCAATGATTCTTAGATTTGAAAAATATTCCATGAGTAATACGAAATTATAAAGTTTATTAGCGGTCAAAGTTATTCTGCAATGTCCAGTTTTTAACATGGCTACGCCATGCGCGTTGACGAGTTAGCCGCGTTAGTCCTACGTGGCTGGCCACGTTGCCAACTGCAATTCTTAAAGCTAGAAGTGAATGAAACAGATGTGGTCATGATGACAAATACATACTCACGACTTGAAGGACCCCCCCCCCCTTATTTCTCCCCTCCCCCAAAACTTTCCAAACTTTTAAAGAAATTCTAAACTTACCTCCGCGCTAAATGTGGACACGTTCTGTTTCCAACTCTAACCCCGCCCTCTCCTCCCCTTTTTATCTCGCGCAAATAGTATCCCCCCCCTCTTTCCCAGTGGTTGAACCAGATGTTCCCCCCCCCCTCTTCAACGACCAGTCTGCCACCACGCACCTATCAACCATAGCGTCAAAGTTTTAACACACACGCGGCTTAAGTTATACAATATTTATGCTAATCTTTTTTTTTTCTTTACTTTTCAAGCTTAGAACTTAATCGGTAAGTTTAGATTTCACAACGAGAAAATTTAGAACTTATTAGAGACAGAATCATGAAACTGGGGACATTTTTAGCCTACGACAACTGCAGAAATGAAGTTTAAAGACCGCTGTAAATAAAAAACAACAACATTGAGGTCATGATTTAAACATTGTTATCCTCACAGAAAAGAAACAAGACAATGATGTGAAGCTAGGAACTGAATAAAAGCAACAATCTTCATACAGTCAACTTGCCATAAAATATTTTGGCATTGATGGTCCATTGCATCAGTGGATAAAAGATTTTTTGATAGGGAGAGAGAACAAACTGTAATAATAAATGGCTCTAAATCAACACCAAGAACAGTAAACTCAGGTGTACCTCAAGGAACAGTCTTGGGTCCACTACTATTTTTAATTTACATAAATGATTTACCAAATAGGACTAGTTCAGGAACAAAAGTCAGATTATTTGCAGACGATTACATAATATATAGAACAATAAAAACAACACAAGATACAGAAATTTTACAAAGAGATTAGATTAATTACAGAAATGGTAATCAAATTGGAGCATGTCTTTCCACCCAGAAAAAAGTCAATTATTTGAGTAATAAAAAAACTATTTCTGGATCTGTAATAAATAGGCCTACTACAGTCCCTTAATTCCTCAGCATCCTATTTAACAGATTAATATGCCAGTTAAACAGAATGATGGATAAATGTTTTTAAAAAGTCAAAATAAAGATAGGCAAAACACTATTAAAATCAAGTTCATATCTTCTATTCTATCAAGCTTCGTATCATTTCTTTGATAGAAGATCACATCATTTCTTTATTATAAGTTCAGAGTATCTGATGTTTATCTTTATAAATATAATTTGCAGAGCAAGTAATGGGTCAATGGGTCAAATGGGTCGCAAAATTGGATGGTTCAAATGGGTCATGAGTCAATGCTCCCTGACCCACGACCCATCCTTAGTTTCCGCCTGACTCTGAAAAAAAACCGTCGTTGCGCGATTTTTTTTATTTGCGACAAAAACAATACGTGCCCTTCCATACATTTGTATAGAAAATTAAAGTTCATAATCTGCTAATATCTCCATTTCTTGACTTAATTTTAAAATTTCGCTCTGTTACTATGTAGTATATATATATTTGAACACATATATGCAATAACAAAACAATTGGACAACTAGATTTCTAGAAAAATAAAAAACAAGATTGTGTGTGTCATGAAAAATTTATTTTGAGAAAAATGGGATTTAAAGTTTACAGGGATGTTGATACACACGCTGTGCATTGTGGTCTAAAGTTACCCTCCGTTTTCCAAGATGGCCGCCTTGAGAGCATTTCAAAATAAACCTCTATGTAGTTGACTACCTTTTAGCCAATCAAATGTTACCAAAAACCTTGAGATCTACGTCATTTCTCGTGTTCTAGTTTCTATAATTAGCTTGGAAAACAATCAAGAAAATGACGTAGTCCTCTTTAAATCGATACCAAATATGATACGGTCGTAGTTAAGACTTATGCATTACCGTGTGTTGAAATTAGTTGAATTTTTCTTTTTTTTTCAACAAATTTAGATGCCCCCCTGATATTTGATGAAATTTTGTTCAATAAAAAACTGACATCTTTTTACATTTTACTTTTTGTGCTTTAAATTTCGTAGTTTGTTGAAGCATATTTTTACTTTTAAACAATTTTAATATGTCCCATGTTTGATTTAATTTGATATATTTTATTTCGCCAAAATTTGTTTCAATGGGTCATGGGTCATGATGGGTCTGGGTCGAGAACTTGATGGGTCATATGGGTCATGGGTCAAGCTCAGTGACCCATTACTTGCTCTGATAATTTGTTTTAATACTAACCAAATACATGTTTTTGAAAGCTAAGTTTTTGTAATTTTATATAATGTATATTTCATGTCTAGAATACTTTAAACAGATTTAATAGTAATTTAGTTATTGTAGTAATACCGCGTTGTGTAAGTGGTGTGGTATGATTTGAATACAATGACAGAATACAAATACGCGTGTCATTGAACTATGTCCACATTGTACACGTATCAAGATTTACACGCATTCAATTCTATAATTGTACGTTGTCCCCCCTTATTCTTACATTTAGAAAGATATCTTCAATGAAAAAAAAAATGTGAACGCTGTATTTACGATAATGTTCAAAAAATGAACAAACAGTAACACGTGTGGGTTCAACTGAAACATTGATCTCTAGTTGCTCCCCCCAACTTCCCACCCGCCCTATCTTTTACCCCTCTTACTACCCCCCAGTCCCCTCCCCAACCTTATCCATTTTCTTTAATCCTTCTACTCCATGATGAAAGCCTCGATTTGAAATCACAGTCTCTTTCTCACGTGTCGCTAATCGATGTGCCAAGTTGGCCGGTACTTAGAATTAAACCAGATCGCTGGACTCCCATTGGCCCCAAGTGTTTACGGCCTCGTGGCGCGTGCTTGTAGTTTTAAAAGTAGATTCCAACTTCATTCTTTCTCGCCCAGTCCTTTTACCTGAGAACAACTTTCAACTCAAGTAAGTAGAGCTTCGACTTTGAGAAGCAGTTCGTAGTATGCAATCTTAACATTTTCATCAACATAGAAACAACTTTAAATATACAGTATCCAGTTCAATATGTATGACTATGTAACTGTGACTGTAGATTAAAGCTCATAACAATAGTCAATAATTTAAAAAAAAGATTAGACATTTAAGAGTTTATATTTACATTCGGGAATCGAGAATACGACAAAAACAGCATACCTATTTGTTAAGACTATATAAAATTTGTATGGAATAATTTTACAAAATATCTTTACGTGCATACATTAAAATACATTAGTACCTCAACAGATTTACACTGCAAAAATAATATAGAAGCTGAAAGTTTCTTAGATATGCATTACCGTGCCTTTAATTATATGTTTTTTATAGTTGGTATCTAAGTTTTGATATTAAATAATAAAGTTCATAATAAACAAATAATGGCTCACTTAAAGTGCGATTGAGAAACTCCTTTGAAAAAGAATTCCAATGATAAACGTTTGGACGAAGGAAAAAAATCTTTATAAAATTAGATTTTTTTGATCAATTAATATTTATATACATAGTGCGCCAGCCCCTACGAGCTTTAATTGTGTGTTTCTTGGAAAGGAAATAAATGCAACAAAGATTTTTTTCTCAAGATCTAATAATGGCCCTGTGGCATTGTTTCGTCACGAGACACTTTCCTTTCCCTCTGCAAATTTTCATGTGACTGAAGAGGCCTATCTTTGATATCTAATATCGATGTGACTCATTTTTAACTTTTGGCCCTTTTTTTCTAACATTTCAGATCAAACATGAATTCCATCTTTTTTTCGGCCACTTTGGCCGTATTGTTGGCCCTGGCCACAGCAGCAGAGAAGAAAGAGACCGTCCAGTGGCAGTCATTGAAAGTCAACGAAACCGTTACAGCAGGTAGGTTTGGGTTCAAACCGACTCTTTTTAAATACTTTTAGCAGTTGTACGCTGACTATTTTGTTTATTGTACGAGAGCCATTTAAAGATAAAATACATTATGATAGTCCAGTATATGCTAGACTTTAAAAAAAGACCGTGTTTTTAAAAGCACACAGTCGAACTTTTTCAAACAGATATTTCAGTTAGATGAAGAAACAAAATCAAATAATTTTTTTTTTCTGTTTCTTCATTCGCCTTTTTAAACCCTAGAACTATTTGTTTTCAGAGGCCACACTGGACATTTTGGTCAAGAATTATGATGCCTCAGGAGATCTGCACGGGACTCTTCGTATTGCTCTCTTCGGTGAGACAGTCCCAATGACAGTACTTAACTTTTTCAGTATTTGCAATGGCGTCAAACGTCCATCTGTAAGTCACTCCAGTCACTAAAGTAAATAAATTATTTCACGATAAACACATTAGTTGCATAGTAAACATCGTCAGTTAAACATTAATTTATATTTATAAGACTCTTGTTAACTTTGAGCCGTTCGGAGACACGTAACTTTCTAAAATGTTATCCTAGCAAAGTTCTAAAAAGTTATCTTCGTGTGATTTCTCTCAAATGTCAGGGTGAACTGAAGTATGCCAACACCTACTGTCACAGACTTGTCAGAGATATGAATTTCCAGTGCGGTGACGTCACAACTGGGGACGGATCTGGAGGTGAGTCAGGCACTTAGAATGGCACTTCATGATAGATACAAACATTGGTAGAGAACTTGTTGTTAATGCTGAAAGATACAATTTATAGAGACTTTTATTTGAACAATTAGGGGTAGAGTAATAATTCCTTAAAAGACTTTTATTTTATGTACATCGATTTGCTTATTCCCATTTATATAAACAATACTTGTAAGTACTAAGATTATCAATTTAACTATAATATCTCTCAATACGGTTTTTCAACTCAGTGTAACATGAGTTGTGAGTACAGTATACACCATTTCCCGCTACTGTAATACAGTAATGCTTTAATCATTCCCTGCTATTCTGATCCAGTTATGTGAATGCTTTAATCATTCCCTGCTATTCTGATCCAGTTATGAGAATACTTTAACTATTCCTTGCTGTTGTGATCAAGTTATGAGAATTCTTTAACTATTCCCTGCTATTGTGATCCAGGTATCAGTATGTTCGGTGACACCTTCAATGACGAAAACTTTATCATCGGGCTGAGTGAGAAGGGCACAGTGGCCATGGCCAACAGGGGGCCCAACAGCAACGGATCTCAGTTCTTTATCACCTTCAGAAGCTGGCAGTACCTGGACAACCTCCATGTTGCCTTTGGCCAGGTGGTTGGAAAGGAATCATTGGTTAGTAGATTTATGACTTCTAGATAAATAGTCTAATGTAGTCATGCACATGGATACAGCCAAACTCTGAAACTCGGTTCACATTTTTTTTAGGGGGGCTTCATGCTATTTTTTGGCTATTCCGGCCTCATACAATTTTGTTTAATTGGACATCTACCGATGATATTATTTTTTTGAATTAAGAGATTAAGGTCCCCGGTTCTTATTTCATTACTTTAACCGTCCACATTTTGATCCTCGGTTACTCGACACTACAGTATTAGATTACGTTTGGTTGTTTTTTATTAAACATCAAAATGAGTTACAACTCTCTTGCATATTATATAGTAAAGAACACTCCAAGTAACCGTAATAGCGCTGATATATGACTTGAAAATGTTATTCATATACATATATGAAAGTGAAGCTACTAATTCTTAGTAATATTTGTTTATTTCCAAAAATTAGAAATTGCTGTTTGAGATCATTGGTAGTAATGACTTTATAAAGATCGTAGTTGTATTACTGTAGGTTAAGATTAGATTGTGATTGTCATTAGAGTTGAGACCATGTCTCTTGAAACTCCTAACTAACGGGTTAAGGAGAGAAAAGGTTCAGAAGCGTGGTCCGAGAAGAAAAGGTTTAGAAGCGCGGTCCGGGGAGAAAAGGTTTAGAAGCGCGGTCCGGGGAGAAAAGGTTTAAAAGCGCGGTCCGGGGAGAAAAGGTTTAGAAGCGCGGTCCGGGGAGAAAAGGTTTAGAAGCGCTGTCCGGGAAGAAGAGGTTGAGAAAAATTGTCCGGGAAGAAAAAGAAGCAATTACAGCTGACTTTGTATAGCTGGTATGTCCTGTAGAGGAATAAGAAGCGATATCAAGTTCATATGCTTTTAATTCTATAAATGATTTATGGTGAATGGTTATTAGTTTATTTTAGAAGTCACATCTTCTTTTATTCATTTCCTTTCATTGAGTGCTTGCCTTAGATTCATTACATGAAATTAAAAGGTAGTCTATTAAGTTAACATCTAGTACCAAGTGACAAAGTCTCGCTCGGTTCAATGATTTGTTTCCCGAGCTCATTTCGGAAACGTTCGTGTGCCTATTTATATGGACAAGAGCGCGAATTCGATTTTTAAAAATTGAAAGCCAAAATTAATTTTAAGATAATCAAACATTTTGAATCAATATAACGGTCAACCTCGAATTTTTGCATTGTGGCCACGGAGTTGAGATTTTTTTCTCATTTATATACATATAATGAAATTTGAAAGAAAATCGTTAGAGTCGTTTTCGAAATAAAATGTATATATATAAGTGTAATATACATACAAGAATTGCTCGGTTAAGGGTATAGGATTAAGATGGTAAAATTCGCCATTAGGAGTGTTGGGTTTTTTAAACTCGCTACTAAGCCAGAAATGAAACCTTATCTAGCACATCTTTTGCCAGAGACGATCTCTGATTAGGGTCTGAATAGGGTCAGAACAGGAATGTCCACTCAACCCGTTGTCCTATACGATTAGCACATAGCAATGCCCTTATAAGCGTTTGATTTGGTTTGATTCGTGTACACAAATAGTCTAGTTTCTCTTTTTTTGTTTTTCCAGGAATTCCTTGAAAAAATCGGCGAAATCGAAGTTGAAAGAGACGGTATGACTCCATCTAGAAAGATTAAAATTGTGGACTGCGAGGCCAAAGATGTGAAGAAATACAAGATCCAAAGACGAGCCTCTATTAACGACGACAAATTCTAGACCTTTATTTTTATAGATTTCTTGTTTTTTTCTAAGTTAGATAACCAATAATTGTAAAAATGTCTATCTGTAGACTTGTTTTGTATGGACCATCCGTGTAGGCGTGGCCAGCTCAGTTTTTGTTTTCTTGTGTTTTTTTGAAAGGAAACTTTGTTTGAAAGCGAGAACGTCAGAGAATGTGTGTGTGTAACATGTTTTCTTATAAAAACATTCCATGGTGAGATCTACCAAGATCCGACATTCAGACGAGATCATAAATAAAACATTTATTTACCTATGGTTTCAGGATTTCATTTGTGTTTATATTTTTACTATGAAATGTAGAAGTTGAATGACCAAATCTGATACATAGATATTCAAGTCATTTCCTTTTCAGGTTTGAAAGTATAGGGGAGAGCAATATAAGTAATTTAGAAAAAAAATAATATTGGCAACACAAGCTAAGGCTTTGGGCCGCCAAAGAAAGTTTAAGCGCTGACATATATCTGGATTGACAAAGGAAACAAAAAGGGTCCCTGATCTTCTTATCTTATTTAATACAGACCTTAATTCAAAAAAAAGAAGATGATCCTACGTGTCATGCATTTAGTCTCAAATAGCTTAGAGCCTTTTCAAGTCTAAATAGGCACTGAAGATGATCGAAATAGCGCATGTAGCAGGTATTCGAGGCGGTAACGCTATAAAATAGTGCCTAATTATCTGTAAAAAGCTGATTTTTGTGTATACGAAATTCCAATCATTTTCTTGGCATTGTTTTATTTGGACATTTCTCAAGTTACTGTTTGCTTATCTAAAACTGATTCAAACCCCGGTCTGTTAAATGTCATTGTAGTTACTCTGCTGCATACATTTTCTCAACTCGTTAGCACTTTGCCTTGAATTTTGCCCTGGATGTAACGTCATCAAGATTCACACTTCCAGTTATAGTCGTATCTTATCTTATAAACTACAAACGTGTATAAGATAAAGATAATTGCGTCCTACGTGTATCCATGTGTCAATCTAATAGTCGATGTTAACTAGAGAATTAAACTCTGCTACGTTTATGATTTTCATGGTTGATTAAGACAACCTATTCCCTGCTCTAGGGCACTATGGAACGAATTAGTCCTAAAATGGAATAAGAAATGTGTTACAATACCTCTATTCAACTCGTACATCTGTGGAAAAACTTTCTGGGTGGGAGGGACAAACCTGGATACGGATCTCGAAAACGTCTCTAACGATTTTCTTAGAAATTCGTCAATTGATATATATTATTGAGGCGCGAAGGCAGAGTAGTAAAGTGCTTGGTTTCCAATTTGGAATGTTCCGGGTTCAAATCCTGTTGAAGACTGAGGTTTTAATTTCAGGATATTTAGGGCACCTCCTGAGTCCACCTAGCTCAAATGAGTACCTCACGATAGCTGGGGTAAAGTAAATGCGGCTGGTCGTTGTGCTGGCCACAACAAACTCTCGTTAACCTTGGGCCACACAAACAGATGACCTTTGACATCATCTGTTCTATAGACCGCATGGAGTGAAAGGGAGAACTAACTGTATAGCGTTGGGAAAAAGAATAACTAGCTCGCTGACCACACTGGGCTAACTCTAGTTGGACTGCTATAATTGTTCAAGGTATAAAAAGAAATCAAATGAAATTCACCAAGAGGACGAGAAACTCTTTATCTTGGACAGACTAGATCTATACGACTTCGGGTATTTCCGCATGTAGGTAATTATTCATTCAAGAGTTTAATAAATTAATGTTCAGGAACATTTTGCGCATCGTCTTTGAAGTCGATATCTAAAGACTTGTTATTAAAATGTTATCACGTCTTGTAGATTTATACGTAAGCTCTGACAGGATTTTTTTCCACGGGAAAAGGGGCGGGGGAGGAAGAATTGAGCGAGCTAAAAATTGTTCAACTTTTACAAATCTAACTCTTTAGTTCATTAGAAAAATACTAGTTGTATATGTTACGCTGAGGAAATATTGTGGTCTTAAAAACAAAAAGAGCATATTATAATTATATGTTTTTCTTGTTAGTATTTTTTTTTTATATTTGTAAATAAGGGCTTAGTGTTTTATGTACTATTGCTATTTTTTCTTTTTAGTTTTCTGTCCTCTAGTGTTTAACTGATTTAACTGCTATTACAGTCAAGTATGAATTTTCCTTTGTTAGAAGTCTCACGTAATCCGATGTAAAGATGATACTACCATCCGGCTGCCTGGTCGTGCGGTTTGCGCGCTGGACTGTCGTTCGGATTTATCGACGGTCGAGGGTTCAAACCCTGCCAGCTCCCATCCCCCGTCGTCCTGTGGGAGGTTTGGACTAGGAAGTAAATTATCATCAACTCTGAAGGAACATCCGAAACATGCAAAACAAAACAAACAATCCGACCACCCAAACGTCCAGCCCCACAGAAGTTGCTCGTTTGTTGAATTAATTCCATTTCCTAGCTGCACCAGGTCTTTCTTTGTAACAGCCTTGATAAAAAAATTACTTAAGCCATTCACCATTGTCTGTTACTTTCAACATGTTGGTCCAGTGACGCCGTTAAGCTACCTCCTGCAGGTTGAAACAGAATTGATGACTTGTTTACTTTGTTTTCGCTAAGCATAACCAGAATAATAGCCCAGTATCACATGAAAACACCCTCAAATATTTTATGCAGCTAAGTATAACTAGGTCAGTCATATTATGAATGGAATTTTAAATTGCAAATTGTAAGCCATGTGTGGCTCAGCCAATTATGTCTGGCTAAGTTTTTCGGGATAACCTTGAAGACAAAACTAAACTTAGTTTGTTTTTTTTGGCAGATGCCTTCAATTAACATGCATGGACTAGATAACCACCTAACCTCGAAACTGTTCATTAGAACTATGTATTTTCAACATCATTAGAACAGGTTGTCAAAACAGAATTTACGCTTCAGTTTGGAGAGTTTCTTTTCTGTAATGAGTTGGGCGTAAACAAGAGTGATCTTTTCTCTTTGACCTGAATACCTGGAGAGGATAGAGGCAAACAGAAACACAAGAGGAGAACACACAAACAAAACACAAAAGAAAGTCAAAAGTTGTTTGGTGCCTCGTAAGTTTTACTTTATTTCGTGTTTATATGTTTTCAACACACCCGTTATCTAAATAGATTATTGCACAGTAGTGAAAGCCTACAATATTCAAATTAGGTGAATATTTAGTTCGAGTTTTGAAAATGATCACATTTGGTTTGAACTGAAATGAAATCAGTGACTTGATAAAGTAAGATAACAGATGTTCTAACTTGTTTACAAGAAGATCTACACGAGCAGTGAACGAAAAGAAATGAATCTGTTGTTTGTTTTGTCTTTCTTTCTCATTGTCTTTCTCTTATTCTCAATGTCTCTCTCTCTCTTTCTCTCTCTTCTCTTTCACTCAATTTTTTTTCAGGCTCTCTCTGATTCTCCACCTCTTTCTCTCTCTCTATCACTCTTTCTCTCTCTTTCTTTTTCAGTCTGTCTCTGGTTCTCAATGTCTCTCTCTCTGATTCTCTCTCTCTCTCTTTCTCTCTCTCTCTCTCACTATCTCTCTCTCTCTTTTTTTTTCAGTCTCTCTGAGATTCTATATTTCTTTCTCTCTCTCTCTCTCACACTCTCTTTGAATCTTTCTTTATAAATTTCTCTTTTTTTCTATTTTCTCTTTGTTTCTATATCTTCCGTGTTCTCCTTTGATTATATTGTTTCATTTCTACATGAACACGGCTACACATGCTATAACTAAATAGCCCAGAATTCCAAATATACATTTAACAGTTACATTTCAAACATTTAACTAGTTATTTAGTCTACTTCAAATTCTTTTCATTGTCACCTATAGGCCAGGTAACCATTAGATTTGAACATCTTTCTCTCGGAAATATTATGAGGCAGAACGTTTTTAAACAAGTTCATTATTATTTGGCCACAAGCTCAAAGAGTTGACTGCGCACGTCAAATTTTATAATGTGCAACAATAAGCTTGAGAAACAAAACTAAGTCAGCTATGTCAGTTCACCATTATATATATATATATATATATATATATATATATATTGAACTCAACATATCTTCTGTTACACTGTGAGTCTGTCTAGACTATCAACCCGTTTGTCTGTATGCCTGACATCACAGTCAGACGAAAAGTAATATTTACACCAGACTTTAATAAAGGAATTCATATGAAAACCAGTGAAGTAGAAAGTAAACACATTGATTCTGAAACATCTGGATGTTTAACAATTAGAACAGAAACATGTCTTAATTTACGTAATAAACATCTGGATGTTTAACAATTAGAACAGAAACATGTCTTAATTTACGTATTAAACATCTGGATGTTTAACAATTAGAACAGAAACATGTCTTAATGTACCTAATAAACATCTGGATGTTTAACAATTAGAACAGAAACATGTCTTAATGTACGTAATAAACATCTGGATGTTAAACAATTAGAACAGAAACATGTCTTAATGTACGTAATAAAACAGACACAATATAGCTCTGATATCAAAGACAGAATATGTATACATATATATATGTATACATTTACATATGCAAATATACATATATTATATGTACATATACATGTATACTTATATGCATATATATTATATATGTTGTATGTATGATTTATAAACACTATATGTAAGATCTCCACACAGACCAACCTTTATCATAATAAAAACAATAATGCAAAACAAATCGTTGTAAATGAACATATCCTTCCAACGCGCAGGGTACGAAGGTGAGAACGAGTCTAGTAGTTCATTTAAAATGCACAGAGTTAATAGGTCAAGGCCACTTTTGGAAACAGCCAGTTCTAAACACACACAAAAATGTGCTTTGCTGTCCAGACATGATGATGATGATGATGAGACGATGAAATTAAAAAAAAACGACATCTTCATGGCATCCAATTTTGTTTGAACGTATTTTTTTGTACTAGTCTAATTCTTGTTTTAAAACGTACAGTGAGCCTAGGACTAATTTCCACATCGTGGGTACAATGTCGTAGTTCTGCCTTTATCTAGATCAGTGGTTCCCAAACTTTTTTGACTCGTAGACCCCTTGCCATGTTTTCTGGTTTTCGGTAGACCCCCCCCCCCCAAATAGGAATTTGTTGTTCCGTGAAGAAGTCCATCAAACATTAAATATTAATTGATTATTTAATTTGTCTTAAATATCATTGTAAAAATTTTCGCAAAGAGCAGTTTCTCATGTATTTCTTGATCTTTCACGTATGGCTCAAATATTGGGTCCGCAGAACTGTTAGTGAACAGTCACTAACAGAAGGGGGCGAAGGCGAGTAACTGGCGCCTAAACATAAACCAGTAAGCTTCGATTAGAAATGGCTCATTAGCCTTGGCTTGCTACCCACCTAGCAGATGAAAAACTAAATTAAAACTTTGCTGCCTTGCAACTATACTCAAACATGGGAAAGGTTTTGTGAAGAACAATAAGGAGCCGGCAACCCTTAGGCAGTTTGCAGCACACAGCGCTACACCCTTTCAGAACAGAACCTATGACGCTCTTGATCCAAAACTGTAAACTGAATATATAGGAAAGTGCGAAGTTCGAGCAGCCCCGATTTGTCAGGAGGTTCGAACAGTTCACTTTTTATTGCTATAACTTTTTTATTTGAATGTTTACCAAATTACTACTATATTGCTACTGCGTATGCACCTTTTTTCTTTACTTCTGACACATACTATTTTCTTTTCCTTGTAAAGGCTAAGTTCATGGTGAGGTCAAACTCAGGAGGTGTGGAGTTATTCTTTTTTACTACCCGGTAGTGAAGGAAATGGGCAATGGGCTTAAGGGTATTTTTAAGTCTGATTGCTCATCAACTTAAAGAGACTATTTGAAGTTGTGGAGGGTGGGAAATGGTGCAATGGATGGTGTTCTTGCGCTGGAGTAAAAAGAAAATGACTTTGTAGTAAAAATAAAATATTAAAACATGTTTTTAGATATATTTCCTTTGATCTGTTCGAACCTTCCACCAACCCGATCGAGGTTACTAACTGGGGAAAAATCCGCTCGAGGAAAAGTACGCTTGGCCATACTTACCCTACACCTCTTTGACTTCGTATTTAATTTTAACTAAGCCTAGTGATACATTAAATCCAATCTATTTTCATAGAATAAAGGACGAGGAATTCAGAGATACTATCAGTTTTTTCATAGGTCAGACCGTTACGGTGCTATAAAAATCCAAACTTGAAAACTGCTGCCAGCGGGCTTAATGCGCTCGAACTTCGCACTTTACTCTATGTCGTTTGCAAAGAATTACATAAGAAGCTTTTAATTTTGTAACTCATGCAACTAATGTATTGTTGCTTAAAGAAACTCTTTTAATAATATCAGACGTGGTAAATTCAATGTTTTATCTATAGTGTTTTCTGTATTTTGCTGTAAGTAAAGAGATTTTGTAAGACGCTCACAAACCACCATCTTCTCTATATGATGTCGAAGAGAGATTTTGTTGGTCTATTATGAACTTTATCTGTCACTGTTCGAAAGTTTTTCAAATCTGTATCTATTTTGTCTGGGTGGCATTGTCTCAAATGATCCTCCAGCGTAAATGGTTTCATATCATCATTAAAGAGCAGTTAGGTAACCGCTTGATTGACAAGGAAGGAACGAATCTCAATTTTACATAATCTATGCTGTACATTTCTTTTTGTTCAACTATCAGTTACATGTAGACAAAATGAAGCTCTTTAAATAAGTCTTGAAATTAAATACAACAAGTTTCTTTTCGAATGGCAGGATAAATATTTAAAGGATTAACTGAGATGGAAATTATATATTAGTGTTTGAAAGAGTTACATTAATGGAATATAAAAGTTAAGTTGCTAGGCTTTAAAAAATCTATTATCGTAGACCCCCGTGGGCATCTCATAGACCCCCAATTTATTTTTTCACTTTCGTAGACCCCTTTATAAGTCTTCGTAGACCCCTGGGGGACTATATAGACCACTTTGGGAATCACTGATCTAGATAATTACCTAGCTATAAAATAAAAATTGAAATGGAACGTGGTTTGAGTGCTGGGACAAGTCCCAAAAATCTCGTGGAGTCTCGGAGCGACCCGATCGCATTTCCCGTAGTAGAGGCTGTCCAGGCTTGAACAAGCTATTATAGTACAGTGCAGGACAAGCTACTGTCCTGTTGGCTCATATTTCTCACGGCTATGGCCAAATTTCGATTCACGGTGCCTCCGCTAGGGGAAGAAGAGGAAACCGTGCCTCATTTTCTGTTTGACTGCCCCAGACTTGCTGATCTCTGTCTCGACAGGTCTGGGAAACCAAAAATTCTCGACCTGTATGGTGACATGTATGCACTACGCAAGACAGCAGGGTTTCTGTCCAGGGCTTTTGTAAGAGAGGATTTAAGCCTCTCAAGCCCTCACTCATATGGACTTTGATGATGATGATGATGTGATAATTACCTACCCCCCCCCGAAAAAAAAAACACAAAATGTTTATATAGTTTCATAGTATTTAGCATAAAGTCATGTTACAATTTAGATGTTTAAGTACCAGTACTTTAATATTCCACTAGCGAAAAGTTTTGTAATGTTTCCAAGTTTACATTCGTTGTTTCTTGGAATCATCACGCTACTTATTAACTTTCTTTAGTTATTTTATTTTTGTATATTTCATTTACAGAAGGCATCTAAGCCTTTGTTAGTTCAAACTTACAGAACGCATCTAAGCCTTTGTTAGTTCAAACTTACAGAACGCATCTAAGCCTTTGTTAGTTCAAACTTACAGAACGCATCTAAGCCTTTGTTAGTTCAAACTTACAGAACGCATCTAAGCCTTTGTTAGTTCAAACTTACAGAACGCATCTAAGCCTTTGTTAGTTCAAACTTACAGAACGCATCTAAGCCTTTGTTAGTTCAAACTTACAGAACGCATCTAAGCCTTTGTTAGTTCAAACTTACAGAACGCATTTAAGCCTTTGTTAGTTCAAACTTACAGAACGCATCTAAGCCTTTGTTAGTTCAAACTTACAGAACGCATCTAAGCCTTTGTTAGTTTAAACCCGGTCAGTACAGTGATCACTGCACTGATCTATTGGAATCACAGCAAATACGTCACTTCCGGGCTGAATGTTGAGCCAACAAGAGTGATGGAACCAACAGGAAACACATTTTAGAAGTTTGGGGAGAGGAGAGAATGCAGACGAACGTGTCAGACGAAAAAAAAAAAAGCTAATGAGCGAATACAAAACATAAAGATACAAAAATAACAAAAAGATTCAATTAAAGGGAGGGAACTATGTGATGAGAGGGATTCGTTTTCTAAAATTATCCCCCATAGTTTTTAACCCTAGTGGCAGCCATGTTTGTAAAACATTTGCTAACTGCGTTTCCGTGTCGCGAGTTAAAAAATAAATTCCATATAAACTATTTTGTGATTTATATGAAAATATGTAAATATAATTGAATTCACATACTTTTTTAGAAAAACGATATTTTGGGGTGTAATTTGATTCCCACCTGAAGATCTGCCTCTGTTCTCTTGTTTGCTAAGTTAATGACTTTATGGGATTAAACAAAATGAGTTTAAGAAATTTAGCCTTAGAAAAAAAAATCTCTGTAATTCGATGTAGTTTTCATAAGAAAGCCAAGTTAAAAGTAACAGAAAAGTGCGCTATGCTCAGTGGTACAGCGTTTTAGTTCCAAACCATGGGGTCTAGAGTTCGAATCCTAGTGAGGTCTGAGATTTTGAGAATAGGTATTTTTAGGACACCCCTGAGTGAACTTTATAATAATGGATACCTGTCATTAATTGGGGAAGGCTAGTGACTATATGACACCCTCCTACACCATAGGAGTTCGAATCCTAGTGAGGTCTGAGATTTTGAGAATAGGTATTTTAGGACACCCCTGAGTGAACTTTATAATAATGGATACCTGTCATTAATTGGGGAAGGCTAGTGACTATATGACACCCTCCTACACCATAGGTCATACAAATAGATGAGCTTTAAAACCTTTGCCCATAGATATCAGTTTCAGAAAGGAAACGCA
Organism: Biomphalaria sudanica; assembly: GCA_036873155.1. Classification (NCBI taxonomy): domain Eukaryota; kingdom Metazoa; phylum Mollusca; class Gastropoda; family Planorbidae; genus Biomphalaria; species Biomphalaria sudanica. Next base: position 118,315 of record JAZGLO010005874.1, read on the forward strand.
CTATTATTTAGTTAAACACTTACACACCGACAGTAAAGTACTTTGTGTTTATTTAGGTACCTTTACACACTTTTCTGATTTAGGCAATCAAATCTATAAACAAAGCCATTGATCTTGGAATTGGTGTTGTCATCATAGACGGAAGCCAGGAAGTTGAACTGAAAAACCGGATGTAAGTCTCCTCTTAAGAAATACTTCTTTGTTTATAAGTTTGCACTGTCAGTGTTTGTGCCATCTAAGGAGGTTTGTGTTACACATCTCCCAACCCGGTTCTACAAACAAGTAAGTGTTTGGATGTTTCCACACATCAAGACAGTGTATTGGAACATAATGTGCGTGCTTATGTGTGCGAGCGTGTCTGTGAGTATCGGTGCAGTTGTGAACGAGACAAGAAGGACCTAAAGGGAATTAATTCATAGCAGCTCAACGAAGTCAACGATTATCCTCTGGCTCTGTGTGCGCGTGTGCACACAAATATGTTAATGCGATTCTGTTTGTTTTCTTATTTAAGTTTAATGTCTGGTAAAACGTTTGGCAACATATCCACCAAAGATCCATCACATCATATCACACTCCACATAGCCACGTGTCAATAGATCACGCCACACTCCACATAGCCACATGTCAATAGATCACACCACACTCCACATAGCCACGTGTCAATAGATCACGCCACGCTAGACATAGCCACATGTCAATTGATCACGTCACACTCCACATAGTCATGTGTCAATAGATCACGTCACACTCCACATAGCCACGTGTCAATAGATCACGTCACACTCCACATAGCCATATGTCAATAGATCACGTCACACTCCACATAGCCACGTGTCAATAGATCACGTCACACTCCACATAGACACATGTCAACAGATCACGTCAAATTCCACATAGCCACATGTCAATCGATTACGTCACACTCCATATAGCCACAACAAATTCGATTACTTCACAGTTCACATAGATACCAATCGATTGATCACGCCACTCTCCACATGGTTGACCCTATCAGACGCTGTACATCAAGTTATGTTATCATTACTACTCTTTCTGATCATACCCCCATTGCCGCCCCTGCACTACAAAACAAGTTTACATGTTTAGCAATACAAAATAAGTTTACATGTATAATCGACACTGTTAAAATTCATATTATTATAAAATGAAAAATGTTGAAAATTGCTCTATTTTCTCTTAGACACTTCAATCTTCTGGAAAATTTCATTTTGGCTTTAAACTATAGATCTATATTTATTATCGCCTCTGTCTAAATATAGACGACATGATAATAGTTTAGAATGATCCCACACCTGTATATATCCGAATACAGGCCTATGCTGTTCTAAATGTTTAAAGCTAATGAAGACAAAATATATGTAGCCCCTTCATATTACGTTAGGAAACATCAAAATAGCAAAGTCCTTGTACAACACCAACAAGGAAATAATTACACGTTTTCAGAATGGTGCTATCGTGTCTGAAGTGAAACTGTCCCTTTGTTGATATGCATGTTTAAGCAGCATGGCGTTAAACAAACGAATTCAACATGTCGTAGGTACCCATCAGTTGAATATTTTAAAGAACTTATTTAATGTCTTCTTCTGTTGACCCTTTTCGTCCTTTTTCTCGGGCGCTCCTTTCGGAGATTTTGGGCGTCGCTGTGATTGGTGAAGGTGTTGAGTC